>VFSX01000053.1:459755-607255 GCA_016618255.1 Chlamydomonas sp. UWO 241
CATCATTTTATACCAGCCGACTTCCAGCCAACCAAAAACGAAACTGACTTTCAATCTCCATGCATGTGAACGCAGGAAAGGAGATGTACGAGAGCGACGACATCATTTCCTACCTCTTCGACACGTACGGCCCCGGAAAGGAGCAGGTGGGCGCGGGGTTCGGCTTTTTATAGGGCTTCCCCTTATAGTCAACCCCCCTAGAAGTCAAACCCTGCTAGAAGTCAAATCCTCATAGTAGTCACACCCTCCTTGTAGTCAAACCTCCTACACTAGAAAGTAAGATGTTCGTTAGGCCGGCTTCTTTATAACAGCATCAGTGCACACCTATTTCGACTCTGTGCGGCCCCGGAAATGGCAGGTGGCGATGGCTTTGCGGCATGGGTTCAGGGTAAGGCTTTAGGCTTGGAGCCAGTGGTCCCTGGGATGTATTTTAGTAATTAGTTTTTTGCCGGCTCCAGCAACTTTGACCGCTCATACCAGGCACAATACACAGCGGGTATTCATGCAATTGCATGCCATTGTGCTGCTCTCGGCAAGAGCTTTCCAACGCATCGCTCCACGTCCTCACCCACTTAGTGTGGGGTGGTTTTCTGGGAAATGGGAAATCCGGCTCGGAGCGGTATACGGCTCGCAGGGGAATCACTGCTTGGAGCCCTAGGCAACTCGTCCTTGCACACTACGAAGTAAACCTGTGCACAGGTGTTAGGGTTTAGCACCACAGGCAACAAGAAAACAACATTTTTTGACATTTAACCGCACCCATAAGTAGTACTACCCGACCCACAATGAAACGTTTGTTAGTCTAGACCTTGTTTATTATTCTGAGATCATTGCGCGTTTGTTCCGACCCGTGCGGCCCCGGCAAGAGGCAGGGTGGGCGGAAGGTGAGGGCCCCTTCAATTGATTATGGCCTTGTACATTTCTGCAGCCTTTTTTTGGTAGTCTTCGCTGGAAAGCCGATGTTACTGTTACATTTCTGCAGCCTAGACTCGGTGGCTCTTGATGATCTTTAGCCTGAGAAACTTGCTGTTGTCATGCGCAATCAGGGCTATCTGGAAACCCCCTGAGAGGAACACACACGCACTCACAATGCAACACAGCAAACACACACACAAACACACTGCAGATTCCTCTCGGGCTGCGCATGGGACCCCTCACCACGCTGTCGTGCGGCCTGGGCCTGATAGCGCGAGGTGGGTACATCCAGTGCGTCAAAAAACTGAGGAATCGAATCATCACCACCTCGTGCCTACCCTTACGAGTAGGAGCAGTCCCACGGGGGCTCACCATGGGAGGTGACCGCATAGAGCACCACCAGGCCTCTTTGTGACCTGTGCCATTGAAGGCAGTTGGGCACTTGTCCTGTGCGTCTCTGTGTGAGTGCGTTCTGTGTTGGTGTGTGTTCTGTGCCTGTGCGTGTGTTTGGCTTGCGCTTTGTTGGGCACAGGTGCGTTCCTCTGTCTGCGTTCTGTGTTGGTGTATGTTCTGTGCCTGTGCGTGTCTTTGGCGTGCTCTTTTGTTGGGCACTAGTCCTGTGCGTCTCTGTGTCTGTGCGTTCTGTGTTGGTGTGTGTTCTGTGCCTGTGCGTGTCTGTGGCTTGCGCCCCTGCTGGGCACTGGTCCTGTGCGTCTCTGTGTCTGTGCGCTCTGTGTCTCTGCATTTCTGGTCCTGTGTGTTTCTGTGTTTCTGTGTCGTGTGTATCTGTGTCTGTGCGGCTCTGTGTGAGTTTCCGCGCTCACGTGCAGCCTGGGCATGATGGCGCGAGGTGAATTGCTCTTTCAGTTGCTGTTGGGGCTGCTCTTTGCAACGCGCTTCTGCTCCTGTGCGTTTCTGGGCTGCTCTTTTGAGCTGCTCGGTGGGTCGCTCTTGATTGGGGGGTTCTGTTGTTCTTTGCGTTCCTGTTTTTGTCCGTCTGTGCATCTGTGCGCGTCTATTTCTGTGCATTTCTGTGTGCTTCTACTTCTGTGCGTTAATGTGTTTCTGTGTCTGTGCGCTTGTATGTTTGTGCACTTCGGTGTCTGTTTCCGAGGCCGCGTGCGGCCTGGGCCTGCTCTCGCAAGGTGGGTTTGGGGGTTTGGGGGCGTTCCCGTTTCTGTGTGTTTCTGTTGCTGCGCGGTTCCGTTTCGATAGAGACGCACGTTCTGTGCCTGTGCGCCTCTGTGCGTCTCTGTGTGCTCTGTGTGCTCTGTGTTTTCTGTGCCTGTTTTCCGTGCTCGCATGAGGCCTGGGCCTGCTCGCGCGAGGTGGGGTTTGGGGGCGTTCCTGTTTCTGTGCGTTCCTGTTTCTGTGTGTGTCTGTGTCAACAGTAACACACGTTCTGTGTACGTGTACGTGAACGTTCTGTGACACAGGCCTGCGCTTCTGTGCCCGTTTGTTTCTGGGTCGATGTGTTTTCTGTGCCTGTTTCCCGTTTCTGTGTCGATGTGTTTTCTGTGCCTGTTTTCCGTGCTCGCATGAGGCCTGGGCCTGCAATGCGGCTGGCTCGCGCTTTGGGCGTTTCTGTGCCTGTGCGGTGAGCCACTGACGCCCCGATGCCGTCCACACGTTTGCGCAATGACACATACACACACAAATACACGCCCTCAGGTGGTGCCGTCAACAAGGCGCGCGAGGTGCCTGGTTGCACACACGCACACACACACACACACACACACGCACATGCACACCTGCAGGTGGTGCCTGCAACAAGGCGCGCGAGGTGCCCGGGTGCACAGAGAGAGAGAAATGCGTTACAGTTCCCACCGCTCGGGCAACCTAGATAACGGCTCTTGCCAGTGCTAAAGCACCCCCGGCAATCGTTTCATGAGTCGAGGACCCTTGGATCTTAAGTTCGTTCAGTAGCGGGTGACCAACCATGTGCGCTAGTACGAGAGGATATCTGTGGGCTTGGGGTTGTTTGCGGGATCCGAAAAACTCTCATCAGAAACTGTCAATTGTGGTTTTGCTGCGCGTGATTACGGTTGTGGGGCTGATCCGGCCTCAGCTACCCCGCGGCAGATGCTGTCCCACAGGTGTGGGAACCTAGCTAGGGTGGTCCACTTGGGAGGGAGCCTCCTGGCCTCCAGGATGGCGGCGAGCTCAGGAGGGGTGATCGCAGGGTCCTCGGCGTGTGCCTTGACGGCCTTCTCGTAAAGCGTCTTGACGACACTCATGAACTGGGCAGACGTGAACATCTCGTGGGCGTTGAGACGGTACGAGGTGATGGCACCCACCCTGTCAGGCACCCGGGTGCACACACACACACACACACACACACACACACACACATGCAGGGGGTGCCCACAACAAGGCGCGCGAGGTGCCTGGGTGCACACACACACGCACACACACACACACACACGCACACGCATGCACACCTTCAGGTGGTGCCGGCAACAAGGCGCGCGAGGTGCCCGGGCGCCAGCCAGCGCAGCCACTCGAGTTCTGGGGCTACGAGGGATCCCCTTTCGTTAAGGTGTGTCACGCTACACGCACACATGCACACAAGACAGACAGACAGACAGACAGGACAGGACAGGACAGGACAGGACAGGACAGGACAGGACAGGACAGGACAGGACAGGACAGACAGACAGACAGACAGAGGACAGACAGACAAGACAGGCAGACACACACACACGAGGGCAGTCTCATTCGCCAAGGTGGGTGGGATGTCTCTCACCGGCGATGGACTATGTACCCACGCCACGCCTGGCTGAGCATGTTTTTGCTGGCATCAGGTGTATGGGGCGGCGAGGCGACCCTTACTTAGTTGTCACTGGTGGTCTTCTATTGAACCCCTAGGTGGATAGAAAACTGGAGTTTCTGTCGAATGAGACTCTCCAAGTGTGAAGTGAGATTTACAGAAGCCTCTTATGGTGCTAGCACCCCAAGATTCCTATCCGTCCTCTTGGGTCGCTAGCACCGCTCCTTTTCTCAGTCAGTTTGCGGCTTCACGTTCCTTTGGCAGCCTTTTGGATACCACCCACCCACCCTGCTGAAAGGTGGTCTACATTGTGCTTTTCAAGGACTTCTACGTTCTGTTGTACTGAGTTGGACTTCTACATTCTGTTCTGGTGTTGGACTTCTACGTTCTGTTTTTCAGAGTTGGAGAGTTCAGGAGAATGGTGCTTAGCTGCAGAGTCCGACCGCTCGACATTGGTCGTGGATGGTGATTTCACAAGCCTGTTTTGGCATGACCACCATCTGCGGCCGGTGGAGGTCTTGCTCTGCCCCGAGCCGTGACCTCCGTGGTCACGCGTGACTGTAATCAAACGAACACTATCCGATGATCAGCCGTCATCGTCGAAAGCGTACCACAAGGGGAGCGCCTAGACCCTGAGTGGAAACACAAGACCCGGAAAGGCTACAGCCGACGAGGCGATCACACACAGCCCCCCAGCACAGTCCCCCGTTGTGGCGAACCGCGAATGATCAGCCAGGATGATCAGCCAGCGCGTGATCTAGAAGAGCGGCTGGTAGGACTGATGTTGACCAAATGTTTCCAAATGCTCCACTGCAAATTTTGATCCGAGCGAGCCGCCAGGGGTCCCTAGTCCTCGAGCCGGGAGCGAGCCAGGAGCGAGCCGGGAAATCAACAACCCCTAAATCTTTCCCGGGAATCACTGCAGGTGTGCCAAGACACACTTTCCGCCCGCAGACGATGATGCTAGGGGTCGATTTTACAGCCCGTCGGATGCCTTCAATGGCGCAGTAGACCCCATGTCTATGTGCCTCCATGCGCCATCATGGTTGTGTGCGCAGGTGGCACGGGAGACGCTGTGTGAGCTGGAGCTGCCCTACATGCAGCGCACGTGTGCGCGCGGGTCGCCCAAGCGCCAGGAGCTCATCGACCGCATGGGCGCGTTCCAGGTAGGGCCTGTTACTACTTCATCAGTACTATGTCCAAGACTAGGCCAGTTCTTTAGAAGCCCTATATATACATTCTAGGCATCAGGCATTGGGGCGTGGGGTGGAGCGGGTCGCCCAAGCGACAAAAGCTCATCGAACGCATGGGTGCGTTCCTGGTAGGGCAAAAGTGACGTCAAAACGGGGGGGAAACCCCCCAAAAAATCCCGTGGCAAGGCACCCAAATTCTAAACAATTGCGCTCTTTATGAAAGTAGCGGCAAGGCAAAGCGGCATCACGGTGATCATAGGCCTTTCCCTGGGCCTTGCCATGAGCCCTCAACTAGGGTCAAATGGGGCGTCCTCACGAGGCAGCTCCCTCGATCCTGCGCCCCGAGGGTGCGTACTGGTGACTACTATGGCGAGTGGAAAGCCGTTGGTGACAGCACTGATTCAGGAAGGACGTTGTCGAGGCAGCACCGCGTGAGTGGGATGACCTGGCGCACGCGCGAACACAGGCACGCACACACACACACACATACAACACAACACTTGCGTGCTGACACGTGTGTGCACACACACACACACAACGCGTGTGTGCTGACACTGCGGACTCCAACACACACAACACACACAACACACACAACACGCACACACAGACACACACATACACACACACACACTGCTTTCGCCTGAAGTTAGTAACCCAACCTGAACCGTTGTCGCCCTGCGCCGCAGGTCCCCTTCCTCGCCGACCCAAATACCGGCGTGTGCATGTTCGAGTCCAAGGCGATCAGGGAGTACCTGAACAAGGAGTACGGCACGCCCGTCGTCGTGTGAGGATGCGGACGGGCACCTCTCTCTCGCTCACTGATCATGTATTGTTACTTTGGGGCGGTCTGGGAGGGTGGCGAAGGAATTCGAGTGGGTGCCGAGCGGCGCTATCATCGCTGATGCCGATGCGGGCACTCAGTGACTGGCTCGCTACGCGAGCGTGTGCCGAGCATGGGGAGCGGAGAAGCGTTTGCGTCGGAGGGGTGAGGGGACTTGTTGCGTTGACACTCGGTGGTGGGCGCTGTAACGGTTGTGTGCTGGTGCCTTTGAGGGACGTATTTTACAGTTTACAGTTTACGGGGCGTGGGATGAAGGGAGCTGTTGCAGGAGGCGGTATACCAGTTTTGAGGTGTGTGGATAAAGGAGAGGCTGCGCTCGCGGGGCTATTCCACCAAACCCGTGTTGTCGTCTTGCACAGTGTCGCACCACCATTGCCGACCCAACACTCTCTACGTTGTGCATCTCAGCGTGAAACGCCATGATGGAGCCAGGTGTGCGGTGCACAGGACAACGTGGTGGATCACAGCGCGTAACTGCTCCTTACACTGACAGCGAACCGCATCAAATTCGGTCCCAAAAGAACATCAGTGTCAGGCCCCTTGAAAGACTAATACCCGACCACCGCGCTGCGATGCTGTGCAAGCTCTCTCGGAGCAGATCTAGACAACCACGCCAATCGAGACAACCACGCGCATGCACTACCTCTGTCGCCTATCACTTGCACGCTTGCAGTGCAGCCCGTCAAGGGGTTGATCTCTCCGGCAATGTTGAAGTCAAGGGTGCATGTGCGCAAGGAGCGAGGCCACGAACCGAGCCAGCACTCAGTTCCTCGGCTCAGGTCTTCAGAGCTCAGTTCCTCAGCTCAGATCCCCAGCTCAGGTCTTCACAGCTCGGGTTCCTCGGCTTGTTTCTTCACAGGTCGGGTTCCTCAGCTCCCACGCCCCGAGGGTGCGTACTGTAAACTGTAAACTGTAAACTTCCTCAGCTCGGTTCTGATCAGTTCAGGTGCCGCCGAAGAGCCTGCCAATCTTGCAGACTCAGCTCAGTTCCTCTGCTCTCAGTTGGCGCCGAAGAACCGGCCAATCTTGCGGACGATCGAGTAGCCAGCACGGCGGCCGCCTACCTGTCGCCCGCCTTTGCTGCCGGCCATCCTGCGCGCGCACACACACAGGGCAAGGGCGTGTGTACGTAAACGTGTACATGTGCGTGTGCATGCGTGTTTCTTCTGATATGCGATTGCCGGGTGTGTGCTTTAGCATGGAGGCAAGAGCCGCAATCTAGGTCACCCGCGCAGTGTGGCCTGCAACGAATCTCTCCCTCTATTATATATAAATGATGATGGATATTACAGTCTGTGTGACACCAGTAATGATGTATAAGACCGGTGTCGGCGCTAGCGCCCGACACCTTAAACTCAGTTTCAGTGGGAAACTGGCTGGCTACCTGGTAGGGGTGAGGGTAAACCCCCACACGCGCGCACGCACTGGAACTAGACAGGACACTGGGCCCCCAGATCCACCCTATACCACCCAGGTAGTAACAGCAACGCATTTTTGGTGTGCGCCTGTGTTCTACTACTAGTCCCGCCGCCGCCATTGGCTCCAGCAACCTCCTCCATGCCCGCCAGCAATCTCCTCCACGCCCGCCAGCAATCTCCTGTATGCCCGCCAGCAATCTCCTCCATGCCCGCCAGCAATCTCCTGTATGCCCGCCAGCAATCTCGTCCATGCATGGGCGCCGCCAGGCGATCTCCATGCGCCGCGCCGCGCTCCATGCGCGCCAGCACCCGTACCACCCGCCTCATTCCCGTTCTTTAGCCATTCCCCGTGACACCTATGGGTGATCCTTGTTCCGCCGTCCCCTTTGGCATCTGTAACCCGTATCCTCTCCCTGTAGCCTCATTCCTCGTTCTTAACCGCCATCTCCATTATGGTGCCCGCCCGCTGGTGGGGCCTCGCCTCGCCCCATGCAGCACGGCTAGTGTATTGATTGCTGCGCCATCTATAATCTGCGCCTTGGGGCAGGGAACCCCTGCGCCACAACCTCCTCACAAAGCCTAGCCGCATGTGCCGCGCTTCCCATGTTTCTCAATTTCTCGCCATCCGCTTCCATGCCCGCCTGCAATCTCCTCCACGCCCGCGAGCAATCTCCTGTTTGCCCTCAAGCAAGCTCCTCCATGCCCGCCAGCAATCTCCTCAATGCATGCGCAGAGCGCCGCCATGCAACCCCCATGCGCCGCGCGCGCCGTGCGCGCGCCGCGCCCGCCAGCTCCCGTAGCCTCATTTCCCGTTCTTTACCCATGCGCCGTGACGCATTAGCCTTGTCCGCCGTCCCCTGGCATGCATAACCCGTAGCCTCATCCCCCGTAGCCGCATTCCCCGTTCTTAGCCGCCATCTCCATTATGGTGCCCGCCCGCTGGTGGGGCCTCGCCTCGCCCCATGCCGCACGGCTGGTGCATCGATCGCCTCGCCATCTAATAATCTGCGCCTTGGGGCAGGGAACCCCTGCGCCGCAACCTCCTCACAAAGCCTAGCCGCATGTGCCTCGCCTCCCATGTTTCTCAATTTCTCGCCATCCGTCTCTCTCTTCCATCCAGGCACAGTAAACATTAGGAGCCGCAATCTGCTTGAGTTCCGATCGTTGTGAGAGGGGGTGCATGCTCGCCGCAATTCTCGCCATCGTGCATCGTGCTCTCCATCGTACCGCTGCCCCATCTGCCACATAGCCTCGCCCCATCAGGAACAGTTCACCAGTAGCGCTGTGCGTCAGAGCCGCTCAGGGAAAATTTCCAGATTTTAAGCCGCCCAGTATCAAGCGCAGTTGTCCCGGTTGTCCGCCATCGAGCGGCGCCAGGGCGGGAGCCCCTGGCGAAGAGCGCGTATACATAGAGCTGCTGCTGTGCGACGGGTGCCACTGCGGGTGGCACATGCTGTGCTTGCAGCCTGGTCTGACCGCCGTGACGCGGGGTGACTGGCACTGCCCCGATTGCTTCAAGTTTAGATAAATAGATTTCCCAGGGGGGGGGGTCAGAATAGATTTTTCAGACTCAGCGTTGCATTATTTTCAAAACGGGCCTGAACCCCCCCTCCAGTACACCCAGACCTTATCTGCCGGAGCTGAAACTTGGTGGGCACCTTCCTGACATCGTTCCCATTCCATCGCAATATTTGGGATGCTGTATAACTCAATCACGTTCCGGAAACGGGCCTCAGAAGACGGCCACGCGGCCCGGTGCAGCTCCACACACCAAGGTCCCTTAAACACCCTCCCAACGATAAACCACAGAAATGACCATGGATTTGGCATCCATGTCATTAGACAAATCCATCGCGTCCTTCACCATCCCAATCGGAGGTCTGCAGAGCATTCTGGCTCCGAGGGGGTGTGAACCAGCGGTCCACAGCAATCGCCCGGTGTGGACCCTGTCACACCACTGCACTACCTATTGGGTGTGGGGGATCTGAGGGTGGATTTGTAATCCTCTTGACAAGAGGACTCCAGCGCACCAACTCTCGTGTCAAACGGATGTCACAAAAAAACTTGCATAAAAATTCCGAGAAACGGTCCAGCCCCCCCCCCCCCCCCTTCCCATTTTTTCAGAGTGGAAGTCTCCCTCATTTAGGGAAGGGAAGGGAAGGGCGCCGGTCTGGTGAGAAAATTCCACTATCTTCAACGATGGGTCTGTTTCTAACTTCTCTGCCCCTCCCTGAGATTTCCTCTATTTCTGTCTCTTCTCTCTCTCTCTCTCTCTCTGTGTGTGTTTAGAGAGAGAGACAGTGACCGCACCCTCGACCGGCCGCAGCAGCCGCGCTCGCACGCTACTAGGCCATGGACCGCGGGGTTTGATTCCTCATTTTTGTGCGTGGCACGAGGCACTGGTCCTTTGTACCCAAATGAGCGGCACTGGTAGGCTGGCGCGTGTGCGACCACTCTGGCTCTCGCAGTAGAGCTCCCCTATACTTCTAGGCTAGGCCTTACTCACGCCCCGGTGTCCACCAAGCGCATACATGTGAAGACCTACCTGAGCCCGAGCGAATCCCACCCACACATTGAAAAAATGCTTTGTTTACTCGCCACAGAGACATAAGACACGGATCACACACACCTGCGTGCGTATGCCTCGCGCTCCTTGGGCGCAGAGTCAAAGAAGTAGGCCTGCTCAAAGTCGGTCTCCTCGGCGTGGCCCTGCGTGTGTGCATGCATGCATGCATGTGTGTGTGTGCGCGCGCGTGTGTGTGTGTGTGCATGCGTGCGTGTGTCTGTGTGCATGTGTGTGTGTGTGTGTGTGCATGCGTGTGTGTGTGTGTGTGTGTGTGTGCATGTGTGTGTGTGTGTGCGTGCGTGTGTCACAAACACCAGCAACATCAACACCAACACCAACATCAGCAACAACAACACAACTACGTCAACAACAACAACAACAGCAGCAGCAGCAGCAGCAGCAATAACCTCAGCAACAGCAACAGCGACACGTTGTGCACGCCCCTGAAGTGCGGCGCCCAGTTGTACACACCGCGTGCCAAAGCCACAGCAGCAACAATCATTAGCAACAGCAGCAACAGTTGTCAGCAACAACAGCAACAACAGCAGCAACCGACGCGTTGTGCACGCCCCTGAAGTGCGGCGCCCAGTTGTACACACCGCGTGCCAACGCAACAGCAGCGACAATCCTTAGCAACAACAGCAACAGTTGTCAGCAACAACAGCACCCACCGACGCGTCGTGCATGCCCGTAAACTTCGGCGCCCAGTTGTACACAAGCATGGCATCCTCTTGCGTCAGGTTCTGAGCTTTGTGCATGTTCTTGCGAGCCTCCGACACGAAGAAGTTGGCCACCTCTTGCGTCATGCGGATCTGCGGAGAGTGAGAGATAGCAAGAGATAGTGAGAGAGTGACAGAGAGAGAGAGAGAGAGAGACAGATGCTCTGAGCATTGTGCATATTCTTGCGTGCCTCGGACACGAATAAATTGGCCACCTCTTGCGTCATACGGATCTGCGGAGAGTGAGATATGGCAAGAGAGGGTGAGAGAGAGAGAGAGATGTTCTGAGCCTTGTGCATGTTCTTGCGTGCCTCAGACACAAAGAAATTGGCCACCTCTTGCGTCATGCAGATCTGTGGAAGGGGGGGTGAGAGTGAGAGTGAGAGAGAGAGAGTGTGAGAGAGCAGGGATCTGAGCCTTGTGTTATTGCGTCCCTCTTTGACACAAATAAAATTTGCCACCTCCTGGGTCATGCGGATCTGTGCGGGGGGGGAGGGAGTGAGAGCGAGGGACAGAGAGAGAGAATGAGAGAGTGAGAGAGAGTGTGGGAGTGAGAGTGTGTGGAGAGTTTGTGAGGTTCTGAGCCTTGTGCATGTTCTTGTGTGGATATGAAAAGATAGGGGGAGGGGGTGGGAGAGTGAGAGAGAGGGAGACAATGAGGAGGACAGAGAGTGACAGTGGGAGTGAGAGAGAGTGTGCGAGAGAGCGGTTATGAGCCTTGTGCATGTGCTTGTGCGCCTCGGACACGAAAAAGTTGGCCACCTCTTGCGTCATGCGGATCAGCGGAGAGTGAGAGATAGCAAGAGATAGTGAGAGAGTGAGAGAGAGAGAGAGCGACAGATGTTCTGAGCATTGTGCATATTCTTGTGTGCCTCGGACACGAGGAAATTGGCCACCTCTTGCATCATACAGATCTGCAGAGAGTGAGAGATGGCAAGAGAGAGTGAGAGAGAGAGATGTTCTGAGCCTTGTGCATGTTCTTGCGTGCCTCAGACACAAAGAAATTGGCCACCTCTTGCGTCATGCAGATCTGTGGAAGGGGGGGGGGGGAGAGTGGGAGTGAGTGAGAGAGTGTGAGAGTGGTTGTGATATTAGTGCATGTTCTTGCGCGCCTCGGACACAAAGAAGTTGGACACCCTAGGTCATGCGGATCTGTCCGGCGGAAGTGTGTGTGTGTGTGTGTGTGTGTGTGTGTGTGTGTGCGTGTGAACACGCCACACCAGCCCCAACACCAGCCCCAACACACGCGCACCCCACACTGCATTCCATACGCCAATCCACACCCCACACCCACCGCCTCTGGCGAGTGCCTGAGCTACTTGAGCTCTAAGTTCCATTCGATCGCATTCTCCGACGCTCCACACTCCACACTGCATTCCACACTCCAATCCACACCACAAATTCCATACCCCACACTCACCGCCTCTGGCGAGTGCCTCAGCGACTTCAGCTCAAAGTTCCATTCGAACGCATTCTTCTCGGGGTGCCACTGAGTCGCAGTGACTGGGTACTTTTTAGCCTGCGATGATTTAGCGAGAGGGTGTGGGTGGGTGGGTGTGGGTGGGAGGTGGGTGGGTGGTGGGTGTGGCGTGGATGGGTGTGGTGGGGTGCCACTGAGTCGCGGTGAAGGGGTACTTTTTAGCACGCAAGACAAGAAATTAGGTGGGTGGCAGAGGTTGGGATCGACGGGAGGAATGTGGGGTGGGGTGCCAGGTGTGATACACACCGACACACCGACACACACACACACACACCTCCAGAGTCGACACATATGAGCGACCACAATACACACGCACGCAAACAGACAGAGACACACACACACACACAGCATCGACACGTACGAGCGGTCCGACTTGTCAAGTGAGAGCGAGACCCCCCCCCCCCCACCACCACCACACACACACCACACGCACACACACGCAAAGAGAGACAGACAGAGAGACAGAGAGAGACAGACAGACAGACAGGCAGACAGACAGACAGACAGACAGGCAGAGAAAGAGAAACACACCTCCAGCGTGGACACGTACGAGCGTCCAGACTTGTCGAGCGAGAGCGAGATCACATCCCAGAAGCTGGAGAGGTTGCGCGAATCGACGATCGATGCCATGCTGACGCCTGGGTATTGTGCGAGGTGAAGTTCGGGATTCAGTGGGGGGATGGGGGGCAGGGGGGGGGGGGCGAGTGAGGTTTGCGGGTTAGGGTTGACCCTTTACCCTGAGTGTGGCGATGTGTGCGGGGGTGGGGGGTGCGTGCGGGTGAGTGTGGGGGGTGAGTGTGGAGATGCTGGAGAGGTTGCGTGACTTATCGCTGAACGCTGTGATCACGCCTGAGCCTGCCGGTGTGTGTGTGTGTGTGTGTACGTGTGTGTGTGTGTGCGGGGACCCAGCGTGCGAAGCTGTGGCATCATGTATGTATGTGTGTGTGCGTGTTTTTTGGGGGGGGGAGGGCTGGCGTATCCCTCCCGTTGTTCTCCATTGCATTCGTCATGTTATGCAGATCTTGTACACACACACGCACACACACACCCTCCTCACACACACACACACACACGCACGCACCCTTCCCGTCATTGGCTGTTGCGATGGGGCTTGTTCTGCAGGTCGTGCACACACACACACACACACAAACATGCACGCACGCACGCATGCACACCAGGCATGCCCCCCCTGCACACACACACACACATACACACATAAACACACGCACACACGCACCCTTCCCGTGGTTCTCCATCGCGATCGGGCTGTTCTGCAGATCGTGAACAACGCCCGGTGGCAGCGACTTGATGATGTGGGAGCCCTCGGCAAACTCAGTGTAGAGAAGCGGGGCGGCGGCGTCCTCGGCGTCGTAGTCGGCTGTGTAGTTGTATGCGTGTGTTTGTGCGTGTTTGTGTGTGTGAGAGAGTGAGTGAGAGAGAGTGCCAGTGAGAGAGAAAGAAAGAGAGAATGGAAGAGAAAGGAATAGCAAGACACACAGAGAGAGAAAGAGAGCCCTCGGCAAACTCAGTGTAGAGAAGAGGGGTGGCGGCGTCCTTGGCGTCGTAGTCGGCTGTTTAGGGAGGGAGGGATGCAAACGTGTTGGGAGAGGTTGAGGGAGGGAGGGAGGGAGGGAGGGAGGGAGGGAGAGGGAGGGAGGAAGAAGGAAATAGAGAGAGTGAAGGAGAGAGGGAGAGAGAGGGAGATCAGGAAAGAGAAACAGAGAGACACGGAGAAAGAAAGAAAGAGAGGACAGAAGGAGCGAAATGTCGTAGCAGCGGCCAGCCATGCCACCCAGCCACCCCAGCCAGCCAGCCAGCCAGCAATCACAGCCAGCCAGCCACCCCATCCAGCCACCCCATCCAGCCACCTCATCCATCCAGTCAGTCAGTCAGTCAGCCATCCAGCCACCCATGCCCATCCAGCCATCCAGCCGAGTACAGCCCAGCCCAGCGCAGCCCAACCACCCAGCCACCCCATCCAACCACCCCATCCAGTCAGCCAGCCAGCCAGGCAGCCACAGTCACCCGCCCACCCAGCAGGCTGTAGTTCACACAGATGACCCTTAACCGTATAAATGACCCACCCAGTAGGCTGTAATTCCCCGAGATGATGATGCAGAGAACCTCCATGCCGAGGCACGTGCCATGGACCTGCGTGTGTGCGTGTGTGTGTAAGTGTGTGTGTGTGTGTGCATGTGTGTGTGTGTGTGTGTGCGCGCGTGTGTGTGTGTGTGTGTGCGCGCGTGTGAATGTGCGCACATGTGTGTGTGTGTGTGTGTGTGTGAGTGTGAGACTTTGGTAAGGAGCCAGTCCCCGTTGACGTTTGCCTTGGGCACTGTCTTTGAGTGTTTGCATGCTCGTGCATGTGTGCGTGTGCAAGGGAGAGGGAGAGACAAAGGGAGAGACAGAGAGAGAGGATGCGGGAGACACACGCAGGCAGACAGGCATGCAGAGGCACGCACCGTTGTCGTTTGCTTTGAACGCTGTCTTATTGTGATGGGGTGTGTGTGTGTGTGTGTGATGTGTGTGTGTGTGTTGCTGTGGCCGATTTTACAGTCTGCTGTTCAGATGCCTCCGATGTTATGTTAAGAGTGTGTGTGTATGCGTGTGTGGCTTACTATACTTGTGTGTGTGTGTGTGTGCTTATGCTTGTGTGTGTGACGCACACACGAACACGCACCGGGAAGTAGTCCCCGTTGTCGTTAGCCTCGAGTGCGAGGTCAAACAGCAGCGCCGCGGTGTCGTAGAACATGTGGCCGGGCGACAGGTTGGCGCCGCCGCCGGGGATGAGGATGGCGTTAGTCACGGCAAAGCGCTCGCGCACCTGTAGCAATATTTGGAATTGAGTGCCGCTTGTTCAGGATGGGTGCGTGGGTGGGTGGGTGAGGGTGGGTGTGCGCGTGCGTGCGATGCCGGGGATGAGGATGGCGTCGGCCACGGCAAAGCGCTCGCGCACCTGTACAATTATTTGAAAGTTGAACATTTGCGCCGCTTGTTCAAGAGGGCATGCATGTGTGTATCGAGGGGTGGGTGGGTGCGTGCGTGCGCCACCGGGAGGAGGATGGCGTGCATGACGGCAAAGCGCTGGCGTACCTGTGTGCGTGAAGACGTGCGTGCGTGCACATGCGTGCGTGGGTGTGTGGTTAACGAGCGAACGTCATGTGTGTGTGTGTGGTTAACGATGGAACCTCATCTTCCTGCATGCGGTCACATGCACACGCCTACAAACAACACACACACGCATGCATATATATTCCTCCTCTTCCTGCATGTCGAACAGGATCGGCAGGACGCACCTACACACACATTCCAGATCGTTGCATAGATAATGGCGATATCGTTCCAGAGGTCTGCATAAGGGCGTCTGTCAATAGCGGGTGACCAAACTTGGTGGACCAGTGCTCGTCGCTTTGAGGAACACACACAAATACCCACCCCCACACACACACGCACCTCAGCGTCCTGCATGTCGTACAGGATCGGCAGGACGCGCGCGCCTGCCAACTCGATCCACTTAATGTACGAGGCAGCGACGTAAGACATGCCGTCTGGTGCGGGCTCGCCAGGCTGCGCACGCCAGCAGGCAGCGTGCGTGTGTGAGTGTGTGAGTGCACCGGCAGTGTGCATGTGTGCGCAGTAGTGGCAGTTGCTACTGTGCAGTAGTAGTTGTGGTGTGTTACCCAAGCAGTGTACTGGCGTGTGCATGAGTGGTGCCCATGCACATGCATGCAAGCGTCACCCCACCTGCGTCAGGATGCCAATGATGGGACGCTCGTTCAGGGAGGTGGAACCCAACATCGTGGGCGGCTTGAACGCGCTGCGGGATGAAGAGGGGGGGGTATGTATGACGTGGGTGGGCTTGTGCGGATCTATCTGTCCAAAAGCTGCGCAAGCAGGGGACAGACGCGAACGGTGGCGAACGGTGTGCCACCCACCCAGCAGTGGTCGCGAGCATTAGCAGCAGCAGGGGCGAGCAGGATGCCGCCAGCACGCGAGCACGCATGCTCATGCTGTGCACCATGCACACTCTGAGAGCGTGAGAGAGACTCGAGCAACTAGCGAGCGGGGGACGCACGCAAGATACGGAGAGAGGTTCGAATCTGCACGGCAACTGCTGGGTAAGTAGAGGATGACGCGGATTTGAGGGGATTCCACACTGGTCAAATTCCACACCATGCCCTTGGATTCGCCACGAATCACGATGGCCGATGCCACACCAGCACTGCCGGCCATGGAAATTTCCAACGTCAGTTGCTCGAGTTTGCTTGACGCGGCGGTGCTGATATTGAAGACGCCCGACCCATTCCTCAAGGCTCGCCTCACAGTGGCTGTAGTGGCTGCATGGCGATCGGGAGACATGCCAGTGGCGCCACGTGATGGTTCGCCGCCGCCGCAAGCACCCAGCCGCCCGGCGCGCTCAGACGACACGGTGGGGTCCCTGCATGGCCCATGTGCGCATGGGCACACCACCGCGACCACGGCATGCCCGGGACCCTCCACCACACACACCACCACCACCACCACCACCCCTGTGAGAACGTGTGCATGTGCGTGTGTGCGTGTGCACGCGCGTCGTGCCACCCGTCAAGGCTTGAACACAGGCGTGTCCGTCAGAGGTGGTGTGCATGCCCAGGTCAAGGTGGCCCCCGGTGTTGTCCACAAGCGCGGTGACGGCGACACACGCGCACGCGCACACCACAAGCGCGGTGACGGCGACACACGCACACGCGCGCACACGCGCGCACACACACACACACAGATCAAGGTCGTGGCTCCTGGCGTGGTCACAAAGTGCTGCAAGGGAGGCACACACACGCACACACGCATACACACACACACAGGTCAAGGTCGTGGCTCCTGGCGTTGTCTCATAGCTGCAAGGGAGGCACATACACACACAAACACACACTCATACACACACACACACACACACACTCGGGTCAAGGTCGTGGCTCCCGATGTGGTCCCAAAGCGCTGCAAGGGAGGCACATACACACACACACACACACACATACACACACACACACACACACACTCATACACACACACACACACGCGAACACACAGGTCAAGGTCGTGGCTCCCAAAGTGCTGCAAGGGAGGCACGCACACACACACACACACACACGCACACACTCACACACACTCAGGTCAAGGTCGTGGCTCCCGGCGTGGTCCCAAAGCGCGGCAAGGGAAGCACACACGCACACACACACACAACACACACACACCCGCACACTCATACACACACACGCACGCACGCACGCACGCACACACACATGCATACACACACGCACACACACATACACACACACACACTCAGGTCAAGGTCGTGGCTCCCGGCGTGGTCCCAAAGCGCGGCAAGGGCGGCACGCTCGCGTCGCGCCAGACCATCCTGCACTCTCTGTGCCACATTGAGAACTGGGCGGTTGACCTCAGCTGGGGTGAGTGGGTGAGGCGCGCGCGTGCACGTAAACGCCATCACACACACACACACACACACAGACGAGCACGCGCACGCACGCATGCACGTGCATGCACGCACGCACATGCACGCACCACACACTATACCGCAGACGTATTCGCTCGCTTTGTTGGGTGTGAGTAAGCACACACACACACACACATGCGTGCGCGCGCGTGCGCGTGCGCACACGCTCACACGCACACACTATACTGCAGACATCATCGCTCGTTTCGGCGGGTGTCCTGAGTACGATCTCCCTCGCGAGTGGTATGATGACTTTGTGGCGGTGAGTCAGCACACACACACACACACACACTGTCTGACACATACCCACACACACACATATTATGGTTTGGTATGACGACTGTGTGGCGGTGAGTCACACTCCTCTCTTTCGCATACGCAGAGACTCTGTCTCTCAATCCTACTGCCTCTCACCCCAACAACCACCCAACAACCACCCAATAACCACCCAATAACCGCCCAACAACCGCCCAACAACCACCCAACAACCGCCCAACAACCGCCCAACGACCACCCAACAACCACCAAACAACCACCCAACAACCACCCAATAACCACCCAACAACCACCCAACATCCGCCCAACAACCACCCAATAACCACCCAACAACCACCCAACAACCACCCAACAACCGCCAACATCCGCCCAACAACCACCCAATAACCACCCAACAACCACCCAACAACCATTCAACCACCACCCAACAACCGCCCAATAACCACCCAACAACCACCCAACAACCACCCAACAACCACTCAACCACCACCCAACAACTACCCAACAACTACCCAACAACCACCCAACAACCGCCCAACAACCGCCCACAACCGCCCAACAACCGCCCAACAACCGCCCAACGACCACCCAACCACCACCCAACAACCACCCAATAACCACCCAACAACCACCCAACATCCGCCCAACATCCGCCCAACAACCACCCAACAACCACCCAACCACCACCCAACAACCACTCAACCACCACCCAACAACCACCCAATAACCACCCAACAACCACCCAACAACCACTCAACCACCACCCAACAACTACCCAACAACCACCCAACAACCGCCCAAC
The DNA here is from genome assembly GCA_016618255.1 of Chlamydomonas sp. UWO 241. Taxonomy (NCBI): domain Eukaryota; kingdom Viridiplantae; phylum Chlorophyta; class Chlorophyceae; order Chlamydomonadales; family Chlamydomonadaceae; genus Chlamydomonas; species Chlamydomonas priscui. Next base: position 478,227 of record VFSX01000053.1, read on the forward strand.
AACCGCCCACAACCGCCCAACAACCACCCAACAACCACCCAACAACCACCCAACAGCCACCCAACAACCACCCAACAACCGCCAACAAACGCCCAACAACCGCCCAACAACCACCCAACAACCACCAATAACCATCCAACAACCACCCAACAACCACCCAACAACCACCCAACAACCACCCAGCATCCACCCAACAACCGCCCAACAACCGCCCAACAACCACCCAACCACCACGCAACCACCACGCAATAACCACCCAACCACCACCCAACAGCCACCCAACAACCACCTCCCCACGCGCCAGCGCGCCCAGCACGGCCTTACACGCCTTAAGAGGTGTCCCTGACTGTACCATCCATCATCATCAGGTGGCAGAGGACGAGTGCCGCCACTTCCTGCTGCTAGAGGCGCGGCTCAAGGAGCTGGGCAGGTGGGCAGGCAGTTGCTGACTCAGCATGCTCTAAGTGCCACAACCTACAACCCCCTCTTGGTGCAAGGCTGGTGTGGGTGTGGCAGCTGGGAAACTGGGCAGGCAGTTGCTGACTCAGCATGCTCTTTCTGCCACAGGGAAGGGTGGGTCTCCATCCACATCCGATGGTGACTCAGCATGCTCTAGGTGTCACAACTTACAACCTCCTCTTGGTGCAAGGCTGTTGTGGGTGTGGCAGCTGGGAAGCTGGGAAGCTGGGCAGGCAGTTTCTGGCTCAGCACGCTCGTGGAGGGGTGGGTCTCCATCCACATCCGATGGTGACTCAGCATGCTCTAGGTGCCACAACCTACAACCCTCTCTTGGTGCAAGGCTGGTGTGGGTGTGGCAGCTGGGAAGCTGGGCAGGCAGTTTCTGGCTCAGCACGCTCGTGAAGGGGTGGGTTTCCATCCACATCCGATGGTGACTCAGCATGCTCTAGGTGTCACAACCTACAACCCGCTCTTGGTGCAAGGCTGGTGTGGGTGTGGCAGCTGGGAAGCTGGGCAGGCAGTTGCCGGCTCAGCACGCTCGTGAAGGGGTGGGTTTCCATCCACATCCGATGGTGACTCAGCATGCTCTAGGTGTCACAACCTACAACCCGCTCTTGGTGCAAGGCTGGTGTGGGTGTGGCAGCTGGAAAGCTGGGCAGGCAGTTGCTGACTCAGCACGCTCTTTCTGCCACAGGGAAGGGAGGGTCTGTACCCACATCCGATGCTGACTCAGCATGCTGTAACCTTCCACAACCTGGTGTGGGTGTGGCAGCTGGGAAGCTGGGCAGGCAGTTGCTGACTCAGCATGCCACATGGAAGGTACACACATCCGATGGGGGGCGACACCCAACAGGCAGCGCATCAGGCTTGGCTCAGCGCACCAACTTACGTAACGCCGACCACACACAAACGCCGCCCACACACAAACGCCGCCTACACACAAACGCCGCCCACACACAAACGTCGCCCACACACAAACGCCGCCCACACCGCAGCCACTACGGCGCGTTTGAAGCGCATGATGGGCTGTGGGACAGCGCGTCTGACACGGCACACAGGTGTGTGTGTGTGTGCGAGTGTGTGTGTGTGTGTGTGTGTGTGTGCGTGTGTGTGTGTGTGTTTGTGTGTGCGTGTGTGTGTTTGTGTGTGTGTGTGTGTTCGCGCGTTTGAAGTGCACGGCGGGCTGTGGGAGAGCGCGTCAAGACACGGCGCACGTGTGTGTGTGTGTGTGTGTGTGTGTGTGTGTGTGTGTGTGTGTGTGTGTGTGCGCACGTTTTCAATGCACAACGGACTGTGGGACAGCGCGTCAGACACGACGCATATGTGTGTTGGGGCCGGGTGTGGTCCACTGTGGAGTTCGCACTGTGGATTCCACACTTTGGAGTCGTGCGTGCATAATGCACACGGCTGATGCTGATGCGCACTAACGCTTGGACACAACAACACCCAGCCTGCCCCCCCCCCCGCCCTGTGCAGCCTGCCCTCCCGTCTGGCGATCAAATCGCCCTGTGCAGCCTGCCCTCCCGTCTGGCGATCAAATCGTGTGTGTCACGAGGCACACACATACACACACGCACACAGATACACACACAGCTTGCCTGCTCGCCTAGAGATCGATTTTTGCGTGCGCCACGGCACACACAAAACCATGAACCTCCCTGTGCCCCCCCCCCCCCCTTGTGACAGGCTGCCTGCTGGTCTGGCAATCGAGCCGTGTGTGCACGAGGCACACACACACACACACACACACACATACGCAGCCTGCCTGCCCGCCTGGCCATCGAGTCGTGTGTGCATGAGGCAAGAGGACTCGATGTGCTGCCGGCAACCATCTCCAAGTTCAGGTGCGTGTGTGTGTGCGTGTGCGTGTGTGGGTGTGGGTGTGCGCATGCGTGTCTGCATGTGCGCGTTTGTGCATGTGTGCCTGGTCAATTTTAGAGTCTGTCGGACGCCTTTGATGGTGTATAGGAACCGCGTGTGTTACGGGAACCATCTCCAAGTTCAGGTTTGTGTGTGTCTGTGTGCGCGTGTATGGGTATGTGTGTGTGTGCGTGTGCGTGGTCGATTTTACAGTCCGTCGGACGCCTTTGATGGCGCATTAGACCCTAGGAAAGAGGCCGGCAGCTGTCAGAATTAGACCCCTAGCATGCCATCTGCCATCATGATTGCTGTGCACGCGGTGCGTGTCTCAAAACAGGCGACAAGGAAGTCAGCCAACTCGTGCCAGAACCTGGGGTTCTCCTGGCCTGGCCGAGGATTCATAAACTCCCGCGTCCGCTCATCGAAATCGGCCTCCTCGGGGCGAGGGATGGACCGAAACAGGCTGTGGGCCCGCACCCATGCCTCTTCATAGGCAGGACACTCAAAGACCATGTGTGCCTCATCCTCTAGCCCACCGCATAGACAGCACGCCCGCTGGCTGCGTCGCTGCCTCTGTCCCGCCACGGCGTAGCGCCCCCGCTCTATCTGCAGCTCATGGAGCCCCATCCTGAACCTAGCTAGAGCCGTGATCCGGGCAGCACTGTTCAGCCCTGAGCTCAACAGGGCCGGCGGCTCGCTGTCGCTACCCGCCATCCACCGCATGTAGGTCAGCATCTTAAAGCCGCGCGACCACTCCTCAGGTACATCTCGCACGGTAGTGCCGCTCGGCAGCGCCGGTGTGCTTGTCGCGGCGGCCAGCCACGCCGCGGTCGCCACGTCCAGCAGGTTGGTGATGCGTACCGGTCCCTCCTGGTCCCACGCCAGGGTGTGCCCCACAGTTCCGAGGCACACCTGCAAGCGTGCCGCCCAGTACGTCCCCCCCCGCTTCCGCCAGCCCCCAGCTCTTCCGCATCGCATGTTTAAGCAGGTCACCGTCAGGCCGCCCCCGCGCCTTGTCCCAAAAGCGCGTCGCCTGGCGCAGCCAATCTGCCGCCAGCGGCCGCCACCCTGCCTCCCGCGCCAAAATTCCCAGTTGCTGCCCGTTGCTGCGGACTCCTGCATGTGCACGTTTGTGCATGTGTGCCTGGTCAATTTTAGAGTCTGTCGGACGCCTTTGATGGTGTATAAGAACCGCGTGTGTGACGGGAACCATCTCCAAGTTCAGGTTTATGTGTGTCTGTGTGTGTGTGCGTGTATGGGTTTGTGTTTGTGTGTGCGTATGCGTGTGCACGTTTTTGCATGTGTGCCTGGTCAATTTTAGAGTCTGTCGGACGTCTTTGATGGCGTATTAGAGCCGCGTGTTTGCCGGCAACCATGGTGATTGTGCGTGTGTGTGCATGTGTGCAGCAGACACGGTATGTTCAACGCCTCTGGTGGCGTATTATACGTGTTGTATGTGTGTGCGCATGTGTGTGTGAACGTGTGTGCGTGCACGTGCGTGTGTGCAGCAGACACGGTCCAGCGGCCCCAGGCATGACAGCCTTCATGTCACCCCCTCCCACACACACAAGAACAACTGTGAAAGCTTTCATTTCCATCGTAATGTATTGAAGAGGGAAATTTGGGTTTGTGTATGAAGCTGTAGCTCATAAGTGTGTACTTTCAGAGCTCTTAACCAGCTCTCTCCCCTTTGTCCTCATCCTGGATTCGTACAAAGGGAAACTCCCGTTTCATTAGCACAGCTTCATCGGGTTCTGCCTTGAGCAGAACCTTGTAGAACCCACCCACCCGTGCCGCGGCTGTGCAGCCATTTGCGCCCTGGTGCAGCACACAATGCTGGTGTCGTGTTGGGTGTTACAATTACCCATGCTTCGCACTTTGACTGTCCTTCACACTTCTTTTAAGTGGTGACTCTCTTGATTAGGCGAGTTGACAGGCCCAAGGGGAATCCACGCTTGGGCCGCACCTGTTGCTAGAGGGCGCAGACTGTCCCTCTTCGCCACTGTAGAGCCTTGTCCCAGCAGAAAGGCACAGGCATAAAAGGCAGGGGGGGGGCGTATGCGACACCTATAGTGCCTCAGAGCGACAGAGCCCCTTTCCACTGCAATACAGCCGGAACAGTCGATTTCGGCTGGGTGAGTAGGGGCTCCTAGTGTGACAGCCACGAGCTCACGGCGCATGCACCGCCACACAGGACGGAAGTCTGCACGGCTGCATGCCGAACCAGGCGCCGCCGTGGGTGTGGCACTCTATTTAACTTTGGAACGAGTTGTTCTCCCTTATCGTCCGTGCGGGGTCAATCCTGTGTGGGCGAGCGATACGATCCAAGCAGTCAATCCAACAAATCAGCACAACAGTGCAGTCAACCAGCTCAGCTCCTTAATAAGAGCGAAGGCTGGTACACAAAGCACCATAGCTGCAAGTTGACTGTGCACCGCACACACACACTCACACGCACACACACGCGCACACACGCACACAGACACGCACACGCACACACGCAGGAATATCTCCGACGGTGCCACCGCTCTGCTGCTCGATTCGATTGAGTACCGCACATACACGCACACGCACACACACACACACGCACACATGCACGCAGGAACAACTCCGACGAAGCCACCGCGCTGCTGCTCGATTCGATTGAGTACCGCACATACGTATACATACACACACATACACACACACACACACACACACACACGCATGCACGCAGGAACAACTCCGACGAAGCCACCGCGCTGCTGCTCGAGTCCATCGTCTACCCCGAGGAAATCGCGCACTGCCGGGCGGGCGTGCGCTGGCTCACATACCTCTACAACCTCGCGCACTCGCGCTACGGGGCGAACACAATCACTAGCGCCACTAGCACGACCACAACCGCCACAACCGCCTCGACCGCCGCTTCTACCATCGCCGCTTTTGGCGCCCCCGGCACAAGCACCACCACCGCCACCGCCATCGAGGGTGCCGCACCCTCCGCTTCCGGCACCACCAGCACCGACACCACGGCCACTCTCGACGCGCCCCCCGCGGGCAGCAGCAGCGGCACCGCCACAACCTCCACTTTTGGCGCCCCCGGGGGCACCAGCGTGGGGGCCGCCACCGCCGCGTTTGGCGCCCCTGCAAGCAGCAGCAGCGAGGGTGCGGGGGCAACGTCGATCGGCTCGATGCTAGCGGAGCTGGCCAGGCAGCTGGCGGGAACGCGCCTTGGTGGCGGTTGTGGCGGTGGCGGTGGCGACGTTGGCGGTGGTGCCGGCGCCAGCGGTGCTGATGGGGGTGGCAGCGAAGGACACAACGGCGCTGAGTGTGGGGGGAGCGGGGGAGCTGCCGCGCAGCCGCCTGCCCCCGCGTGGGCGGCAGACGCGCTCCGCTTTGGCACTGTGCAGGTGGATACTTCTTATCAAAACAAATGATACTCATCATCATCAAATTTACAACCCATTACTTTAAAAGACCTCGTGAGGGGGACACACGGACACACACACCAAAACATGGGAGGGCACACCGCGCAAACACACCGGTGTGGAAGGCAGACGCGCTGCGCTGCGGCACCGTGCAGGTGTGTCTTTCTTAGAATAACACAACGCTTTTCATCATCCAAAAACCAACAAAATGCTGTTCATCATCATCACCATTTGTAATCCGTTCGTACTTTACAAGACCTCATGAGGGGGACACACGGTATCAACACTCCCAAAATAGGAGGGCACCCCAAGCACACACACCCGCTTGTGGGCAGATGCATCCGACTGTGCTTTGGCTGCATGCAGGTGGGGCTCAATCCAGTGGTTCCGCCAAGGATCTTGGGAAAATGACGGCTCATCCTGGGCCTCACGGCTCACTTCCTCAATCTCAACACGAAAAGTGTGTTAAGTGTCAACTTCACACTTTTCAGCACGAAATTCGCCCATGTGTGTCGCATAATGTGGCCGCGGTGAATGGCGCACACACACACACGCATCACACACACGCACACACACACACACACGCGCGCACACACACACCCTCTCTCACGCACTCATGCACACACACACACATGCACTCGCACACAAGCACTCTCTCACCACCACGCCCAGGAGTGGTTCCACGACACGGTGTGCCGCATAATGTACGGCAACCCAAGACCACCGTTCAACGACAACGCACGAGCACAGGTGTGTGCGTGCGCGCGTTCTTTTCGATCTGTCCCTCTCTCATACCTTCTCTCTCTCTTCATCCCCTCTCTCTCCCCGTCTCTCTCCCTCTCTCTCTCTTGCCCTCTCTGTCTACCCCCCTCTCTGTCTCTCTCTTTCCCTCCTCTCCCACTCATGCCCCACCCCTCTCTCTCCCTATTGCGCTCTCTCTCTCTCTCCCCCTCTCTCTCTCTCTCTCTCTCTCTCTCTCTCTCTCTCTCTCTCTCTCTCCCTCTTCTCCCACCCCTCAATCCCTCTGTTATCTGTGTGTAAGGGGAAGGGGGGGGCACGGCCGCTGGTCAATGACAACGACGACGCGCTGGTGTGCCTGTATGTGTGACACACACGTGCAGGCTGTCTGGGCTGTGGACGCACGCCGCACGCGTGTTTGTGCGCACACACACACACACAACTCGATTAACGGAGGCGCGTTCTCGTCGCGGAGCCCTAGACCCAGCAATGCGGCACTGCTGGTGACGAGGATCTCCGTGCCGCTGACGAGCGGGGTAAAATACGACTGGCCCGGCTCCTGCTAGACTGCCCCTCTGTGGAACATTACAAGGAGCGGCTTGCCTGGCGCTGCCATGGCTTGGCGAGTAGCCGCGGCGCTGCCGCGGCCCGTGCTGGGAGACGGCCCTTATCCTCCCCCCATGCAGGACGCCATGCGGCACCGATCTCGACGAGTTGATCGACGAGCGGAGGAGCTGGCGCCCGTCAATGCATGCTGGACGTTGGTCAAGATGGCTGCCCGTGGAGGCGGGCTACCATCACGGCTTCAGCGGTGGCGACCGCCGAGGCAACACAGAGTAAATCCGCTTCACCAATCGCAGCGTTCGTCACCGCGCTCATCCTCGGGGTCGCTCGTCTGCCGGTGACTGGCGTTGGAAGGTCTTCAGGCAGCCTCCATGACAACTCTGTCGTCCATGCACCCCTGGAGGGTGGGACCTGGCCATGCATGAGGCATGGGGCGCCGGCTGAGCCCCATGCAAACGAGAGCTGGACAGCCATGCACTGCCAGGCGGGGACCGTTCCAGTCAGCGCCAGTCGGCTCTGCCGGCTTGACTGGCCACAAGGCCACTACTGTGACCCTGAGGAAGGTCCTCTCCTATATGCTCCTTGCCAGACATGTCTCTCAGAGACCGCTGTTTGGGGTAGTCTAGCCGGCGGGAGCGGTAGTCTATCGGCCGGGAGCCGGCGGTACTCTAGTACTTAAGTGTGCTGGAGTATCGGCGGGTGTCTCTAGTAGAAGAGTAGCCTGCTTAACTGGAAACCCCGTGTTACTGTTACTGTTACACACACACGTGCACACACACACACTCACACACCGCACACACACAAACAGTGTGTCACACACACACGTGCACGAGCACACACACGTACACGCACACGTTCACGCACACAGGCGGGTTTCGACAAGAGCTGGTACGAGCCCCTCGTAGACAAGCCGATGCTGGGCGGTTACAAGGCCAAGGCACTGGCGGCTGCTGCTGCTGAAGCGGAGGCAACGGCAGCGGCGTCGGCGGCGGCGGCGGCATCGCAGGCTGCTTGGGCGGCAGCAGTGGCGGGGACAGAAGCAGGGGCGGAGGCGGGGGCGGCGGCGGAGGCATCATGATGAGGAAGAGGATGGCATGGATTTTACTGGCTTGTGTGACAACTTGTGACAACTTGTGGCATGGGCGCCGGCGGCAGGGGCCGAGGCAGGTGCACTTTGAAGACGTATCTACACTGCAGATGTGACTGCAGATTCTACAGGAGCCCTGTTCCGTTGTAGAGCCCTGTTCCTCTCACTCTTTCCATCTCACAAACAGCGTAGTAGACCTGACCGCAGCAGCGATGAGGCCTGGGGGTGCAGAGGCGGAGGCACAGGCATCAGCGGCCAAGGCATTGTGACACGGTGTGACTGATTCCGTGAGTTCCGAAAGGGTTTTCGGAGGGCTAGAGAAGCTGGCAGAAGCTGAAGTTGTGGTCCTCCCCCCCCCCCTGTCAGCATAGCGACATCACCTCGGCCTCAGCATTGCGTCATCGCATGCGAATCGCGATGAAACAGGGCGTTTCCGGAGACGGGCGGGTGGGCGCGCGTGTTGGGGCGCAGGCAGTCATTTTGTTTTAGGCTCCTGGGAGCCATTGAAAGCCATTTGGCTACTGACGATCCCATCAGATAGGTGTCGTCAAGAACTTGAAAATTACCTACATTTGATGCACAACGGTCCACGGTAAGGCAGCGGTCAAGGCGGTCAACGGGACGTTGGTCCGCGCGCCGGCTCCCAGAAATAGAAAAAAAAACTTGGCGCAGGATTGGCTGGGCGCAGCGATGACGAGGTCGGCGCCAGTATAAGAGTCGGCTCAGGCAGCGGTGAGGAGGTGGCGGTCGTTGTTGTCAGCAGCGCCAGCCACCCGGTGGCAGAGCGCACGCATGCGGGCTCTAGATCTGCCCCTGCCGCTGCGACTGTCTCCGCATCCGCCACTGCCGCTGCGTCTGCCTCCACATCTGCCACTGCCTCTGCAACACCCTCCTCCTCTGCCTCCCCTTCTGCCGCTGCCACCACCGCTTGTGGGCAACCGGGCGCCGCGCTCGGCCACGCCACGGAGCGGCTCGCGATTGCCCGAGCGCCCGCCGCGCCAAAGGGGCGAGCAGGGCGCGCCGGCAAGGCAATACAGAAGCATGGCGGCAAGCACGGCGGCGACGGCAGCGGGCTTGTATCGGCGGCGGCGGCCGCGTGCAACTCTGCGATGCACACCGCTGCTGCTGCTTGTGTGTGTGTGTGTGTGTGTATGTGTGTGCGTGCGTGTGTTTGCTGCCCTGCTGCCTTGGTGCTGTTGGACAATGACTGTTGGACGAATACTTGATTGGGCAAGAGTCGTCATCATCGAAAGCTTAACATAATGAGAGCGCCTAGACCCTGCCTAGACCCTGAGTAAAAGCGCAAGACCCCCAAAAGGCTAAAGCCAGCGAGGCGATCACACACACATCCCAGCACAGCCCCCCGTTGTGACGAAACGCAAAAAAAATACAACCCACACGGTTCTGAGAGCCGGCCAGAGGCACGCACGCCCACATTCACACTCGACAAACACTGAGGCGGCTCGCCCCTAGGTAACTCGCCCCTAGGTAACTCATTCCCACCTCTAGTCCTCCGCTCCTCCGCCACCCCCGGGGCCCCATACGGCCAGGAGTGCTGAGGCGCCGTCCCTCCCTCTCTCCCTGACGTTACAGTATTGAACCCCCACTGGAGATTGCGACGCATTAGCGGATCCAGTTAGGGGGCAAAACCAGAGCCAGAAAAATTAAAACACCCCGGTCCGCAAGGAAACCCGGGGAACTCCCCGGGTTGTCCCCGTCCCGGGGAACTCCCGTTCACACATTTAATTAGGTACTGGAAATCAGTGGTCCCGCCAGGGATCTCCCGCTCTCCCCCAAACTTAGGCGAAAATGTGTGAAATAAACTTTCGAAATTCTCGCCATGTCATTCCGCAGCGGCACCGTGAATAGACCGATCTCACCCGCAAATGCATTTTTGCCGCAAAAACGTTTGTGGGGTGAGGTATGGCATGCTCACTTGAGCACTGAAAGGTCACAAGGAGTCCAAATCTGCAGCCTCGACAGGAAATCTCGCGGTGCGCGGGCACGGACCCGGGCCTTCTGCTGAGCCGCCGATATGAGAAAGTGTGAGGAAATGTGAACCCCTGTGCTCTTTCCGTTCTCATCGGTCGGTTTGATAGGTTTGATGACAACACCAAGATTGGAGATTGGTATTGTCGCAACCGCGATACGAACGTGCATCCACGCGCTGTTCCACGAGCTGATCGCTGCCTAGATGATCGCTGCCTAGAGAGATCGCGACGCATGCTCCCTTGAATTTACCCGTTCGTTCTTGCGCTAGCATGAGTGGGGGGCGGGGGCCAGGAGGTGGGCCAGGAGATGGCCCTCTTAGGAAGATGTTTGATAAGCTCTGCAAGGATGGTGCTGCGCTGAAGGGGGAGCGCGATGCCAGCCAGTTTCTGCAGGCGTGCATGAGCTATGACGACAAAATGGAGCTGCTGTTCAAGCTCAGCACCCCCAAGGTGCGCAGAGATGGAGAGGGTTGCATGGAGGTGGCCGCGCGTCTCCCCTCACATGGGGGCATGGCGCGTCGTGTCCATCTCTCTTGTACCCCTTCGTGCGAACCCCTTGTACCCCTTTGACTGACGCACACCGCTCTTTGACGTGCTGACTTCACCTATGCATATCCTTCCGTTTTCCCCCTGGTTCTAGTTTTACTTCTGCAGTGGCTATCGGGGGCTCGATTAACGGAGGCGCGTTCTCGTCACCGAGCCCTGGACCCAGCAATGCGGCGCTGCTGGTGACTAGGATCTCCGTGCCGCTGACGAGAGGGATAAAATACGACTGGCCTGGCTCCTGCTAGACTGTCCCTCGGTGGAAACTACAGGAGCGGCTTGCCCGGCGCTGTCATGGCTTGGCGAGTAGCCGCGGCGCTGCCGCGACCCGTGCTGGGAGACGGCCCTTATCCTCCTCCCATGCAGGACGCCATGCGGCACCGATCTCGACGAGTTGATCGACGAGCGGAGGAGCTGGCGCCCGTCAATGCATGCTGGACATCGGTCAAGATGGCTGCTCGTGGGGGCGAGCTACCATCAGGGCTTCAGCGGTGGTGACCGCCGAGGCAACAACAGAGTTTATCCGCTTCACCATCGCAGCGTTTGTCACCGCGCTCACCCTCGGGGGCACTCGTCTGCCGGTGACTGGCGTCGGCATTGGTCTTCAGGCAGCCTGCCATGACGACTCTGTTTGCCCAGGCCCCCCTGGAGGGTGGGACCTGGCCATGCATGACGCATGGGGCGCAGGCAGAGCCCCATGCATGGAGTTGGACAACCATGCCAGGCGGGGACTTTTCTGCTTCAGCGCCGCCAGTCGGCACAGCCGGCGTGGTTGGCCTCAAAGGCCAGGAGGAGGACGGTCCTTTCCTATACGCTCCTTGCCAGACATGTCCCTCAGGGACTTGTTTGGGTCTAAACTAGCCGGCGGGAGCGGTAGTCTAGACGGCAGGTAACCGGCTGGTGGCTATCGTCCTTCACAGGGCGGTGGCACTAGGACTAGTGTTGTCTTAGCTGGAATGCCATGTAACTGTAACTGTAACTGTAACTGTAAGTGGCTATCGTGCTGCGTGGGAGTGATAGAGCTCCAGATCCAGAGCTTGAGGCTCTGAGTCAAGTCGGCACGAAGCCACTGACTGGAGCAGTAACTCATTCGGCACGCCAGCCGTGCATGGCCCTAGTTGGTTGGCGGGTCGGTTAAGCGCCCACCCGTGCTCACCCACTCTGGTTGTTGCGTTGCAGCAAGTGTGGACTTTCTTACAGGTCCCGGAAGGCAGTGGGCAGAGTACTCCGTGTCTCTGCACCTCCCGTGCCTCCCCCCAGGTTGGAGAGAGGTTGCCCTTGCAGTCTGGTGCCTGCGTGCCCCAGCCTTGCATAAGCCTGAGGGGCTCGCTCTGTACCCCACCCGCAACACCAAGATATCGCACCGAACGATCCATTGTATCACTCCGTGTCTCTGCTGCCCCCTTGCCTCCCCCCAGCGTCCACTGATTCTTATCAGGTTATGGGCCCCTTCCCGCCCGTCCCTTCTTCTCTCCCGTCCGTCCCGCCCGTCCCGCCCGACCCGCCCGACCCCTCCTCGCCCGGCCCACCCAGCCCGCCCGTCCCGTCGCGTTGCGTTCCCGCCTCCCACAGGTCACTACCGTGTCAGCGCCAACGGACGCTGGGGGGAGGCACGGGAGGGGCAGAGACACGGAGTGTTACAATGGATCGTTCGGTGCGATATCTTGGTGTTGCGGGTGGGGTGCAGAGCGAGCCCCTCGGGCTTATGCAAGGCTGGGGCATGCAGGCACCAGACTGCAAGGAAAACCTCTCTCTCTAACCTGGGGGGAGGCAAGGGGGCAGCAGAGACACGGAGTGACTCGACCACCCGACTCCCGGAACTTAAAGAAAGTCCACACCTGCTACAACCCTGAACAACCAGGGTAGGTTGGCCCGGGTGGACGCTCAACCGACCCTCCAACCAACTAGGGCCATGCACAGCTGGCGTGCCGAATGACTCTGTGCCTGCAGCACTGAATCTTATCACTCCCACGCGGCACGATAGCCGCTGCAAAAGTCAACTTTAAAGAAAATCAGATCATGCCCATGTTCCTGCGGCACCACTCAAACTTGACCATAGGCAGCGCCTTGGTCAGAATGTCTGCCACCATGCGGGCAGTAGGGATGTACTCCATGAGCACGTCCTGGCGCATCACGCGCTCGCGTGCAACGTGGTGCAGCACGTCGATGTGCTTGGAGCGGCTGGAGCCTCCCGGGTTCTTGAGCACAGCGAGGGCGCCCTGGCTGTCGCTGTAGATCAGCATGGGGCGCAGCGGGGTGCCACCTTGCAGGAGCACGGGCTCAAGTGCCTGAAGATGGCACTGGCCATCTGCTGCAGCAGTGCCTCCCGTGTCCCACAGGCCGTCGTACCGCTGCTCGCAATGTGCGGCTCGGACGAGCTGAGCGCGGGGTCGTGCCGCGCACCGCTCGTCGCGCTGCTGCGCGAGATCTACCGCACCCCAGGGCTGCTCGCCTACATGCGGGAGGCAGTGGAGCAGGGCGCCGTCGCCGATGCGTCACCCATCGCGTGGTGGCTGCTGCAGCTTGCGGTGGAGAGTGAGGACGTGCGCCAGGGTCCAGCTGTGCACGAGATGGTGGAGCCGCTCAAGCTCCACGGCGGCGCGGCGGCAGAGCGCGCAGCAAAGGACCTAGCGGTGGTGCTGGCTGGCATGGCTGATGACGCAGAGGAGCGGTCGGCAGCACGCACGCTGAAGGACCTGCAGTCGGGGCCCGGTGGGCGGCACGACAACGACCACGCCGACTTCCGGTCCATCGAGGTACCTGAATCCCCTTGCTTCTTCTGTGTTTGGGCATACTTGCTGAAGCAATTCACCACCACTGACAGGATGTGGCCAAGATAATGGGCAAGGGCAGCTTCTGGAAAGGGTCTTACCTGCCCTGTGCATGAGCCCCTTCATTTATGGTGTCTGGAAGAAGCGAGCTGATGACAATGCATTCCTCCGTGCGCACATGTTCAGGTGGCTCAAGGACAAGCTGTTGCTCCTCCTTGCCCTGTTACTGAACCGCCAAACTCCTGCTGTCTGGAGACAGCGAGCTGTTGGCACAACCCTCCTCCGTGCGCAAAATTGAAGGTAGCACAGTTGAAGGACACGCTTCTGACTGCGGTCAGTGTCGGCGGCGACGGCGGCGACCTGGGCGCCATTGCGGTGCGCGTCAAGGCCCTGCTGTCCTACCGCTCCGCCGTGCCAGCCGACTCGCTCAACATGCTGTTCCGCACGACAGGAGTGTGCGAGCGCCTGCACGCGTACTGTGCTGGCGAGTTGGGGCTGGTGGTAGGCTGGGCTGGGCTGGGCTGGGCTGGTTCAAGGGTCCACGGCTAGTCGGGCAGCTGCTTGGGACAGAACAAAGAGCTGGTGCACATAACGCACGTTGCTAGTGGCCTCGCATGGGATTGCCGCGCGTGGACTCTTGTGGCTGCTGCTGCGGCGACCCTCCCTCCTCTCCTCCTGCCTCCCTCCCCTTACTCACCCTTACCTGCCTTGGCCTTGCCTGCGCTTCCACAGGTGGATGCCTCCCCCACAGTCGCGCCCCCCACGGTCGCGAGCGGGCTGGACCTCATGAACAAGCACGACTGGTTCGGCGCGCTTTCCCTGTTCAAGGAGCTTGTGGCCAAGCGCCCTGAGTACGCTCCGGCGCACGCGTGGCTGGCGCTGTGCCGCGCACACCTCGACTCCGAGGCCAAGCTTGTCAGCGTGCCGATGGGTGCGCGCACGGCTGCAGCGGCGCCGCCGGCTGCGTCTGCCCACCCGGCCGCGCACCTCGCTGACGCAATGGCCATGTCAGCAAACACGCAGCCGGTGGTGGGTGCGGGCCACGGCGGAGGCGCGCGCGTCCCAGGCCTGAGCAAGCAGGCCGAGCAGCGCGCGCACATGGCGGGCAACGCGCTCTCATGCCTGCTGCACCCGGCCGTGTCCGAGCTGCCATGCAGCCTCGCACCTGATGTGCTCTCCCTGCTGCGCGATGGCCTGGCATCGCTGGGTGACTACTCCGTGGTTGCTGGCGCCTCTGGCGCGCGGGGCGGCGGCGCGTCTTCTGCACCGCCTGCCGCGTGGGCAGCGCTTGCTGAGAAGAAGCCGTCGTTCAAGGAGCTGCTGGACATGACTGGGCTGCGGGATGTCAAGCAGGCACTGTCCAACCTCGCGGACCAGGTGGGCGCGCTTGCACGGCTCTGATGCCTTGGCGCTGTGCTGCTGTGCTGTGCCTGCAAACTGTGGGGCCTGAGCTGGAGGAGAGACAGCCTCCAGGTAGTGCACTTGCTTTGCGGCTCTTGATGCCTTGGTGCTGTGCTGTATTTGCCTGCCTTGCTGCTTGCAATTATGCCTGGAGAAACGAGAGCCTCCAGGTGATGTGCTGTGTTGATGGCTATCATACTGCGCTGTGCTGTGCTATATTCGCCTGCTGTGCTGCCTGGAGGAGAGAGAGCCTCAAGGTGGTGCGCTTGCTTCACGGCGCTTGCTTCACAACTTGACTTTGTGCTGACCTGTGCTTATTGCGCTGTCCGCTGTGCTGCCAGCTTCACAACCCATTTTGAATAAGTCTCCAGCCGCAGGGGAGACACTCGCTAGAAGAGAGACACAAGGTCCCCCCCCAAATGTTGCGCCGCCATCCACCCTCCCACAGGTGGACCTCGACAACGAGCGCAAGCGCCCGCTGTCGGCCAAGTCGTACAACACCATGTTCTACGGCAACCCTGGCACCGGCAAGACCACCATTGCCCGCATCTACGCCAAGTTCCTCAAGAGATTGGCAACACGCCCGAGGCCGAGGTACGTAGCAGAGGCTCGTGGCAGCACGCACCTGCCTGTGCCACTGATACCGATTTCCTGAGGGGGGCATGGCCTGTGCAGTGGTGATGCTGCAGCAGCCAGGACAGGGAGTGCATGCTGATGCCTGTGCTCAAGAGCATGCAGGGAAGGGAAAGCATGCAGACGCTTGGAAGCATGCAGCAAAGGGAAGCATGCAGATACTCTTGAGTGCGAGCCTCATCATCTTGGCAGACCCCTTATGGCATCTGAAATACACACATGGTGTGATCTGCCTGTCACAGTGTGCGCCCCAATGCTCCCTCGCCCTGCCCCCCTGCACTCAGTTTGTGGAGACGAGCGGCGCCAAGCTGCTCGCCGGTGGCGTGCCCAAGCTGCAGAAGTGCCTGCAGAAGCTGGAGAAGGGCGGGGTGCTGTTTATCGACGAATGCTACCAGCTCAACCCCAAGGCCAGCCCGATGGGCGCACAGGTTTGGCTGCAATGTGGCTGCTGGCCTCTTGCTTCTGCCTCCCCACCCTCACGCCTGCCTACCTGGCTCCTCCACTGCATCCATACAGGTGCTGGGCCTGACCTGGGAAGATCTGGAGCTGCTTCAGCCCATGTGTGCAACTGCTGCGCTGGCACTGCTGAATCACGCACCCTGCCTGTCACAAAGAAAGGTCAAGGTTCTCAGCTGAAGCAGGTGCCCAAAATCTGCTGGCACTCCTCACCAAGCTAACCAAATAGGAGCGCACAATCAGAGGCCACTCATCCCCTCCCTCATCAACCCACTATCCACTGCACGCAGGTGCTCGACGCGCTGCTGCCAGAGATGGAGAACAGGCGCGGGAAGGTATGTGTGTGTGGTCATGGTAACGGCTGAAAAATATAAGCCCGAGAATGTGTGTGTGTGTATGCGTGTGGTGCGTATACGCATGGGAAGGTGATTTGGGATGGCACCGTGTGGTGGGCAGCTCTGCTGACACGCACGGCACTCACGTGTGCCCCGTTTAAGCACACACACATGCGCTCACAGCTCGTTGCATGTTATCATTTGTAGCTGGTCGTCGCGTTTGCTGGGTACAAGAACCGGATGGAGAACCTGCTTGTCTACAACGAGGGCATGCTGTCCCGCTTCCCGCTGGTATGATGATCAACAGTGTGGCTTGCATGAGTAGCTGCACTGAACTGTGGGCTCGTACGTTTGGGAGCGTTTGACTGATTGAATCGCTTGCCGCTGGTATGATCATAATTGCGGCGTGCATGAGCAGCTGCACTGCACTGTGGGCGTGTACGTGTGTCTCGCTTCCTGCTGGTATGATGATGAACAGTGCGGCTTGCATGAGTAGCTGCACTGAACTGTGGACTTGTACGTATGGGCATGTGTGATAATTGTCTGAATTCACGTGAGGGGCACAGGACGGTAGGAAGCAGGAGAGCATAGGCCTCTGTCATTTGGGGAGCCAGCAACGGCCTCCGCACGCCTGACTGTCGCCCTCCCCCCATCCTGCCTTGCCTGGCCTCTCCAGCAGTTCACTTTTGCTGACTACAGCGATGCCGAGCTGTTCTCCATCTTCAAGGTTGGTGGTGCTGAAGTTACATCCACAACTGCTTAAACACCTCCCTCTCTCTCCCTCTCTCTCTCTTTCACTCTCCCTCTCCCTCCCTCCCCCACCCTAGTGGCTGAGGGAGGTAACATTCACAACACACCCACAGCAGCTGTTTGCGCAACAAAGAATATGGGAGGGTACGTGTGCGCGTGCGGGCTGGTGGTCTGCTGCACATGTGCTGTATGGGAAGGCAGGGGCCATGCACATGTTCTGGCTTTGATCTGACCATACGTATGCTGAATGGGGAATGGGGAAGTGAGGGGCGCATGCACGTGCCCACGCATTGGCCTGACCGTACGCTTGTGCTGCGTGCTTGCCCCCCTCTGCTCCAAGGGCCTCGTCTCATCCGACAAGGCCGACTTCCGTCTCGCAGACGACGCGCACGGCCGCATGCTGTGCGTGCGCCTGGGTCGCGGTCGCGGCAAAGTTGGCTTCGGCAACGCACGCGCGGTGCGAAATGCGTGGGAGACCACGCTCGTGCAGCAGGTGCGACGCTAAGGGCGCTGCCCCAGGCACCTTGCTCTGTGCACTGCACAACCTTGTTTTTGCATACTCTTACCATCACCACTGCCGCCGCCACCACCGTTGACCCCGTCGTTGCCCCCACTGCGGACCGCTCGCGTGCTGTGTGCATTCTCAAGCTCTCAAGTACAAAACACCTTACGTCTGCATCTTCTCCCGCCCGCACCATCTGCCCACTGCTTTCACCACCACAACCACAGGCAGATCATGTGCTGTGCGTGCACGCAACCGCGGCAAGCAGGGCACAGCATCCGCTCATAATCATGCGTG
This sequence comes from Chlamydomonas sp. UWO 241, assembly GCA_016618255.1. NCBI lineage: Eukaryota > Viridiplantae > Chlorophyta > Chlorophyceae > Chlamydomonadales > Chlamydomonadaceae > Chlamydomonas > Chlamydomonas priscui. Next base: position 496,021 of record VFSX01000053.1, read on the forward strand.
ATGACTACCGCTGCCATCACCACCCCCACCACCTCCCCGACCGTGCAACCCCCCTCCCCCATTGCAGGCAGAGCGCGTGCTGCGCACACGCAGCCGCGGCGAGCAGGGCACCGCTTCCGCCGACCCGCTCCTGATCATGCGCGATGACCTTCTGGGCCCCAAGGAGCTCAACGTGAGCGGCAGTACTGCGCTGGCTGAACTGAACCAGATGCGCGGACTGCAGGCGGTCAAGGACCAGGTAAGCCTTTGTGTTGTCTATCAGTTGGTTGGTTGCTTGGGTGTAAACAAACGGGCAGTGCAAGACAGACAGTTTGGCTGCAGGCCGCCAAGGATCAGGCGAGACTTGATGTTTGTGTGTCGGTTGATTTGAACACTCGTGTGAAGAAAAATGCTGGAAGGCGGGCAGCGGAAGACCCAGGGTGAGCGGCGGTGGCGTGGGCAGCATAGAGCCCCTCTCCTGATTTAAGCTGTGTGTCGAGAATTACTTGAGGCACACGTAGGCACGCGCATGCTGGGCGCACTTGAGGCTTTAGCCAGGGCCCAGGATACGGGCATAGATTTTGTGCGCCACTCCAAGCCAGCTGATCGAGCCACCGTTTCAGTAACATCGGCGAACCAGCAGAAACATCTTGTAGTCCTGGTACCACCACCTAAACTCAAGTCCAGTTCTGGCCCTAACCATCATTTGACTCGAGCCACCATGCTGCAGGTCTCCAACCTTCTGTCGCTCATCTGCACCAACGCTGAGCTTGAGGAGCAGGGCAAGCGCATGAAGGACCTCAACCTCAACCGAGTGTTCCTCGGCAACCCCGGCACAGGTGTGTCTGAGGCACGCAGTGTGGGGGTGAACCTGATTGGGGTGCCAGCCTTGGGAAAACAGCCATCTTTGCTGCATCCGCATGCAAGACCAAGCAAGCAGCTGATTGCATGGGGAGGAACGGACACCCTGGGCTGTCGCACTCACGCTGCGCACCTCTGCCTGACTTCTGACTGCAGGCAAGACCACTGTCGCCCTAATCTATGGCAGCGTGCTCAAGGACCTGGGCCTGCTGAGCAAGGGCGATGTTGTGGTCAAGGTGTGGGGTGTGAAGAGTGTGGGTTTTGTATGTTTGGATCCAAATCAGATCCAAAGAGAGTAGATCAAAGAGGGCAATGTGGCGTTCATGGTGACTTCTGTGCTGTGATGCTCTCTGCTGGGTGTCTGTGGTGTCTGTGCTGCCCTCCACCACATCTGCCTGGTCAACACGGTGAAGTTGTGATGTGTGCTGCGCTGTGCTGTACTGTGCTGTGCTGCCCCTTACCCACTCTGGTTGGGTGGTCATCATGTTCACCTCATGCCCATCATGTTGACCTCATGCGTGCACTTTGCTGTGTCCCCTACCCAACCCGACCACCAGGTGCCGGCCGACTTCATCGGCTCCGTGCTTGGCGAGAGCGAGAAGAAGACTGCCGCCATTCTGGACGGCGCCATCGGATGCATGTTGGTGATTGACGAGGCATATGGGCTTCCCGCCCCCCCTGCCCCTCAGGCCCCCATCGTCCCCCCTGGCCCTGCAAGCCAGGCAGCAAAGGCCGCGCTGGTCGGCGTGTCCGAGGTGGTGAACACCGCCGCACAGGCCGCCAAGGACGCGTTCTACAAACAACTCCACCGCGAAGTGCTCTCCCAAACCCCCTCAAACCACTTCCTTTTGGTCCTAGGCGACTTCAACGCCAAGATCACAGCGGCATCCCCCGACACCCACCCGTCGGTGGGTCCATACGCCTGCCCCCACCTCCACCGCCCCTCCTCCTTCTTCCCTCCCTACTCCCCCCTTGCCGGGTTCCACCACAAACCTGGCATCAGCGACAACGGCCACCGGCTTCTCGACCTGTGTGCCGCCCACAATCTTGCCGTCACATACACCTTCTTCCCCCATCCCCCTTCGAGCGTATTTTCCTGGTACAGCAACACTCAAAAGGATTGCAACATCCCAGACTACATCCTCGTCTGCCGCCCTCACCTGGGCTCCGTGCAAGACGTGCGAGCACGATGCCCCAAGACCCGGGGACTTGACACCATCGCCCGCTCTGACCACGCCCTTGTCACCGCGCGCATCCTCTTCCGCTTCTCCAGAGCCTGGAACATCACCCACTCCCGCCGTCCTCCTCCGCCCTCCCGCTATTTCACCGACCTGCTCCGAGACCCTGACACGCGGCTCCACTTCGCGGCAGCAGTCGAGGAGGCCCTCGCCACCCTCCCCCCTTCCCCGACCCCCCCACCCTGGACCAGATGACGAGCCACCTCACCGCGGCCATCCACTCAGCGGCCAGATCCACCCTTGGCCCCCGCCCACGCGAGGTCCCCATCCACTTCTACCTCCCCCCCGAGACTCTCAAACTCGCCCACGACCTTCAGTCCATGCGTTCCGACAGTGCACTGACTGGCAACCGTGACGCCCCCAAGGAGGCGCGCATGACTGCCCAGCTCAAGTCCGCCATCGCACGCGCCACCAACAAGCACTGGGACGGTGTCGCTCAACGCGTGCAACACGATTTTGACGACAACAACCCCCACTCCGCCCACCGCATGCTGTCCAAACTCGTCGACCGCCCCCCTTCCGCCGCCCTCCCTGCCCTCCGTGTCGGCGACCACCTGTGCTTTGGAGCTCAGGCGGTGGCAGACGCGTTTGGAGAATATTTCCGTGTCCTCCACACTCCACTCCGCTCGGAAGTCGACGAAGCCACCCTCGCCTCCCACCTCATCTTCACACCCACCACCCCCGCACCGCCCCCGTCTCCCTCCCCCTCCTCCTCCTACACTACCCCCGCTCCGCCTCCGTCCCCTCCCCTCCCTCCCCCCTCCCCGTCCCCCTCCCCCTCCCTCCCCTCCTCTCCTCCTTTCGCCCCCCCTCCCCCTTCCCCCCATCCTCCTCCCTCCCTTGCCTCCCCTCCCTCTCTGAGCGAGGGGGTCTCCGCGATGAAATCCCTCAGGAACTCTGCCCCCGGCTCTGACGACATCACCTCCCCCCTCCTCAAACACGGCGGCACCGCAACCGCAACCGCCCTCCACCAGATCATCCTTACCTGTTGGAAAACCACCTCCATCCCCGCCGCGTGGAACCAAGCAGACATCTGCCCCCTCTACAAGGACGCATCCTCGGGCCCACCCACGCGCAGCAAGTCCTACCGCGGCATCTCCCTCCTGCGCGTCGCTGGCAAGGTCTACACTCACATCCTCCTCAACCGCCTCAAGCTCCAGCTGGAGCCCACCCTCCACACTTCCCAGTTTGGATTCCGTCCGGGCCGTGGCACCTCCGATGCCATCTTCACCCTACGACGCCTCCAAGAGGAGTCACACCGCGCCCACGCCCCCCTCCATGTGGCTTACATCGACCTGTCCAAGGCGTTTGACAGTGTCAACCACGCCGCCCTTTGGAAAACCCTCCTCCACCGCGGCGCGCACCCTGCCCTCCTTGCACGCATCGAAAGCCTCTACTCTGGTGCCACCGCCAGAGCCCGAGTCAACGGTGCATACTCCGCCCCTTCCCTCTCAAAGCTGGCGTCAAGCAAGGCTGCCCCCTCTCCCCCCTCCTCTTCAATGTCTACATCAACACAGTTGTCCGGTCCCTGATTGCCCAGCTCCCCAACGCTGGCATTCAAATTGGCTACATGATCGACGGGAAACTGTACACTCCTGAGTCCCGCAAGGACTTTTTGACCACCATACTCCCCCTCCTTCTCTACGCCGACGACATTGCCCTGCTCGCCCCCTCCGAGGAAGACCTCCGCACCATGCTCACCCTCCTCGACCGCATCTGTTCAGACCTGGCCCTTGCGATCAACTACGACAAACCGTGGCACAATCCCTCGGCCACCCTTCTGCCCACACCGTCCCCTCCGCCCCTATCACCATCCCCTCCAACTCCTCATCTACCCCCCACCTGGTCCACTCCACCTCCAAGTTCCAATACCTGGGAAGTATTCTGTCCTCCCCCGCCGCCCCTTCTGATGACGCTCCCAACACGTCTAATTCCGACATCCTCGACTCAGAGATCTCACGCCGGATCGGAAGTGCCTGGTACGCCTTCAACCGTCTCACTCCCTGGTTCTGGAACTCCAACTCAATCTCTCCCACTACCAAGATCCACCTCCACAATGCCGTTGTGATCTCTGCCCTACTGTATGGCTGCCAGACATGGACGTTGAACAAGGCCCACATCCACCGACTTGAAGTAACCCACAACCGCTTCCTCCGCCTCATCAAGGGCATCCCTCCTCACACCACAGAGCACACCTCCACCGCCACGATGCATGCCTCCCCCCCTTGTACGTTCCCCATCATCGACACAATCAACAAGCACCGTGCTACGTTCATCGGCTCCCTCATCCGCCGCCTCCCACCTCCCCTGTCCCTCCGCCCTTACATCTCCACACACCCGCCCGTCCCTTCTCCCCCCCCACTCCCTCCCGACATCATATACCCCCCCACTGCCGCCCTTTTTGCGTACCGTCGACCGGACATGACTTCGCTCTATGCCGGCGGCGCCATCACATCCTACCGGCTCAGCGCCGGCGACTTTTTCGCCCACTCCGTCAATTTCCGTTCCTCCGCAAACACCCACTTTTCCAACTTCAAACGCGACATCTCCAAGCACCCCGAGTTCATGGACCTCTTGTCCAAGAGAGTCACACCCGAGTGGATCCTCTTAGCGAGATTTCCACAACTGTGGAGGTCAATCTGCCGAGACCTAGTTTAAACTCAGTCGAAGCGGAGGGACGAACACAGCCGCCAGTGACCCGCATTTGCCCCTTTCCCCCACTGCTTTTTGAATGAGGTTATTCACCCTCTTGTTGGCGCACGGTTGGTCACCCGCCTCCAAATGGAATCTCCTCAATGATGACCAGAAACAGCCTATCTAGGTCTGCCGTGCAGAGTTCTCTGTAATGATATCTCTCTCTCTCTCTCTCATATGGGCTTCACTCCAGGCGCGGGGCGTCGGACCCCTACAAGGTGCGACGGTGACACGCTTGGGGGGTCCCTGCACAAATGGAGTGTGCGGGCATGAGTTGAGTTTGGCAAGGGAGGTGAGGACTTAGCCAGCCGCCAGCCTTTAGCACTCTTCTTGCACAGTCCTGATCCTGATGCTTGCTTGCCCCACACCATGTACCACACACGTGCAGGAGGCCGTTGTCGACACCATTGTGGCCAAGGTCCAGCTGTGTTTGTGAGGGGGGGGAGGGGGCAACTTCTGGAAGAGGCATCATCGGCGTGTAGTGGATCTTTGGCACGGTGGCCCACCTCACTCTCTCTGAGCCTGTTTCTCTCTTTCTCTCTCTGACATCCTCTCTCTTGACTCCGTCCTTGGATTTGCTCTCCCTCCGGGCACAGGGCGCGCCCGGTGACGAACGCTGCGTGCTGCTGCTGGGCTACGAGGACCAGATGGAGGTCAGTGTTGTTGATGTGGGAGGCCAGCGAAAACAAATAATGAACTGGCGGTGAACCCCCCCCCCCCCATCTGATCCCACAACTCTTTCTCCGCACAAACGCAGGCAATGATGCACGAGGCCAACCCCGGCCTGGCGCGACGCTTCCAGCTCAGCTCCGCGTGGCGCTTTGCCGACTACGACAAGACCGACCTCTTCCACATCATGCGCGGCGCGGCTGAGCGCACGTGAGATGCGTGCCTTGCCTGCGGACTGCCTTGAATTTTGCTTGCCTGCCCTGCCCTGCCCTGCCCTTCCCTGCCCTGCCCTGCCCTGCGTCCACCCCTGCCATCACTCCATGGTCAGCTGCCAAGCACAGTTGAGTGCTAGTGTAGGTGTGCCCACTCTCAGAGACGTCCCACTTTGTCCCTCACTTCACCTCATGAGCTCCTCCTGCTCCGCCCACCTGCTGCGCCACACGCGGGTATGACTGGAGCCTCGAGGAGGACGAGCTTACTGCCGGCATCAAGGCGGAGATCTCTCGAGGTGGAGAGGCGACGGCTCAACTTCGGCAATGTAAGAGTGGCAGTGCAGTGCATTCATAAATGTCTTTGATGGCGCCTCGCCTTGCAGCCTCATTCAGTCACTCACTCACTCGGTCACCCACTCAGTCACTCATTCAGTCACTCGCTTAATCAGTCACCCACCCATCCATCCAGTCAGTCAGTCGGTCAGTCAGTTACCCGCCCATCCACCCACCCACCCAGCCACCCACCCAGCCACCCACCCAGTCAGCCAGTCGGTCAGTTCGTCCGTCCGTCCCTCCCTCCCTCTCCCCCTCTCCCCCTTCCTCCCTCACTCCCTTCCTCCCTCTCTCCCCCCCTCGCTGACCAACCCACTCCCTCACTCTTGATCTCACAGGCCGGCTCCGTCAACAACCTGCTGAGTGCAGTTGCCGAGCGCATGGAGGCTCGCCTTTTTACCGCGGGCGCGAGCGTGGCTGAGCGTGCACGCGCAGCGCCCACAGCCGACGACTTCCTTCCGCCGCGGCCGGTGTGCTCTGGGGGCGTGCTTGACGACCTCGTCGGCTGCGACAGTGTGCTGGCAAAGCTCGAGGAGTGGCGTGCGGTCATTGAGATGGCAAAGCGCACGGGCAGTAACCCGCTCCAGGCGATGGAGCTCAACTTCCGCTTCGTGGGCTCACCCGGTACGTGCGCTACTGCTGCCCCATGCTGCACGCCAGCACACCCGCCACCTGCCCTCCTTTTCTGAGATCACATCTAACCTCTGTCTATCCCCTGTGTCAGCACGCCACCTTTCCTTACTGATTCACCGCTTACAGCTGTCTATCCTACCCTGACGCTCGACCTCCCCCTTTCCTTCCAGGCACCGGCAAGACCACCATTGCCAAGCGCGTCGGCATGATGTTCAAGGAGCTGGGACTGCTGAGCAGCTCCAATGTTGTGCAGTGCACAGCGTCCGACGTCACGACTGGCTTTGCCAACCAGAGCGGTGGCAAGGCACGCGAGCTGTTCACCAAGGCGCTCGGTGGGGTCCTGTTCCTGGATGAAGCGTACAGGTGCGTCGTTCAATGACCACCTCACCCCCTCTCCCACTGACATGCACTTGACTGCAAATGCCCACGATTTTTGCTGCTTGCTGGCCATCTTGCCCCTCTCCCGCTGATATGCACTGTGCTGCGATTGCTGCTTGCTTGCGACAATCTCGCCTCCTTTCCCACTGACATTCAAGCCGCGATGACCGCTCACGATCCACGTTGCTTGCTTGCTGACCACTTTGCCTCATCTCACGCTGACATGCGCTCCGCTGCAACCACTCACGATCCGTGCTGCCTGCCCTGTGCCGCCGCCGCCACGCAGGCTCAACCCGCGCATCGGCGGTCCGTTCATGCAGGAGGCGCTCGATGAGATTGTGCAGATGCTGACCGAGGACATGTTCAAGGACAAGATGGTGGTCATCCTGGCTGGGTGCAACGGTGAGGTGCAGATGCATGGGTTGGAGAGGCAGCTTGCGCGACATGCTCTCTGGGCACATCCACGACCGCAACCAATCCTGTCTGCCTGTCTGTCTCCTTGCCTGCCTGCCTGCCTGCCTGCCTGTGCCCGCCTGCCTGCCTGCCTGCCTGCCTGTGCCCGCCTGCCTGCCTGCCTGCCTGTGCCTGCCTGCCTGCCTGCCTGCCTGCCTGCCTGCCTGCCTGCCTGCCTGCTTGCCTGCCTGCCTGCCTGCCTGCTTGCTTGCCGACCTGCCTGCCTGCCTGCCTGCCTGGCCGACCTGCCTGGCCTGCCTGCCTGGCCTGCCTGCCTGGCCTGCCTACCTGGCCTGGCCTGCCTGCCTGCCTGCTTGCCTGCCTGCCTGCCTGCCTGCCTGCCTGCCTGCCTGCCTGCCTGCCTGCCTGCCTGCCTGCCTGCCTGCTGTGGCTGCCTGTCTCCTTGCCTGCCTGCCTGACTGTGGCTGCCTGCCTGCCTGCCTGCCTGCCTGCCTGCCTGCCTGCCTGCCTGCCTGCCTGCCTGCCTGCCTGCCTGCCTGCCTGCCTGCCTGCCTGCCTGCCTCCCTGCCTGGCTGGCTGGCTGGCTGGCTGGCTGGCTGGCTGGCTGACCGGCTGACTGACTGCGTTCCTTTCTTTGTTCAATCGTTCGTTCTCGTGCACAGGCTCAAACTCCGCCTCAACGACCTCGAAGCTCTCCTCCATCTCGATGACCATCACAGGGTGCGCCGCAGGCGTCGCGCGCGCAAGGTCAAACGCCTGCTGCTGTGGTTGCTGCTGCTGCAGCAGCTGGTCAGCCACCTGCTCGCCCAGCGTGCTCGCCTTGCACTTCTTGTCGCCACCGCCCTGGCGCTTGGTGGCCAGGAAGTCTGTCAGCGAGCGCTCCAGGTCTGCGACGCCAACCGACTCATCTTCCTCATCGCCGCCGCCCTTGAGCGCGCGCAGGCTGACCGCCTTGTTCACGCGCTTGGCCCACGTGCCCACGTCGCGCCCGTTAGCCCAATCAGGCGCATTGATGAGCTGCTGCATGAGGGCGGGCAGCGCGTCGCTCGCGGCGGGCGGCACGCGCAGCGAGTAGGTCTTCTCCAGCTGCTGGCGCAGCAGCGTGCTGGCGTCGGCGCAGTTGAAGTCTGAGAACTCCAGCACCTCGCTGAACCTGCTCTTAAGGCCGGGTTTGACCGACATGAGCTGCTCGATCTGCAGGGGGCAGGTAGTTTGGGTGAAAGTGTGGGAGTGGTGGTGAGTTGGTGATGAAGGAAGAACGATCGAACGAAGAAAGGAACGTAGTCGGCCAGTCGGTCAGCCGGCCAGCCAGTCAGTCAGTCAGCCGGGCAGCCAGCCAGCCAGCCAGCCAGCCAGCCAGCTAGGCAGGCCGGCAGGCACGCAGGCAGGCAGGCAGGCAGGCAGGCAGGCAGGCAGGCAGGCAGGCAGGCAGGCAGGCAGGCAGGCAGGCAGGCAGGCAGGCAGGCAGGCAGGCAGGCAGGCAGGCAGGCAGGCAGGCAGGCAGGCAGGCAGGCAGGCAGGCAGGCAGGCAGCCACAGTCAGGCAGGCAGGCAAGGAGACAGGCAGCCACAGCAGGCAGGCAGGCAGGCAGGCAGGCAGGCAGGCAGGCAGGCAGGCAGGCAGGCAGGCAGGCAGGCAGGCAGGCAGGCAGGCAGGCAGGCAGGCAGGCAGGCAGGCAGGCAGGCAGGCAGCAGGCAGGCAGGCAGGCAGGCAGGCAGGCAGGCAGGCAGGGCAGGCAGGCAGGCAGGCAGGCAGGCAGGCAGGCAGGCAGGCAGCAGGCAGGCAGGCAGGCAGGCAGGCAGAGGCAGGCAGGGGCAGGCAGTGGCAGGCAGGCAGCAGGCAGGCAGGCAGGCAGGAAAGGCAGGCAGGCAGGCAGGCAGGCAGGCAGGCAGGCAGGCAGGCAGGCAGGCAGGCAGGCAGGCAGGCTGGCAGGCAGGCAGGCAGGCAGGCAGCCAGCCAGGCAGGGAGGCAGGCAGGCAGGCAGGCAGGCAGGCAGGCAGGCAGGCAGGCAGGCAGGCAGGCAGGCAGGCAGGCAGGCAGGCAGGCAGGCAGGCAGCAGGCAGGGCAGCAGGCAGGCAGGCAGGCAGGCAGGCAGGCAGGCAGGCAGGCAGGCAGGCAGGCAGGCAGGCAGCCACAGTCAGGCAGGCAGGCAAGGAGACAGGCAGCCACAGCAGGCAGGCAGGCAGGCAGGCAGGCAGGCAGGCAGGCAGGCAGGCAGGCAGGCAGGCAGGCAGGCAGGCAAGGCAGGCAGGCAGGCAGGCAGGCAGGCAGGCAGGCAGGCAGGCAGGCAGGCAGGCAGGCAGGCAGGCAGGCAGGCAGGCAGGCAGGCACAGGCAGGCAGGCAGGCAGGCGGGCACAGGCAGGCAGGCAGGCAGGCAGGCGGGCACAGGCAGGCAGGCAGGCAGGCAGGCAAGGAGACAGACAGGCAGACAGGATTGGTTGCGGTCGTGGATGTGCCCAGAGAGCATGTCGCGCAAGCTGCCTCTCCAACCCATGCATCTGCACCTCACCGTTGCACCCAGCCAGGATGACCACCATCTTGTCCTTGAACATGTCCTCGGTCAGCATCTGCACAATCTCATCGAGCGCCTCCTGCATGAACGGACCGCCGATGCGCGGGTTGAGCCTGCGTGGCGGCGGCGGCACAGGGCAGGCAGCACGGATCGTGAGTGGTTGCAGCGGAGCGCATGTCAGCGTGAGATGAGGCAAAGTGGTCAGCAAGCAAGCAACGTGGATCGTGAGCGGTCATCGCGGCTTGAATGTCAGTGGGAAAGGAGGCGAGATTGTCGCAAGCAAGCAGCAATCGCAGCACAGTGCATATCAGCGGGAGAGGGGCAAGATGGCCAGCAAGCAGCAAAAATCGTGGGCATTTGCAGTCAAGTGCATGTCAGTGGGAGAGGGGGTGAGGTGGTCATTGAACGACGCACCTGTACGCTTCATCCAGGAACAGGACCCCACCGAGCGCCTTGGTGAACAGCTCGCGTGCCTTGCCACCGCTCTGGTTGGCAAAGCCAGTCGTGACGTCGGACGCTGTGCACTGCACAACATTGGAGCTGCTCAGCAGTCCCAGCTCCTTGAACATCATGCCGACGCGCTTGGCAATGGTGGTCTTGCCGGTGCCTGGAAGGAAAGGGGGAGGTCGAGCGTCAGGGTAGGATAGACAGCTGTAAGCGGTGAATCAGTAAGGAAAGGTGGCGTGCTGACACAGGGGATAGACAGAGGTTAGATGTGATCTCAGAAAAGGAGGGCAGGTGGCGGGTGTGCTGGCGTGCAGCATGGGGCAGCAGTAGCGCACGTACCGGGTGAGCCCACGAAGCGGAAGTTGAGCTCCATCGCCTGGAGCGGGTTACTGCCCGTGCGCTTTGCCATCTCAATGACCGCACGCCACTCCTCGAGCTTTGCCAGCACACTGTCGCAGCCGACGAGGTCGTCAAGCACGCCCCCAGAGCACACCGGCCGCGGCGGAAGGAAGTCGTCGGCTGTGGGCGCTGCGCGTGCACGCTCAGCCACGCTCGCGCCCGCGGTAAAAAGGCGAGCCTCCATGCGCTCGGCAACTGCACTCAGCAGGTTGTTGACGGAGCCGGCCTGTGAGATCAAGAGTGAGGGAGTGGGTTGGTCAGCGAGGGGGGGAGAGAGGGAGGAAGGGAGTGAGGGAGGAAGGGAGTGAGGGAGGAAGGGGGAGAGGGTAACTGACTGACTGACTGGGTGACTGGGTGGATGGGTGGGAGACTGACTGAGCGAGTGACTGAATGAGTAAGTGACTGATTGAGTGACTGATTGACTGACTGAGTGGGTGAGTGAGTGACTGAGTGAGGCTGCAAGGCGCGGCGCCTTCAAAGACATGGAAGGACACACAGCACTGCTACTCTTGCATTGCCAAAGTTGGGCCGCCGCCTCTCCACCTCGAGCGCCTTGATGCCAGCAGTAAGCTCGTCCTCACAGAGGCTCCAGTCATACCTGTGTGCAGCGCAGCAGTGGGTGGTGCAGGAGAAGCTGCAGTGAGAGATGAAGTGGGCCCGTCTCTGTAAGTGGGCACACCCACAGCACTCAGCTGTAGCTGTGCTGAGCAGCTGACCATGGGGTGGTGGGAAGGGTGAAGGGGCAGGCCAAGGCAAGCAAGCTAAAAGCAAGGCAGTCCGCAGGCAAGGCACGCATCCCACGTGCGCTCGGCCGCGCCGCGCATGATGTGGTAGAGGTCGGTCTTGTCGTAGTCCGCAAAGCGCCACGCGGAGCTCAGCTGGAAGCACCGCGCCAGGCCGGGGTTGGCCTCGCGCATCATCGCCTGCATCAAAGTTTGTGTGGAGAAGGATTTGTGGGGTCAGATGTGGTGGGTGCTTCACGACCAGTCCGTTATTTGTCTTTGCTGGCCTCTAACTTCAACAACACTGACCTCCATTTGGTCCTCGTAGCCCAGCAGCAGCACGCAGCGGTCATCTCCGGGCAAGCCCTGCGCTCAGAGGGAGAGCCAACCCAAGGACGGGGTAAAGAGAGAGGATGTTAGAGAGAGAGAGAGAGAAAGGGAAATGGTTCAGGGAAACTGAGGTAGGCCAACAATCCACCACACGCCAATGATGCCTCTGCCAGAAGTGCACCCGCCCCCTCCCCCCCACCTGAACCTTGGCCACGATTGTGTCGACAACAGCCTCCTGCATGTGCATGGCAGATGGAGAGCGGCGGCAAGCAGGATCAGGAATGCGCAGGTAGAGTAGAGGCTGGTGACTGGCCTCTCTCACCACACTCATTCCATCCCCGCACGCCCCTGGCATGCAGGAACCCCCCATGTGTGCCACCATCGCACTTTGTATGGGTCCGACACCCCGCGCCTGGAGTGAAGCCCATATGCCTCGTCAATCACCAGCACGCATCCGATAGCGGTGTCCAGAATCGCGGCAGTCTTCTTCTCGCTCTCGCCAAGCACGGAGCCGATGAAGTCAGCCGGCACCTGAGTGGTCAGGTCAGGTGGGTGGGGGGCAGCACAATGCATGCACCTATGATTTACCAGGATGACCACTCATCCAGGAGGGTTGGGAGGATGACAGCAGCACCAGCACAGCACCAGCACAGCACCAGCACAGCACCAGCACAGCACCAGCACAGCACCAGCACAGCACCAGCACAGCACCAGCACAGCACCAACACAGCACCAGCACAGCACCAGCACAGCACAAGCACAGCACAAGCACAGCACACGCACAGCACAAGCACAGCACAAGCACAGCACAAGCACAGCACAAGCACAGAACAAGCACAGCGCAAGCACAGCACAAGCACAGCACAAACACTGCACCAGCGCAGCACAAGCACAGCACAAGCACAGCACCAGTGCAGCACAGCACAGCACACATCACAACTTCACCGTGCTGACCAGGCAAATGTGGTTGGGTGGGGGGCAGCTCAGAACAAGACACCACAGCACACAGCACAGAGCATCACAGCACAGGAGGACAAAGTCACCGTGAACGCCACATTGCCCTCTTTGACTACTTTGTTTGGATCCCAACATTCAAAAACCACACTCTTCACACCCCACACCTTGACCACGACATCGCCCTTGCTCAGCAGGCCCAGGTCCTTGAGCACGCTGCCGTAGATTAGGGCGACAGTGGTCTTGCCTGCAGTCAGAAGTCAGACAGAGGTGCGCAGCGTGAGTGCGACAGCCCAGGGTGTCCGTTCCTCCCCATGCAATCAGCTGCTTGCTTGGTCTTGCATGCGGATGCAGCAAAGATGGCTGTTTTCCCAAGGCTGGCACCCCAATCAGGTTCACCCCCACACTGCGTGCCTCAGACACACCTGTGCCGGGGTTGCCGAGGAACACTCGGTTGAGGTTGAGGTCCTTCATGCGCTTGCCCTGCTCCTCCAGCTCAGCGTTGGTGCAGATGAGCATCAGAAGGTTGGAGACCTGCAGCATGGTGGCTCGAGTCAAATGATGGTTAGGGCCAGAACTGGACTTGAGTTTAGGTGGTGGTACCAGGACTACAAGATGTTTCTGCTGGTTCGCCGATGTTACTGAAACGGTGGCTCGATCAGCTGGCTTGGAGTGGCGCACAAAATCTATGCCCGTATCCTGGGCCCTGGCTAAAGCCTCAAGTGCGCCCAGCATGCGCGTGCCTACGTGTGCCTCAAGTAATTCTCGACACACAGCTTAAATCAGGAGAGGGGCTCTATGCTGCCCACGCCACCGCCGCTCACCCTGGGTCTTCCGCTGCCCGCCTTCCAGCATTTTTCTTCACACGAGTGTTCAAATCAACCGACACACAAACATCAAGTCTCGCCTGATCCTTGGCGGCCTGCAGCCAAACTGTCTGTCTTGCACTGCCCGTTTGTTTACACCCAAGCAACCAACCAACTGATAGACAACACAAAGGCTTACCTGGTCCTTGACCGCCTGCAGTCCGCGCATCTGGTTCAGTTCAGCCAGCGCAGTACTGCCGCTCACGTTGAGCTCCTTGGGGCCCAGAAGGTCATCGCGCATGATCAGGAGCGGGTCGGCGGAAGCGGTGCCCTGCTCGCCGCGGCTGCGTGTGCGCAGCACGCGCTCTGCCTGCAATGGGGGAGGGGGGTTGCACGGTCGGGGAGGTGGTGGGGGTGGTGATGGCAGCGGTAGTCATCACGCATGATTATGAGCGGATGCTGTGCCCTGCTTGCCGCGGTTGCGTGCACGCACAGCACATGATCTGCCTGTGGTTGTGGTGGTGAAAGCAGTGGGCAGATGGTGCGGGCGGGAGAAGATGCAGACGTAAGGTGTTTTGTACTTGAGAGCTTGAGAATGCACACAGCACGCGAGCGGTCCGCAGTGGGGGCAACGACGGGGTCAACGGTGGTGGCGGCGGCAGTGGTGATGGTAAGAGTATGCAAAAACAAGGTTGTGCAGTGCACAGAGCAAGGTGCCTGGGGCAGCGCCCTTAGCGTCGCACCTGCTGCACGAGCGTGGTCTCCCACGCATTTCGCACCGCGCGTGCGTTGCCGAAGCCAACTTTGCCGCGACCGCGACCCAGGCGCACGCACAGCATGCGGCCGTGCGCGTCGTCTGCGAGACGGAAGTCGGCCTTGTCGGATGAGACGAGGCCCTTGGAGCAGAGGGGGGCAAGCACGCAGCACAAGCGTACGGTCAGGCCAATGCGTGGGCACGTGCATGCGCCCCTCACTTCCCCATTCCCCATTCAGCATACGTATGGTCAGATCAAAGCCAGAACATGTGCATGGCCCCTGCCTTCCCATACAGCACATGTGCAGCAGACCACCAGCCCGCACGCGCACACGTACCCTCCCATATTCTTTGTTGCGCAAACAGCTGCTGTGGGTGTGTTGTGAATGTTACCTCCCTCAGCCACTAGGGTGGGGGAGGGAGGGAGAGGGAGAGTGAAAGAGAGAGAGAGGGAGAGAGAGGGAGGTGTTTAAGCAGTTGTGGATGTAACTTCAGCACCACCAACCTTGAAGATGGAGAACAGCTCGGCATCGCTGTAGTCAGCAAAAGTGAACTGCTGGAGAGGCCAGGCAAGGCAGGATGGGGGGAGGGCGACAGTCAGGCGTGCGGAGGCCGTTGCTGGCTCCCCAAATGACAGAGGCCTATGCTCTCCTGCTTCCTACCGTCCTGTGCCCCTCACGTGAATTCAGACAATTATCACACATGCCCATACGTACAAGTCCACAGTTCAGTGCAGCTACTCATGCAAGCCGCACTGTTCATCATCATACCAGCAGGAAGCGAGACACACGTACACGCCCACAGTGCAGTGCAGCTGCTCATGCACGCCGCAATTATGATCATACCAGCGGCAAGCGATTCAATCAGTCAAACGCTCCCAAACGTACGAGCCCACAGTTCAGTGCAGCTACTCATGCAAGCCACACTGTTGATCATCATACCAGCGGGAAGCGGGACAGCATGCCCTCGTTGTAGACAAGCAGGTTCTCCATCCGGTTCTTGTACCCAGCAAACGCGACGACCAGCTACAAATGATAACATGCAACGAGCTGTGAGCGCATGTGTGTGTGCTTAAACGGGGCACACGTGAGTGCCGTGCGTGTCAGCAGAGCTGCCCACCACACGGTGCCATCCCAAATCACCTTCCCATGCGTATACGCACCACACGCATACACACACACACATTCTCGGGCTTATATTTTTCAGCCGTTACCATGACCACACACACATACCTTCCCGCGCCTGTTCTCCATCTCTGGCAGCAGCGCGTCGAGCACCTGCGTGCAGTGGATAGTGGGTTGATGAGGGAGGGGATGAGTGGCCTCTGATTGTGCGCTCCTATTTGGTTAGCTTGGTGAGGAGTGCCAGCAGATTTTGGGCACCTGCTTCAGCTGAGAACCTTGACCTTTCTTTGTGACAGGCAGGGTGCGTGATTCAGCAGTGCCAGCGCAGCAGTTGCACACATGGGCTGAAGCAGCTCCAGATCTTCCCAGGTCAGGCCCAGCACCTGTATGGATGCAGTGGAGGAGCCAGGTAGGCAGGCGTGAGGGTGGGGAGGCAGAAGCAAGAGGCCAGCAGCCACATTGCAGCCAAACCTGTGCGCCCATCGGGCTGGCCTTGGGGTTGAGCTGGTAGCATTCGTCGATAAACAGCACCCCGCCCTTCTCCAGCTTCTGCAGGCACTTCTGCAGCTTGGGCACGCCACCGGCGAGCAGCTTGGCGCCGCTCGTCTCCACAAACTGAGTGCAGGGGGGCAGGGCGAGGGAGCATTGGGGCGCACACTGTGACAGGCAGATCACACCATGTGTGTATTTCAGATGCCATAAGGGGTCTGCCAAGATGATGAGGCTCGCACTCAAGAGTATCTGCATGCTTCCCTTTGCTGCATGCTTCCAAGCGTCTGCATGCTTTCCCTTCCCTGCATGCTCTTGAGCACAGGCATCAGCATGCACTCCCTGTCCTGGCTGCTGCAGCATCACCACTGCACAGGCCATGCCCCCCTCAGGAAATCGGTATCAGTGGCACAGGCAGGTGCGTGCTGCCACGAGCCTCTGCTACGTACCTCGGCCTCGGGCGTGTTGCCAATCTCTTGAGGAACTTGGCGTAGATGCGGGCAATGGTGGTCTTGCCGGTGCCAGGGTTGCCGTAGAACATGGTGTTGTACGACTTGGCCGACAGCGGGCGCTTGCGCTCGTTGTCGAGGTCCACCTGTGGGAGGGTGGATGGCGGCGCAACATTTGGGGGGGGACCTTGTGTCTCTCTTCTAGCGAGTGTCTCCCCTGCGGCTGGAGACTTATTCAAAATGGGTTGTGAAGCTGGCAGCACAGCGGACAGCGCAATAAGCACAGGTCAGCACAAAGTCAAGTTGTGAAGCAAGCGCCGTGAAGCAAGCGCACCACCTTGAGGCTCTCTCTCCTCCAGGCAGCACAGCAGGCGAATATAGCACAGCACAGCGCAGTATGATAGCCATCAACACAGCACATCACCTGGAGGCTCTCGTTTCTCCAGGCATAATTGCAAGCAGCAAGGCAGGCAAATACAGCACAGCACCAAGGCATCAAGAGCCGCAAAGCAAGTGCACTACCTGGAGGCTGTCTCTCCTCCAGCTCAGGCCCCACAGTTTGCAGGCACAGCACAGCAGCACAGCGCCAAGGCATCAGAGCCGTGCAAGCGCGCCCACCTGGTCCGCGAGGTTGGACAGTGCCTGCTTGACATCCCGCAGCCCAGTCATGTCCAGCAGCTCCTTGAACGACGGCTTCTTCTCAGCAAGCGCTGCCCACGCGGCAGGCGGTGCAGAAGACGCGCCGCCGCCCCGCGCGCCAGAGGCGCCAGCAACCACGGAGTAGTCACCCAGCGATGCCAGGCCATCGCGCAGCAGGGAGAGCACATCAGGTGCGAGGCTGCATGGCAGCTCGGACACGGCCGGGTGCAGCAGGCATGAGAGCGCGTTGCCCGCCATGTGCGCGCGCTGCTCGGCCTGCTTGCTCAGGCCTGGGACGCGCGCGCCTCCGCCGTGGCCCGCACCCACCACCGGCTGCGTGTTTGCTGACATGGCCATTGCGTCAGCGAGGTGCGCGGCCGGGTGGGCAGACGCAGCCGGCGGCGCCGCTGCAGCCGTGCGCGCACCCATCGGCACGCTGACAAGCTTGGCCTAGGAGTCGAGGTGTGCGCGGCACAGCGTCAGCCACGCGTGCGCCGGAGCGTACTCAGGGCGCTTGGCCACAAGCTCCTTGAACAGGGAAAGCGCGCCGAACCAGTCGTGCTTGTTCATGAGGTCCAGCCCGCTCGCGACCGTGGGGGGCGCGACTGTGGGGGAGGCATCCACCTGTGGAAGCGCAGGCAAGTCCAAGGTGGAGAGGAGGGAGGGGCACCGCAGCAGCAGCCACAAGAGGCCATGCGAGGCAATTCCATGCGGGGCCACTAGCAACGTGCGTTATGTGCACCAGCTGCTTGCTGGTTCTGTCCCTAGCAGCCACCCGATTAAGCTTGGACCCTTGAATCAGCCCAGCCCAGCCCCACCTTTCCCACGCAGTATGCATGCAGGCGCTCGCCCACGCCCGCTGTGCGGAACAGCACGTCAAGCGACTCGGCTGGGACGGCGGAGCGGTCGGACAGCAGGGCCTTCACGCGCACAGTGATGGCGCCCAGATCGCCGCCGTCGCTGCCGACCGCAGCCAGAAGCTTGTCCTTGAGCTGCGCCACCTGAAGGTGTGTGTACGGAGGAAGGGTGGTTCAATGAGCTTGCTGCCATCCCTGGCCAGACAGAGGAAGTTGAGTGGTTTCAGGTACAGAGCAAAAATGAGCCTAGGAGCCTTCTAGCAACCTTGTAGCCAGCAGCGTGACCTTGAGCTGCGCCACCTGCAGGTGTGTGTATGGAGGAGGAGAGTAGTTCCATCAGCTCGCTGCCTCAAGAGAGTAGAAGTTGGGTGGTGTAGTCACTGGGCAAGGAAGACTCTAGCCAGTGGCGAGTGGCGACCGTTATGTCCATTAACTGCAAACGCAGAGCAGAAGTGAAGGGATTCAGGAACAGGGAAGTGAGTTATTTGTAGGGCTTAATTTAAATCCCTGCAACTCCAGTCCCTCTTGAGACACCCCTCCCTCCGCACCGTCACGTAGTCGGTCGTGGCCACGGCATCGGCGCCAAGTGCGGCCGCACCCTCTGCGGCGGCCGCCTGCACGCACGCCTTGGAGTTCTCGAGCGCCTGCAGCCTGTCGTTGCCCTCGCGCGCGAGCACGTCCAGCTGGGCCTTGGCGGCTGAAAGGCTGCGGCGGCGGGCCTCTGCCTCCTTCTGGGCGGCCTCGGCTTCCTGTGAGGTGGAGAGGGCGGGCCGCGGTGGCAGTGTTCACTTGTTGGTTGCGGACTGCGCGGTGCTCACCTGCGTGCACAACCAAATCAGCAGCCACGTCGAGCCTCTTATTGGTCTCGAATTACGACCTTGAGAAAACCACTATAAGGAGCTCAGGTTGAAGCCCAGCCCTGCACCTTCTCTGCGGCCTCTTACCCAGGTTCACCTTAGAGATCCACCTCTCAGCGAGATCCATCTGGACCACTTCCGCATCCGCTGCCGCCCGCTGCTCCGCCTCCCACTTCTTCATCTCGCGGTCACCGCGCAAGCGCTGCAGCTCCACCGGCTTGCTCATGCGTGCCCGCTCCAGCTGCAGCCCCACCTCAGCCTTGCGTGCACTGCGTGCACTGCGTGCCTCCTCCATCGCCTGAAGCTCCTGCTCGTACGTGGCAATTTCGGCGCGGAGCTTGGCCTCCTTTGCCACCGCGTCCTAGCGCCTCTTTGCGGCATCGTTTTCCTGTGGCGCCGGCGTGTGGGGGCGTGTCATTGCACTGCACAAAGGCGCCACCAGGCGCTCTGTGTGGGATCGTGTGCACAGCACGCACCAGCTTCTTCAGCTTCTCCTGCGCGTCCTTGGCAATCTTCTGCACCTCCATGCACGTCTCGCACGCAATGTCGGCCGAGTTCTCGGAGCAGCTGCGAGTGATGGCAGGCAGGTGCGGTGCACGAGACTCCGTCACTCTAGATACGCCTCGCATAGTGTTATGCTCAGCACGCTCCCATGCAGGCACTCATGTACACACCGCACGCACCCACGTGCTTACCGGTGCGAGATGAGGTGGCCGCACATCAAGTACGAGTACATGATCTCGTCGCACTTGATGCGGTCGTGGCTCAGGTTGTACGGGTGGCAGGGCAGCTTGCACGTGTGGCTGCAGGCCAGCTTCTGGCTGCACGTCTTGTTGCAGCCCCCCTGTAGCGCATGCATCTGGAACACAGCCGGGCTGTCCAGCATGGACTTGGTTCCGTGCACCTGATGATGGATATTACAGTCTGTGTGACACCAGTAATGATGTATAAGACCGGTGTCGGCGCTAGCGCCCGACACCTTAAACTCAGTTTCAGTGGGAAACTGGCTGGCTACCTGGTAGGGGTGAGGGTAACCCCCCACACGCGCGCACGCACTGGACCTAGACAGGACACTGGGCCCCCAGATCCACCCTATACCACCCAGGTAGTGACAGCAACGCATTGTTGGTGTGCGCCTGTGTTCTACTACTAGTCCCGCCGCCGCCATTGGCTCCAGCAATCTCCTCCATGCCCGCCAGCAATCTCCTCCACGCCCGCCAGCAATCTCCTGTATGCCCGCCAGCAATCTCCTCCATGCCCGCCAGCAATCTCCTGTATGCCCGCGAGCAATCTCCTCCATGCCCGCCAGCAATCTCCTGTATGCCCGCCAGCAATCTCGTCCATGCATGGGCGCCGCCATGCGATCTCCATGCGCCGCGCCGCGCTCCATGCGCGCCAGCACCCGTACCACCCGCCTCATTCCCGTTCTTTAGCCATTCCCCGTGACACCTATGGCTGATCCTTGTTCCGCCGTCCCCTTTGGCATCTGTAACCCGTATCCTCTCCCTGTAGCCTCATTCCCCGTTGTTAACCGCCATCTCCATTATGGTGCCCGCCCGCTGGTGGGGCCTCGCCTCGCCCCATGCCGCACGGCTAGTGTATTGATTGCTGCGCCATCTATAATCTGCGCCTTGGGGCAGGGAACCCCTGCGCCACAACCTCCTCACAAAGCCTAGCCGCATGTGCCTCGCTTCCCATGTTTCTCAATTTCTCGCCATCCGCTTCCATGCCCGCCTGCAATCTCCTCCACGCCCGCGAGCAATCTCCTGTTTGCCCTCAAGCAAGCTCCTCCATGCCCGCCAGCAATCTCCTCCATGCATGCACGCGCAGAGCGCCGCCATGCAACCCCCATGCGCCGCGCGCGCCGTGCGCGCGCCGCGCCCGCCAGCTCCCGTAGCCTCATTCCCCGTTCTTTACCCATGCGCCGTGACGCATTAGCCTTGTCCGCCGTCCCCTGGCATGCATTCCCCGTAGCCTCATCCCCGGTAGCCGCATTCCCCGTTCTTAGCCGCCATCTCCATAATGGTGCCCGCCCGCTGGTGGGGCCTCGCCTCGCCCCATGCCGCACGGCTGGTGCATCGATCGCGTCGCCATCTAATAATCTGCGCCTTGGGGCAGGGAACCCCTGCGCCGCAACCTCCTCAGAAAGCCTAGCCGCATGTGCCTCTCTTCCCATGTTTCTCAATTTCTCGCCATCCGTCTCTCTCTTCCATCCAGGCACAGTAAACCATTAGGAGCCGCAATCTGCTTGAGTTCCGATCGTTGTGAGAGGGGGTGCATGCTCGCCGCAATTCTCGCCATCGTGCATCGTGCTCTCCATAGTACCGCTGCCCCATCTGCCACATAGCCTCGCCCTATCAGGAGTAGCCACACCCAGAGCTCGCAGCCCTTGGCGTGGCTGAGGTGGCCTGCGTCACCGATGAGGATGAGGCCGTGGCGCGCGAGAGAGATCAGCACGTTGGCGCGCTCTGCGTCCTTCAGGAAGCCCACTTTGCCACTTGAGTTGCTGCGCACGAAGCTGGCGATGACCGTGTCGGAATCCTCGCCCTATGCATACAGGGGGTGGCACACGAGGCGGCATCAGCTGTGTGAAAGCCTGGCATACGTTCAGCTTCCAAGCAGCTTCTGCCCCAGACCCCATCAGCAGCAGCAGCAGCAGTATCAAAGTACCATCATCAGGATCAAAGCACCATCACCATCATCATTACTTGCCTGGTAGTTGTCGATCGTCGAGATCCTCACGGCATCTGCAGACTTGCTGCCGCTGATCCCCTCAAGCGCGCTCTTTTCTAGCGCATTCCAGAGATCACTCTTGTCGAGCTCACTCAGCGCGACCTCCTGCGTGGATGAGCAGGTACGCATGTGAGTGCATGCATGCGTGCGTGAGCGAGTGAGCGAGCGAGCGAGTCAGTCAGTGAGTAAGTGAGTGAGTGAGTGGCTGTGCAAACGTGTTAGCGAGTGAGTGTAGCCATGTGTGTGTGTGCGCTTGGTTACCTGAGTCTCCGCTTGCATCGCACGGTGCAGCTCCAGGAGCTGTGAGGTACGGCGTGAGCACGACGAGCTCGCCAGGTGCGTAGCCCTGCTGCAGCAGGTACTTGACAGTTGCCACCGCCATGCCCACCTCGAACTTGTTGACCTGTGCGCATGGGGCCAGGCGGGGGAGAGTGGTTGATCAGACCTCCAGTGTGAGTGATCAGTGAGTGTGAGATGTGGCTGCAGTGAGTGATCTGCAGGGGGTGCGACATGCAGATTGATCTCTAGGCGACTGTGAAATCTACCATCATCATCAGGCGGGTAAGCACGGCCCGACCTTGGAGAGCATGGTTGCGCTGCTGCGGAACCCGCCCTGCTCCTCCATGTTCTTGTGGTCCACAAAAATGACGCGGCGGCCGGGGTCGACCCCGCGCAGCGGCGGGTGGTTGTGCATGCTGGCGTGGTCTTCGAGGCCCCTAGGGTAAGTCGGGCGCACGAGGCGCGAGATGTCTGGGTGCATGCGGTGCTGCACGCAGAGCGCTGCGTGTGGGAAACCGTCCTCGATCAGGCGCTCAAACATGGACACGTTGAGGTCGAGGCCCTGGCCTGACTGCATCTGCAGTGACCACGACTCCACCTTGGGCCGCAGCTGCTCGTGGTCGCCAAACTGCAAGCGTCGTTATGGGCACAGGGGCAAGGGCAGGGGTGCGCAGGGGCAGGGGTGAGTGCAGGAGCAGGGACATGCGTCGCGCGGGAGATATGTGCCTTCACGCCTGGCCGTTCCGCCAGGTCGGCTGCACACCATGATGAGCTGCTTGGTCTCCGGGCTCATGCTCGTGAGGACGTGGGCCTCGAGCACCTCGCCGGCTTCCTCGACAATGATGACGCTTGGCAAGCCCGACAGCATATCCTTGTATTTGGCCGCCGCCGTCTGCGTGTGTGTGCGGTCGATTTTTCAGTCCGCCGGGCGTGTGTGTGTGTGTGTGTGTGTGTGCCTCAGGCGCCCATCCCGCACCAGTGGTGAAACGCCCCCCAATGCGCCACTCAGTTTGCAAAAACGCATTGCTTCGACCGCTCCCCCTCCCCTCCTCTATATGGCGGGGCTTTCTTAAACATACGGTGGTGCAGCCGATGACGCGCACCGCCTTGAGGATCTCCAGGCTTCCCGAATCGTTGAGCTGGCGCAGCTCGGTGTTGAGCGCCTGGCAGCTTCGCATGCTGGCGGCCAGCTCCTCTGTCCACCTACAGGTCGACGGCAGCGGTTGGACTCAACTTGGCAGAGCGGAAGGCAGCGGACAGCAGATCAGAGTTGTTTTTTGTGCAGCAAGGCATGCATGGACTCAGCAGAAAGAAAGGTAGGGACAGCATCTCAGAGCACACTCTGCAGGGCAATGCAGGGCATGGGCTCAAACTTAGCGGAGAGAGGACAGGGGACAGTGCTGTCCTGTCTACCTGCTCAGGTCAAGAGCGCTTTCTCTGCGACATCCCCCAGGCAACCCCCAGCATGGAAACAAATGGCAGAAAGAAGGCTGAGGACAGCAGATCAGAGCGCACTCTCTGCATCAGAGCATGAGCCTATAGTACTCACTCGCGCCGCATGCCCCGCATCTAGCTGATGTCCAGGTCCAGGCGCTGGTCCCCGGACAGCTGCCAGATGTCCACACCTGCCTCAGAGCCGTCGCTGCCGCCATCGCCCTCACCCTCGCCCTTGCCACCGACCGCCTTTTCCACAGGGCCGGCCGTGCATGCGCACTCCATGATGATGCGCTCGGACTGCCCGTACGGACCGGCGCCCGCAGGCTGCTTCTGGGAGGCAATGTGCTGCCATCCGTCCGACTGCTGTGGCTGTGGCTTGGGGTAGCCGGACGCCCTTAGGCGCCACGCTGCATAGCCGCGGGGCCCCTCAGGTGTGTAGAGCTGTGCCGCAAACTCGCCGCCGTCAAGCTCGTACACGTGCTGGCCCAGCAGCTGCCACAGGTCAAAAAGCTTGGTGGAGCTGCCGTCGGGCCCCTTGCTGGCCATGGCAGCAGACCGCGGAGGCGCCGGGCGCGGCGGCGGCGGCGGCGGAGGTGAGCGCAATGATGGCTTCGACTTCTGTGACTGCTGCTTTGCCTCTGGGCGCCGCGGCTGCAGTGGCGGAGGAGGTGGCGGCTGCGACGATGATGATGATGACGGCTTTGCCTTCTTTGGTGGTGGCTGCTCCTTTGCCTGCGCACCGAAGGGCTTGTTCGACTGGGAGCCCGACGAGCTCGCCCCGCGGCTGTCGTCCTGGAGGTGCCAAGGCAGCTGGCGGACGTCGCGGGTGCCAAATGACGACGTGTACACCAGGAGCTCCTCCAGCTCGTCGATCTGTGTGACGCACGCGCGGCATGGGTGTAAGTAAGGGGCACAGTAACCGCGGGGCCGCTCACCCTTGGTAGCAAGGCTCACTCGCGCTCACGCCTCTCCTCTTCCCTCCTACATGTCCAGCATCTTAACTCACGCCCCGGGGTCCTCCGGGGGCGCGTACATGTAAAAACTAAAAAATACATGTCCAGCACCTGCCCCATCCCCTCTGCCCCTCCCACAGGCTCCACCATGATGGATGCTTGCCAACCACCTCGCTACACCACATGTGAGGGACAAGAGGGGGCACACACCTTCTTCCACTCCTCAATCTGGTCCTTCAGAGACATCATCCGCCGCTACTCCGCCTGTGGCAGCTTGGATGAGCCGGTGCTGCGCATCAGCTCCCAGAGGTTGAACGGCTGCAGGCGCGCGCTCTTGCTCGCACCGCCGATGCGCACGACCTCCATGATGCCCTGTGTACAGAAACAAGGGAACACACTCAAAGCAAGGTGGGAGGGAGGGAGGGGAGGGGGGGGAGGGGGGCGAGGGCGAGGGCGAGGGGCGAGGGGGGGGCGAGGGGCGCGAGGGGCGAGGGGGCGAGGGGGCGAGGGGCGAGGGCGAGGGAGGGGGCGAGGGGGCGAGGGGGCGAGGGGCGAGGGGCGAGGGGGCGAGGGCGAGGGGCGAGGGGCGAGGGGGCGAGGCGAGGGGGCGAGGGGGCGAGGGGGCGAGGGAGCGAGGGAGCGAGGGAGGGTGGGCATGGGGTGCTAGCAGAATGCAGCAACACTGACCTTGTCGAGCAGCGCCTCCCGGAACTGGTCCAGCGCGTGGTTCGTGTAGCACACGCACAGAATGGTCTCTTCAGATAGGCGCACGATGGCGTCGGCCACGACGTACGTCTTGCCAGTGCCAGGCGGGCCCTGGATGAGCGCCACGCGCTTGGAGAGCGCATGCTGCATGGCCGCATGCTGCGTCGGGTCCAGGCCACTACTGATGATGATGATGGATGTTACAGTCAGGGACACCTCTAAAGGCGTATAAGACCGTGCTCGGCGCCATATGGCCCGAGCACCTTACTGAGATGGCTGGCTGTTGGTGGTAGGGAACCCCAACTCTGTAAAGAGCGTGGGCGCACCCCTAGGTCCCCTACCGCAGCGGCAGCAAACGCTTGTTGAAGTCGGTGAGCGCATGTTGGGAAACGGAAAACGCAAGGCAGGTTCGTCGCCAATTGCCAGAAGAGACATCCCCCCGTGGGGAGAAAGGCCAAGACGTGGCCGAAAAGGATATCCAGCCGGGCCGCAACCTCTAACGTGTTAAGGGGTTTCTAACTGGGATTTCAACCAGCATTCACAGGATTCTCAACCTGTTACCCTTAACCCGGCTCTGAGCAGAAGCTGACCCCTTGTAGTTGCACCGAGCACGACATTGGACGTGTCGCAGGCCCCCCCCCTGCTGAAGGGGGGAGGCACAGAAGGACTCGGTGAGGGGCACATCCCTAAGCCTAACTACCTAGAAAGGGGCTGGAAAAGGCGGTCAGTAGTGACCAACAGTGTGGGATTTGGTGATAGGTTAGAAAGCAAGCTTGCCCCCCGGTTATAGCGGATAAATATGTTCCTTCTGCATACTCCGTTTTGAGGTCGTCATCTTTGAGGCAGCTTTCACGTGTGAGACCCAGCGTGGGCATTTCTCAGGTGCGCCAGCTGCGGTGCACTGCAAACGGCACAGTCCACCGCAGCTCCTCGGGAACCCACGCTTGGGTCCCCGCCACTATCGTGGCTGCCTCATTGACTCCTAATTCAAAACATCGTTCGCTTCAGGTCAATTATTCCTCCCGATCCTCTACCATCTCCAGGCTTGTGTTACGTATATCAAGGCACGAGACCAGAAAGTTGGCCATGTCACGCCAAAAACAAGGGTAAAGTAGCCCCGGGCTGGGGTTCATAAACGCCCGCATCTTCGCATCCAAGCCTTTATCGTCCCCAGGGACGCTCAGGAAAAGGGTGTGGAACTGTACGCGTGTCTCCGTATACGCTGGACACTCAAAAATCACGTGTGCCTCATCCTCCCGCATGCCACAAAGGCGACAGAGCCTCTGGCTGCGTGGCTCTGCCTGCGCCGTGTGGCGCCCCTTCTCTATCTGCAGTTCATGCAGCCCCATTCTAAAGCGTGCGAGTGTCGTGATCTGGGCGGCGCTGTTCAGCCCCGTCCAGAGCATTGGTGCGCCGCCACAGTCGTCTGCCATCCACCGCAAGTAAGTAAGCATCTTGAAGCGGTGTGACCATGAGTCAGGCACTGAGCGGACGACGCTGAGCTGGTTGGCGTCCTCTGGCAGCTCTGGTGTAGATAACTCCTGCAGGGGCGTGCGCCACGCATGCGGTCAAGACAGTGGGCTCATAGTTGTAATCGTCATCAGAGTGAGCGCATCACCATCATCGCCAGAGTGAGCACATCCATCTCGTTCTCATGAAGTGCAAGGTGCGTTGGCCGCCCGCCCGCCCGCCCACCCGCCCGCCGCCCGCCCCCCCCCACCCCTGTACCGCCTGTGCCCACCTGTATGATGACCTCTGGCGTGAGGTACTTGGACCTTGAACACAGCTCAACCCAAGCTGGGGCGCAGGGAGCCCGACTAGATTGCTGCGGAAGACGCGCGGCGGTGTTTTGTTTTGTCGCGGTTGCGGCTGCTGGTTTGGGATTGGCGCGCATGCGCAGCCGCTCCCCGCGAGGGCGTTAGCAGCCACATAGGCACGGCAGCACAGATGCGCCCGGGGGCAGTGATTTCGCAGTACCGGACGAGGACGAGACCAGTCTATCTTCCGGCCTCATCGTGGGGATCAAACGAGGTCGTTTGGTCAAATCCCTGTCCAAAGACAGCCCCACTCGCGCTCCGGGGCTACGCTGTGTGCGCGCTTGTACTGTGCCAGCGGTTTGACAGGTGTGTGGAAAGTGTGGAGCAGAAAAACACATTGTTACATCCATGCTGACGAGACTCACTTCCTATCCAGCGGGACAAAAAAGCGGCAAAAAAAAAGAGCCACATTTGGAGCCCATGCGCCAGCACCGTTGTGTTGCCATCGTGTGAGGGCGGGCGCAGAAAATGTTAAAAAAACGCCCAAATCCAGAGCCATACCGCGACAAAAAGTCCCCCACCAGAACTGGAGCCGCTGCAGAAACTGGCAACAAAAAGCAGCAGCTTTCAGAAACTAGAAGCTTTCAGAAACTCCGCCGTACGGCCCTCTGACAAGTACATCCGGCTGCTCCAATCCGGCTCTCACTCGTCGGGCGACGACCATGCACGCCGGTACGCGCGAACTGCCTCCGGCTCGTTCAAACCATCGACGAAGGCAATACCCGCTGCTGCGTCGTGTGCACCTGAGACGCCATGCACGTGCGGCAGGTTGCCAAAGATGAGCGGCCAAAGCATCTCCATGGCCACGCCGGGCGAGCTGCTCGTGGTCCACTGACGCCACGGCGCCTGCTGCGGCACCTCGAGGTCGAGCAGCCGGCCGCTCCAGCTGTCGGCAAACATCTGCAGCAGAGAGACGTACAATGCGCGCTGCCGCAGCCGCACGCGGTCGCGGGATACCAGGAACTGGGAGCAGCAAAGGTCGGACGCGTCACGCGGCAGCGCGCCTGCGAAGCGCGCTATGTACCGGTCCCACAGGGCCTGCAAGGGGCCAGGGCCGGCAGCAGATGAACAGGGTTTAGGGTTTAGGGTTTAGGGTTCAGGGTTTAGGGTTAAGGCTTTAAGGTCAAGGGTTTGGGGTAAAGGGTTTAGGGTTTAGGGTTAAGGGTTTAGGGTTTTAGGGTGTAGGGTTTAGGGTTTAGGGAGTAAGAGAGTGCAGAGGAGCAAGCGTAGTAGCCAGGAAGCGGTATGAAAATGAATGGCGATTGGGGAAGCATTTCAAAGTGCCACTCCTACGACTGACATGGCCAGCGTCAACTTCAGCACCCATACGGCTATCAGTCAGCGGTGCCACCAAGGTGTCTCGCCTGCAAGACCTGGACTACCGTACCGCTCAATGTACTTCATGGCACAGTTCACGGCAGGGTGCCGTGAACTTGGCCGTGAAGAGGAGTTTGGGGTAGGGGGTGCCGTGAACTACTCAAACCGTGAAGTACATTGAGCGGTACGGTACCAAGTTGTCCGATAGCTACAGGCATGGTAGCATCAAGCCCTACCACATTACCATCGCCTTATCCGAGCAAGCAAAGGCGGTCTCATCGCTTGAGGCGGTCGGGGTGCGCCTCAGGCGATGATGGGCGCCTAAGCCAGTCAGAGGTGGCGCCTGAGGCGGCGCCTGAGGCGGTCAGAGGTGCGCCTGAGGCGCCGTCTCAGGTGTGTCTCCGACCGCCTCAGGCGCCGCCTTATCCGAGCAAGCAAAGGCGGCGCCTGAGGCGCCGCCTCAGGTGTTGGGAATGTGGTAGGGAAGCACGCACCTGCAAATACATGCCCATATGTTGCCCGGAGCAGCCCCACACGGCCAGGCGGCGCGGCATAAAGCACTTGGTCTGACTGCAGCAAGGGGGGGGGGGGGGGGGGGGTAGCAACTCGTCGGGATTGGGTGGCACAGGTAAGTCTCTCTCTCTCTCTCTTTCTCTCGCTCTCTCTCGCTCTCTCTCTCGCTCTCTCACTCTCTCTCTCTCTCTCTCCTACAGGCAAGTTCGGCGCAGGGCCACACAGCCGCCATCGCCACCACTGCCACGCATCGGCCGAGTGCAAAACAAGAAACACGCCTACACAAATAACATAACCCAGTGCATGGCACTAGTTGGCAAGGCCGAGCATGCCTGGCCCCCCTGTAATCCTATCCCATCCCATCATATTCTAGCCAAGGGTAGGCCCTCCCCCCCCGCTTGATGATGGATTTTGCAGTCTGTGTGACACCAGTTAATGATGCTTGGGTGGCCAGCACTTCAGTTAAGGAGTCCGGGCTCAGCGCCGACACAGGTTGCATACACCCTCGTGGTGTCCCGCAGATTGTAACAAACAACAACAACTCTCTCCCTGTCCTCTCTCTCTGTCCTCTCTCTCTGTCCTCTCTCTGTCCTCTCTCTGTCCTCTCTCTCTGTCCTTTCTCTCTGTCCTCTCTGTCCTCCCTCCCTCTCTCTCTCTCTCTCTCTCTCCATCCTGCTGCCACGTACCGGTAGTCTGGGTCAAACTTTGTGTTCAGGCTCACGTACACGCTGTCCCGCATCCCCGACCGCTCAAACTCGCGCAGAATCGTCGTCAGGGGCGCGTCCTGGTGATCGACGGTTGCCGCGTAAGTGAGTAGCAGAGGTTCCGCTCAGGCAGCCCTCATGTAAGACTTTCATAAGGCGCCCTTATGTCCAGATAAGCAAAGCGTTATATGAGTCCTTTAGGTGGGACGCCTTTGCGGAACCACTGGTAAGTAATCCGGGCGATGTAGCACTGCATTCCATTCATCGTCGCTGACCCCTGTAGCTACAAGCTTGCAATTGTACAGTGTTGCCGCCTGATCCTTTTGCCTTCTGTGGATATAGGATATAGTTATGAGAGTCGCATGGGAGGGATGTGCCTTGACAAAACAACTGAACTGCACCTGGTGGTGCGACGTCTCGTGCCCGTGCACAAACACCATGTGCGCGGGCAGGTGGTCGTAGTTCTGCACGACAAATGCGGCGTATGCGGGCGACTCACGTTGCCCCGGTCGAATGCACCTGCGGGGCAGGGGTGTACCAGCCGATCGGAATCCGATGAGCAGGGCGCCCGAAGGGCGCAAAGCAGATGGGTGTTGGGGGGTGGGATCGGGAAAACCGATGCGGCGAGGCGATTTTTCTCGGAAACAAGTGTGAAATCGTCGATTTTCACTCTTATCGGAGGCCCTCTTCGGGAAAGCCGATCAGTCTGGGAGACCCTCTTCGGGCAATCCGATGAGCGGCATGACCCCGGGTACACCCCTGCTGCGGGGGCAGCCGGCGCCTCGAGTGGGCGCGCGCGTGCATGCCCGTGCGTGGGTGCGTGGTGCGCCAGTGGGTGCCATTACTGCACCCACAGTGGCTGCGGCGAGATCGTGAGAGCGGGCTGTGTACCCTCCCCCCCCCTCCCCCTGATTGAGTGTCCAAAGCTCCATAGAGTGCACAGTGCAACCTAGTAAAAAAAAAGGCCCAGCAGTTAACCCAGATCGTATTTGGTGGTTAACCCAGTTCACCCAGCACAAGGTGGTTAAGTAAGCTAGACCAGGAGTAGGTAGTAATTAAACAAGTAAGTAAAAGTAGTGAACGAAACTTACGGCGGGCCATCCAGTGGGGTGTCCAGCACCGTGCCGCTGCCGGGCAGCTGCTGCAGGAGGTCGTTAGTGCAGGCGGCAGCGGTGCCGCCACCACTGCCACCACTGCGACCCACGAGGAGGCTCCACAGGCTCTGGGGGGGCTTCCGGTCGGCAGACACCTGGCACCACTCACCCGCCTGCTTGCAGTGCAAGGTGATTAGGGGGGTCAGGGCCTACTAGATACACATCTGTGCCCGGCCGTCCCAACTTCGAGGTGCTCGTGACAGACGGCAGTCACCACACGCACGAGAACTTCCTCTGCTTCAGCTGCGCGAACTTTACTCCAAACTCTACCCCGCCAACTTGACCCCACTCCCCAACTCTCGGGTCTAGGGGTTGTGTTAGGGGTTAGCTTTACCTGGGCGCAATAGAGCACGGGGAACGGCGAGGACATCGGGTCGAACGCGCCCCGCGTTGGGTCCCCGTTGACAGCGACCACGACGGTGGGGAACGCGCAGTCGCGCAGCTGCCGCTTGGTGGTGATGACGTTGCCGACGAGTGCGCACAATCCGGGCGGCACGGGTGGCAGCGGTGGCGAGGGCGGCGAGCGTGGCACACGCGGCGGCTGTTGTGGCCCGCCGGTCGGGCCTCGAGAGACCACAACCGCAGCAGCAGTGATCGCCGCCCGTGCGCGCCCGGCGGACATGAGCGCCAGGGTCAGCAATACCAGCGACAGCCCCACCGCCAGCGATACCGCTGGCGCCTCGCACCACCACCAGCTGGCGCCTCGCACCGTCGCCAGCTGGCTGCGGCTGCCGGCGACGGGCACGTGGCGGCGCGCCCGTTCCTCTTCCACTGGCATCGTATTCGAAGCACGCACCTGGAACGCTGCAGGGCTCTGCGACAGAGGGCTCGAGTGGAGGCACGTCAGAACACTCGTCCCGAAAGCGACTGTGTGTGTGTGGTGGGTGAGGGGGGATCAAGTTAGTACGCGTGTGTGTGCGCGCGCGCGTGTGTGTGTTATTGTGTGTCTGCGTAGCCTAGATCTAGATAGAAAGCATGAGGCATGTTGCGTGCTCATCAGCACGAGGCCCATGCGCAGCGCTTTGCATGCAGGCAGAGTGGATTGTAAAAACTCATCATCATGCATGCCCTGCACACATGCGTGTGCAGTGAGAGCACCTTTCCTTCCTCATACGCCGTTCCTTTCACCCGCCATTCCCCAGCAGATGGAAAAAAAATGCTTTGAGAAATAGTGCATCCCCCCTCGGCGTGTGCGACGCCCCACGCGCCCCACGCGTGGCATGCGAGATCCTGAAAGAGAGGCGCGTGCGGGGAGGGGCGCGCCGCTCTCCGGCCGGGGTGGCCGGGGGGGAAAGCCATGTGATCTAGCACACGCATGGTCAGGGAGGCAGCTCCCCCCGTGGCGCGTGCGCGACTTTGGGTGCCCCATGTGACCTGCCTGGGAGGCCCAGCCTCGACGGACCCTAATAGGGACCCCACTGGGGGGCGTGGGGGCGATATGCGGCGTCGCAGGGGACGCTGGATGCCAACGAGCTGGGTGTGACACCCCTGCACCTTGGCCGTGATCCCGTACAGTTGTGTAAAAAAAAATCCCCACACATTTGCTGGCGGCGCGACAGAGCTGCATGCGTGGTTGCTGGCCTGCCGTGTGCCCCTGAGACGCTGCACAGCGGGCGTTTGAGCAAAAAAAACTAATGATAATGACGCGGCGTTATTTCTTCTGGGTATCACGCGGCGTGGATTAAGCATGCCTTGTGTTGGGTGACGAGAGAGATAGAACGTGTGTGAGTGAGGTAGAGTGAGAGAAAGAGAGTGAGAGAGAGAGAGATGCTATTGCAGCGCCGGTGGCACGCCTAGTCATGTGTGTGCGCCCGGAGGCATGAGTTGAGGCACAGAAGTGTAGGGGGCTCTACAGGGAGAGCCCGCGCCAGCCCAGTCTACCACCACTGTGGGATGAAGAACACGTGTCAACGTCATGGTTACGTTAGGGCTGCACTATAGGCCACATAGCGCGCGGATTGCATCCCGCAGCGCGCGCGCGTCAGCCGCGTCCACACTGCCCCACTCCACACTCCACACTCCACACCAGGCGGTACGCCTGCAGCAGGACCGCGCGAGGCCGCCCGCCTGTGCGCGCGGCGTCGCCGCCACATTGCGCCGCCCAGCACTGCGTGTGCCGCCGTGTGTTGCACGCTGGGGGTGGGCGGCGGAGTGGCGCCCGTGCGGCCTGGCAGGGCGGCCGCGTCGGACATGCGCGCCACGAGCCACCTGCCCCCGTCGCTGCCCGCGCCCGCCAGGAGCGTCGGCTCGGACATCAGCAGCGGCCACAGCACCTCCAGAATGAGGCCAGGCTCCGGGCCCAGCGCAGGCACGGCAGCCCCCCACGGGTTCCACCGCCGTCCCGCCCAGGGGGCCGTACCGGGCGCAAGTGCGGCTGCGCCCTGGCTGGGGTTGTTGGCGTCGGGTGCGTGGGGCGACGCCGCAAACGCGGCCACTTGCCGCCACATTGCGAGCGGTCTTTGCCTGCTGCGGTCGGCGGACGCCAGGAACTGGGAGCAGCAGAAGTGGGACAGGTCGGGCGGCAGCGGAGGGCGCAGCGCCCCCCCGCTGCCGCTTCCTCCCCCGCCGCCACCGGAGGCGATCGCCGGCGCCAGCACCGAGTGCCACACCCGCGCCAGCGCAGCTTGCACGCGCGCACTCTTGCAGGACGGCGGCCACGCACACGTCTCGTCGCGGAGGTCGCGGTCGATCTGCACGCGTGCGTGTGTGTGTGTGGGGGGGGGGTCTATTGAATCACAGATGCATATAAAACATATGTGAATGTATGGACAAACTGAACAGTTTGAAGCAGCTAAGACAGAAATGTGTGTGTCAGTGTTTGCGTTAAGGATCTCGGGAAAATGCTGACTCAACCCAACGCCTCGAGACCATTCTCCAATCTCAACCCGACGCTTGAATCGTGTTACAAACCGGCCGGGGGCTGCGCCCCCGGACCCCCGCTACCGTTCCGCAGCTGCTCTCTAATTATCATTGTGTTTATTGTGTTCATTTTATTGTGCGTTTATTGTTGTGGCAGAGCTAGCCTCAGCCCGCCATGCGTCGGAGGCTCCGACTCGGAGCGTGCCACTTCGTCAGCGCGCGCGGGAACGGGAAGGTCTCGACACCCCAACCCACTCCGCCTTCAACCCAACAACCCAAACACCAGAATCCCACTCCACCCTAGTCCGCGGTCTGCTGGGTGCACTCGCGCGCGCGCACGCGCGCGCACGTGGGCGGGCGCCCCCGCCCCCTCCTCGCTGCCGCCGCCGCCCGCCGCCGCCGGCTGCGACGGGATCTCCTTCGGATCCACATGGCCACCCCTATTATGAACCCCAGGACGTGTCTCTATGGTTCCTTGTAGGTTTCCTATAGGAAATCTATGCTTCAAAGCGTACCAAGGCGGCCAGGGGCATCGCACACACACACACTCATATATGCCCCACCTCACCCGCATGTGCAGCCACCCATGCACCCCCCATGCAACCACCCAACCCTCCGCCAAACGGAAGTACTTTGTCCCTTCTGTGCCTGTATGGGGCATCGCAAGTGGTGGGACCTCATTCGGGGGTCCCAGAGCCAACTGTTGCAGTCCCGCGCTTCACGGCTGCAATAGGCCCCCACGGTGTAGGCATCATGGTTATAAGCAACGACTACAGAGCATGGCAAACATAGGCGACGTCTCCTTAATCACGGGAAGGACGCACTCGCCGCCGGGGGCGCGGGGCGGCAGGACTTTAAGATCGAACACCGCGATGATCACAGCCCTCGGGTCCACTAGCACAGCGGGCGACGAGCGGACAGCGGGTGGGCAGCGAACGGGCAGCGGAGAGGCAGCGAGGGCGGAGGACACAGCGACGAGGGCCGCCATCACGGCGCTCCCCCACCCCACGGGGAGCGCCGCGACCCCCCAGCGCGCAGCCCCCGGCACGTCCAGTGCCGGGATCGCGCCAGCGGGGCCGGCGGCGGCGTCAGGCATCGGCGAGGAGGGGGACGCGGATGGAGAGGGGGCAGCGACAGGGGCTGCCGGCATCACCCCCTCACTCGCTCTGGTCCTGTATCAGGACGAGCCGCTCGCGCCACCCAGCGGCTATGACGAGGGCATGCAAGGCGGGGAGGGCATGAGTGCCCTTGCACGGCAGCATGCGGCCATGCACGAGGTGGCCATGCGCCAAGCGGATGCCATGCGGGCGGACGCCAGGCGCAACCATGCAGCCACGGAGACACGCCTGTCTGGGCTCGAGACGGCGCTTGGCGGGCTCGGCAGCGGGTACGGGCGCATGAATGCAGAGGTGATCAGGCTGGGGCTAGGACTCACGGCCATGGAGGAGCGCACGGCGGGCCACGAGGCCCTCGTGCGAGAGGACACCAAGGCGCGGCAGGTGCAGTACAGCCGCGACCTGGCCAGCAGGGCAAGCAAGGACGAGCTCGGTGCACACGCCGCAGCCCAGCAGAGGGACACGGCTGCTCTGCGGGACGAGATCAGGCAGGCGGCCGGCATGGGCCCAACTGGGAACGTGCGAGCCGCCATCATCGCAGAGCGGCGAGAGACTCGCTGCAACCGCATGTTCAAGGTCATCATCCCTCAACGGGTGACCGACAGACCACTCGAGCTCGCGGACAAGCTGCACACGTGGCTCATCCGGCCGGAGCTGCTGGGGAAGCCACCACCTGCCGCGGGGCCGCTGGTGTTTGAGGACGCGTGGGTGCTGCGGCCGAAGGGAGGGGAGACCAGCAGCCAGGAGGGCACCAAGGCGGCGTTTGTGGTGGCGAGCCCCCTGCTGGCGCGCTGGGTGCACAGCCGCCTCGCGGCGGTGTCCGCGGCGGGGGTCAGCATCAGCGTGGAGCGGACGCCTGCGCAGCAGCAGGCGTGGCTGCCGCTGAAGGCGCTGTTCGCGCAGGCGATGCAGGAGGGGAGGAAGGTGCGCTCTGCCAGGGGTTGCCTGTGGGTTGATGACAAGCAGGTGCTCGCGGGCGGGGTGCTGCCGCCGCGGGAGCCGGCGCAGCAGGGCGGGGGAGAATACCCACCACCACCACCACCAGGGGCGCAGCATGCCGGGGGGGGACAGCCAGTGGACACGGGGCCGGACATGGGGCAGCTGCCGGGAGCGGCGCTGCCGCGGCCGGCCGGGCCGGGGCACCACGGGGGACAGGCACTGACACTGCCACCAACAGGGGCGCAGCAGGCAGGGGGGGGCCAGGCGGTGGTCACGGATCCGGGCAGGTTGCAGCTGCCGAGGGTGGCGCAGCAGGCAAGAACGGGGTACCAGGGGGGGCATGCACTAACACCACCACCACCCGGGGCGCAGCAGGCATCGGGGGGGCAGATTGGGGGCACGGGGGCGGGCATGTGGCAGCCGCCGGGGTCGGGCATGTGGCAGCCGCCGCTAGGAGCAGGGTTCCAGGGGGGGCAGGCACCAACACCAACGGCACAGACCGCAGGTGGGGGGCATCCCTGGGGCATGGGTCCGGGCATGTGGCAGCCAGGGGCAATGCAAGAGGGGGCAGGGACGGCAGCACTGCAG
The DNA here is from genome assembly GCA_016618255.1 of Chlamydomonas sp. UWO 241. Taxonomy (NCBI): domain Eukaryota; kingdom Viridiplantae; phylum Chlorophyta; class Chlorophyceae; order Chlamydomonadales; family Chlamydomonadaceae; genus Chlamydomonas; species Chlamydomonas priscui. The sequence goes on from VFSX01000053.1 coordinate 531,885, forward strand.
CTTCAGATACACCATCTGCAGCAGCAGCTGCAACAGCTAACGGGCACGGGGCAACAGATGGGCATGGGGCAGCAGCAACAGGCTGCAGGGCTGCAGGCATTGCGCGTGCCGCAGCACACAAACGCAAGGCAGCAGCACATGGGCAATGGCGCGCAAGCACAGGCACAGGCACAGGCACAGGCACAGGCACAGGCACAGGCACAGGCACAGGCACAGGCACAGGCACAGGCACAGGCACAGGCACAGGCACAGGCACAGGCACAGAAGGCACAGGCACAGGCACTGGCACAGGCACAAGCACTGGCACATGAGGGCATGGGGCAGGCGCAGCAGCAGACGCAGCACCAGATGGCAATGGGGATGCAGCAGCAGCTGCAGCAGCAACATCAGCAGGCGGGGGCACAAACATGGGGGCCGCAACACATGGGCATGTGGCAGCACCAGCAGGCTGGGGGGGGCCAGCATGCGGGGACGGGCGGGGGGGGGACACCACTGGCGGCGGGGCCGCCGCATCAGGTGATGACTGGGCCGCCGGCATGGGACCCCATTGGCGTAGGGCAGCAGCATGCTGGAATGGAACAGCAGCAGGGCATGGGGTCGGCGAGGGGGGGGGCAGGGCCACTGGGGGCGCTGGGGGCGCCCCCGGTGGCGGCAATGGGCCCCATGCACGACGCGGAGCACACCGGGATGGCCGGGCACGGCGGGGCCGGGCCCAGCCGGCCGGGCCACGCCCCGGCATCGGGTTACGCGTAATGACGTGGAACGTTAAAGGGCAACACTATCACATAGACCAGAGCGCCGACGTCAGTAACTGGCTCTGGGCCACAACGGACATCATCGCATTCACTGAAACTGGGCATACCGGCGAGGCCCCCGGGGCTATTAGGGGGTTCAAGTGCCTAGCATGCAGCCGACGCCCATACACCGCTAAACACGGGGGGGTGGCGCTTCATGTGCGCTCCACGATCGCGAGCCACGTCAAGGTGGTGGAAGACACCCCAGCGCTGGGGATGCTTTGGTTCAGGATTAGGCTCAAGGGGGGGAGGGACGTGTACGCGTGCGCTGTCTACCTCCCCCCCCCCACCTCCACGTACCTGAAGCGGGAGGGCGGGAGCCTGTCGGCGGAAGCCCACATGCTGGCTCTCGCCCAAGGGATAGCCAAGTACAGGGAGCTGGGGGAGGTGCTAGTTTTGGGGGACCTCAACGCCCGCACCGGCCAAGCGGACGACAGGGGGGGGCACGACGCCGAGGGGGGTGACCCCGCCCTCGCGCTGACCGCTTGGGACATCACACGGGCTGGGCGGGTAGGACAGCGGACGTCTGCCGACCACGGGCCGCAGAACGCGCACGGGAGGGACATGATTAGACTGTGCCGAGACACCGGGATGGTGATTCTGAACGGGCGCTTGCCAGAGGATGAGGGGGGAGCACACACATTCCATGCAACAGGCAGGAATGCGCACAGCGTTGTTGACTACCACGTTGCATCGCCGGCACTCATGTTTAGCGAGACGGGGGCCCCGCGGGAGGGGGCCACGCTCAGGGTGCATACGATCCCCACCCTGCCAGGCTGGAAGGGGTCCTTTGACCACTGCCCAGTTGTGCTGACCATGGGCGAGGCGGCCGGTGAGGCGGTCGCCACGCCACACCCTACCATGCCATGCACCACGCCAACTAGATTTAGGTGGCCTGAGGGGGGGGAGCGTGCCTACGCACGGGAGCTGCAGGGGGTGGCGGCAGAGATCAAGGGGGCGCGGGAGGCCCCCACGGTAGATGAGGAGCAGGCGCTCCTAGAAGGGGCGGTTGAGCGGGCAGCGCGGGCGCTGCACGCGTCAGGGGCGGCTGGGGCGGTGCTGGTAAAACCAGGGGGGGGGGGCGCATCAGTGCGACCACACAACACATGGTATGCCCAGGAGTGCAAGGAGGCACGGCAGGCGTATCGAGAGGCCGAGAGGGCGCACGGGGCGCAGTCGACGCTGACCTCAGCAGCGTTCAGGGCGTATAGGCAGACCACGCGACGCGTGCGCCGGGCATGGGAGGCCCAGGAGTACGACGCTATGCTCAAACACATGCATGGCGCCCCCAGGAAATTCTGGCGCAAGGTTAAACCAGGGAGCCAGGGAGGGGGGCTGAGGGATGTAGAGGGGTGGACGACCTACTTTGAGGGCCTGGTTGGGGGCGAGCATGCCCATGGGGAGCTGCAGGAGGGAGGGAACCCGTTTTCGGATGCCTCCGAAGGAAATAAGCAGCGGGCACGAGTACTCAACGCTTGGATCACCGAGGACGAGGTGAGCACAGCCCTCCTGGGCATGGCGGCGGGCAAAGCGCCGGGCGTGGACGGCGTACCGGTGGAATTTTATCAAAGGGCATGGACTGGGGAGGGGGACACAGGGGGTGGGGGAGATGTGGAGGGGAGCGAGCCGCAACACGCGCTGCTTGAACCGATCACACATCTACTCAATCGGGTCTTCCGCGAGGGGTATCCCAAAGCATGGCACATGGGGGCAGTCACGCCGGTGCCGAAGAAAGGCAATCTGGACGAGCGGGACAACTATAGGGGCATCACGGTGGGTGGGGCGCTTGCTAAGCTCTATAGTCTGGTGCTACTCCGCAGACTAGACGACCTTGCTGAGAAGGGCGGCCATAGAGCCGCCGGGCAGGCAGGGTTCCGGAAGGGGCGGGGGACCCCTGACAATGCCTTCATCCTACAGCACATGATTGAGAGGCGCAGCCATGAGCGAAAACCGCTGTATACTGCCTTCATCGACTTTAGAAAGGCATACGACTGCGTGCATCGGCAGCTCATGTGGGAGTGCCTTAAGAGCCTGGGGGTGGGGGGGGCGTTTTTAGCAGCCCTGACATCACTGTACGATGGGGCTGGCATGTGCGTGCGCATAGACGGCACGGTGGGACCAGGCTTCACCACACGCCAGGGGGTCATGCAGGGCGACCCAATGTCGCCGCTTTTGTTTGGGCTGTTTATCGACTCACTAGAAGGGGAGCTTGACGCACAGATGCCAGAGGTCGGGGTCCCCCTAGGGACAGGAGCAAACAGGCGGCTCCTACGGTTACTCTTGTATGCAGATGACCTCGTGCTCATGGCAGAGACGCCGGAGGCGCTCCAGCGCTTGCTAGATGCACTTCACGTTTTTTGCAGGACGCACGCTCTCACTGTCAATGTCCGCAAATCTGAGGGGGTGGTGTTTAACGACCAGTACTGCCCGGTCACGAGCGCCAGGGGAAGGGTGACCCTGAAGTACGCTGGTATGGACCTGCCCATCAATCACGAGTTTAAATATCTGGGCATGCTTTTTGGGAGCCGTCGGGCAATAGGCGCGGGGCTGGAGCAGAGGCAGGGGGCGGGCCAGCGTGCACGCTTCGCCCTAGCGCGCAGATACGATGCCATGGGCCTCCACAACGTGGGAGTAAAGGCACACCTGTTCAACGCACTGGTGCGACCTGTAATTAACTACGGGTGCGAGATCTGGGGCCCAGGGTTGATGGCGGGGGCGGGCATGGGGGTACAGGGGATCTTCTCGGGGGCAGCCGACAAGTGGGGGTTGGCTGGAGGGGACGGGGGCCCCTCCAAGGCGGCGCGCCGCAAGTGGCGCGCCATGGAAGCCCTGCACTTGCAATCTGTGCGCGAGGCCCTCCGTATTCGCAGGTGTGGGCAACAGCTATCGCTGCTGGCGACGGAGGTGGGCTGGCGACCGCTGTCGACCGACTGGCTGCGGCAGGCGGCGCGCTTCTGGGCGAAAGCGCTACGGCGGCCGGATGGCGATCTGCTGAAGGCGGCAATGCGGGAGAGCTGGGAGCTAGCGGCGGGTGGCGTGCGAGAGAGCTGGGTGGCACAGCTGAGCGAGTGCCTCAGCACAGTGGGGCACACGCTGGTGTGGGGCCAGGAGGCGGGGGGCATCGCCCGCCTGCTAGAGACAGCAGCGGCAGGTTGGCTGGCATCAGAGACCAGCACACCAGAGCTGCCAGAGGACGCCAACCAGCTCAGCGTCGTCCGCTCAGTGCCTGACTCATGGTCACACCGCTTCAAGATGCTTACTTACTTGCGGTGGATGGCAGACGACTGTGGCGGCGCACCAATGCTCTGGACGGGGCTGAACAGCGCCGCCCAGATCACGACACTCGCACGCTTTAGAATGGGGCTGCATGAACTGCAGATAGAGAAGGGGCGCCACACGGCGCAGGCAGAGCCACGCAGCCAGAGGCTCTGTCGCCTTTGTGGCATGCGGGAGGATGAGGCACACGTGATTTTTGAGTGTCCAGCGTATACGGAGACACGCGTACAGTTCCACACCCTTTTCCTGAGCGTCCCTGGGGACGATAAAGGCTTGGATGCGAAGATGCGGGCGTTTATGAACCCCAGCCCGGGGCTACTTTACCCTTGTTTTTGGCGTGACATGGCCAACTTTCTGGTCTCGTGCCTTGATATACGTAACACAAGCCTGGAGATGGTAGAGGATCGGGAGGAATAATTGACCTGAAGCGAACGATGTTTTGAATTAGGAGTCAATGAGGCAGCCACGATAGTGGCGGGGACCCAAGCGTGGGTTCCCGAGGAGCTGCGGTGGACTGTGCCGTTTGCAGTGCACCGCAGCTGGCGCACCTGAGAAATGCCCACGCTGGGTCTCACACGTGAAAGCTGCCTCAAAGATGACGACCTCAAAACGGAGTATGCAGAAGGAACATATTTATCCGCTATAACCGGGGGGCAAGCTTGCTTTCTAACCTATCACCAAATCCCACACTGTTGGTCACTACTGACCGCCTTTTCCAGCCCCTTTCTAGGTAGTTAGGCTTAGGGATGTGCCCCTCACCGAGTCCTTCTGTGCCTCCCCCCTTCAGCAGGGGGGGGGCCTGCGACACGTCCAATGTCGTGCTCGGTGCAACTACAAGGGGTCAGCTTCTGCTCAGAGCCGGGTTAAGGGTAACAGGTTGAGAATCCTGTGAATGCTGGTTGAAATCCCAGTTAGAAAACCCCTTAACACGTTAGAGGTTGCGGCCCGGCTGGATATCCTTTTCGGCCACGTCTTGGCCTTTCTCCCCACGGGGGGATGTCTCTTCTGGCAATTGGCGACGAACCTGCCTTGCGTTTTCCGTTTCCCAACATGCGCTCACCGACTTCAACAAGCGTTTGCTGCCGCTGCGGTAGGGGACCTAGGGGTGCGCCCACGCTCTTTACAGAGTTGGGGTTCCCTACCACCAACAGCCAGCCATCTCAGTAAGGTGCTCGGGCCATATCGCGCCGAGCACGGTCTTATACGCCTTTAGAGGTGTCCCTGACTGTAACATCCATCATCATCAGGCACTCGATCTCACGGCTCCTAGCACTGCTTCTATGCTCAGAGGTCTGTGCGACCGACCTGAAAGCCCAAGCGCGCTCCAGGCACTTTGTGCAGAGAAGCGGGAGGGGATGGGGACGGGAGGGAGGATGGCGTACGAGGTATGGCATCTGGGGTCGGAGCTGGGTCGGAGCTGTGATATTTAAATTTTGCTGGTTGCGTTTGGCTGTGGGCAGCAGGGCGTCGAAGGCCGTTTTTCCGGAGGGGGAGGCGCTAACCGCCCAGTTGACACAAACTCGGGTGGAGGCGGTCCTGTGGCGGTCCTGTGGCGGCGCTGTGGCGGCGGGGTGGGTGGTGAGGTGGTTGCCCGATGATGATGAATGATGAAGAGAGTTTTACAATCCACTACTGGCGGGCACACATTCGGTTCCAAAGCTCCAGGGGGACTCGAAGAAAGAGCAGGCGTGATCATGGGGCGGCATGAGTACCACACTGGCACTGATGCCATCTTCTTCAGCGCGGTGAGCAGTGGGTGCATCGCAAAGTAGCTGGTGTTGACCTTTTGAGCCAGAGCAAGCAGCACGACCAGACAAAGTCAGGCGCAATGATATGTGATGCACGCGCACTGCTGTGTGATGCATGTGCATTGCGGTGGCGCACTGCTGTGGTGCACGCACACTGCCACGTTTGTTGTAGCCCTAGCGCACCTACACCAGCAGCAGCTCCCCTTGCTGCAGCGCACCGCAACCGATCATCTGGAACGCCGCGTCCGCGTCTTTGCCGCTGGAGAACGACAGCCCAAAGATCGGGTGGGCCTGCGACATCTCCGGAACATCACGGCGCGACACCGTGGCAAAGACGAGCGGCATCTGGTGGCCGCGCACAGGCGCAGTCGGCACGAGGCACACCAGCGCATCGAGCGGCAGCGTGCCACCCCCAAATTCCTTCCAAAAGTTCTGCCGCTCTTTGAGATCCTGCATGCGTGCGGCACGGTGGCTCATCGGCAGCCGCAGCGACAGCATGAGTGACGGGCGCGGCTTGAGCGCCACGCCCTTCACCTCCATGACGGCAAACACGTTGCGCTGCTGGAGCGCCGCCGACACGTTGACGGGTGCGAGGCTGCTCTGCGCAGGCGCGAGGCTGCCCGACGGCACAGCACCAGTGCCCGCGTTGCCGCCCGCAAAGCCTGGGGGGAAGGCTCCCAGAGCTTCCGCCAAGGCACCCTTAAACCCGCTGAACAGGTCGGGTACCGCGCGCGAAGGGCCTGCAGTGCGCGAGGATGCAGCGGTGTAGCCGAGCTCCTTTATCGACTGCCGCAGCGGCTGCAGCATGTCCTCACGCAGCAGCCTGAACTGGCGGTCGAGGTGGTGCGCCTCAGCCGACGGCAGCAGCGGCGTGTCGCGGACGCACGGCAGGTATGGCAGCGTCATGCACAGAGCCTGCGGGGGCACCGAGCGGCGGCATGTTTAGAGCTGCGGTGTGGCGTCGTGGCATGCACTGCTTTCAGAGAACCACCCCCACCTCTCCGCTTGCCGGGCAGACCTCGATGGACCGGAAGTCGGCGTGGTCGTTGTCGTGCCGCCCACCGGGCCCCGACTGCAGGTCCTCCAGCGTGCTGCGTGCTGCTGATTGCCTCTGCTCGTCATCGGCCGTGCCAGCCAGCACCACCACTAGATTCTTTGCTGCGCGCTCAGCCGCCGCGCCGCCGTGGAGCTTAAGCGGCTCCACCATCTCGCGCACAGCCGGGTCCTGGCGCACGTCCTCGCTCTCCACCGCCAGCTGCAGCAGCCACCACGTGATTGGCGACGCATCCGCGATGTCGCCCTGCTCCACCGCCTCGCGCACGCAGGCGAGCAGCCCCGGAATGCGGTAGATCTCGCGCAGCAGCGCGATGAGCGGTGCGCGGCACGACCCCGCGCTCAGCTCGTCAGAGCCAAGCAGCTCGAGCAAAGGTAGCAGGTGCTGTGGGACGGTGGAAGCACTGCTGCAGCAGGTGGCCAGTGACACCTTGAGGCGCTTGAGCCCATGCTCCTGCGAGGCGGCGGTGATCAGAAATGTGCCCGAGGGAGGGACACGACGCGCCATGCATGGTAGGGGAGACGCGTGGCCATCTCCATGCAATGCTTCCATCTATGCGCACCTTGGGGTTGCTGAGCCTGAACAGCAGCTCCATTCTGTCTTCATAGCTCATGCACGCCTGCAGAAACTGGCTGGTATCGTGCTCTCCTTCAGGGATGCGCCCCCAACGTCATTTTATCGACCATGCGCCTAAGGTTTCCGCCACCACCTCCTCGCCCCCCATTCATGCCGCCCCCCGCCGCGGGAAGCTGCTGCTGCGTGCGATGCAAGCACGTGAGCGGGGGGTCAGTTCAAGGGAATCGCATGCGCGTCGCGATCCGAGGCGATCATCCCGAGGCAACCTGGAGGAGCAGCGCGTGGGTAGCTGACGGGCTGCACGTATTGCTGGTTGGGGTGCCTGATCCAATGTGCAACACGGACGCGCATCATAACGATCAATCAAACAACCGAAGAAAAACCGTTTGCATGCATGCAGCACGGAAGTTGCACGACAGATCAGATTCAAATTTTTGTTTGAAAAAAACAAAATACAGGGGGCAGGGGGGGCCAGTTACAAAAACAGCGGACGAAAGGAGCCCCCCACGGAGAGGCCCAGTCAATCGTCGTCCAACAGCACCAGGCCCTCTCCAGGCTCGGGCTCCTGCAGCAGCAGTGCCGCGGTGTGCAGCGCAGAGTCGCGCGCAGCGGCCGCCGCCGACGCAAGCCCGCTGCCGTCGTCGCCGCGCATGCCACCGCGCTTCTGTATTGCCCTGCCGGCGCGCCCTGTTCGCCCCTTGGGCGCGGCCGGCGCTCGGGCGGTCGCGGACCGCTCCAGGGCGCGCCCAAGCCCAGCGCCCGGCTGCCCACGAGCGGTGGAGGCTGCAGCAGAGGGGGAGGCAGAGGAGGAGGGGGGTGCAGAGGACGAGGGGTGTGCAGAGGCAGCGACAGTGGCAGAGGAAGAGACAGGTTCAGTGGAAGAGACAGCGGCAGCGGCAGGGGCGGCGCCCGCACGTGCGCGCTCTGCCACCGTGCGACTGGCGCTTCCGTCAGCAACGACCACCGACTCCTTGCCACCCGAACCGATGTTGACGCTGGCGCCGACGACCTCCTCGTCAACGCTGCCGTGCGCATCGCCCCCTCCACTGCCACCAACGACGTCCTCATGATCGCTGTCGGCATCGCTGTCTGCACTAACGCCGTCGTCATCGTCGGAGCGACTGCCTCCTGCCGGAACCCACGCGCGGCGCGTGGCAGCCGTCGCCCCTGCTGCTCCTGCTCCCGCTGCTCCCGCTGCTGCATATGTTGCTCTCGCTGCTGCTACTCCCGTTCTCGCCTCCGATGCCGTCGCTGCTGCCGCTGCCGCTGCTGTCGCTGCCGCTCCCACAGCCGCGCGTGCTGCGTCGCCCGCGCCCACCCCCGGCACCCGCCCCTCCGCCAGGGCCTCCAGGAAATCCAGCGGAGGGCCCGCGCCACCTCCGCCACCGCCACCGACGCCGCCACCGCCCGTGACGCGCCACCCAGCGTAGCCCGGGCACAGCCGGCTGAACTGGGCCTTGGTCTCGGAGAGGGTGCGGACGATGTCCACGGTCGGACGCACGCGCGGTGCCTGCAGGGGCAGGGGCCAGTGATTTCCTTTTCGGCTCTCCACAGCTATTTGGCTGTATTCCGGCTGTACTTTGACCTTGCACACAGCTCAACCCATCCAGTGGATTGTTAGTCTGACAAGCCCGCCAGACAGAGCACGTCAACAGCTTTAAAATGACCTATGTATACAAACAAACGGTCAACGGGAGGTCAACGGTCAACGCGGTCAAAGCGAAATCCGGCTGTGGAATAATTAATTGAAAAGGAAATCACTGGCAGTGGCAGCGTGCGCGTCACGGTCTCTGCCCCCTCTCACGAGGGAAGCATGTGTGCGTGCGCATATGTGCGTGTGTGCTAGCTGTGTGATCTGTGTGTGCGTGTGCGCAGTGTGTGTGTATGCATGCGCTTGTGTATGTGTGTGCCTGCATGTACTTGCGTATGTGTGTGCTTTAGTGCGCCAGAACCGGCAGCAGGTACGCAAGCCGGTCAGGCGTGCGCGCGTGCGTGTGCGTGTCTGTAAACGCGACAAGTGGCCACCCTCTATTGACAGACGACCGTGTGCAGAACTCTGGAATGCTATCGCCATTGCTCAGAGTACGCGTAACAAACAGGAGTGAAAAAATATGTGATGGGATGTCTGTGTGTGTGTGCGCGCGTGCGTGGGCATGCGTGTGTGTGCACGTATTGTGCGTGAACACACACACCGCCACACCTGCAGCAGGTACTCCAGCCAGTCAGACGTGCGTGTCCATTAGTCCGTGCATGCGTGCATGCGTGCGTGCGTGAGTGCGTGCGTGCGTGTATGGGTGCGTGCGTGAGTGCGTGCGTGCGTGCATGCGTGCGTGTGTGTGTATGCGCATTTGTGTGTGGTTCTCAACATGTGTGTGCACACGTATTGTGTGCAAACACACACACCTGCAGCAGGTACTCCAGTCGGTCGAGCGGCTCGGGCCCCCGTCGCAGCAGCAGCGCGCCGATCCGCGCCCGCGCGCCCCGCTCCGCCACGCCCGCCCCCGCCTCTGCCACCCACCCCCTCCTGGTGCCTGCTGCGCGCGCGAGAAGCAGCGCTGCGTCCAGGCGGGCGAGCCTGGGAGAGGGATGGGGGAGGGGTGTGTGGGGGGGTGAGAGGAGGGTTGGAGTCGTGAGAAAGGCGGGGTTGAGCCTCCCTAGCACTCACAGTCTCATCTCACACTCTCAGAGACACACACACAAACTGTGCATGGAGGTGAGAGAGTCTCATGTAAAAACTTCCAGAGCGGTGCCTCTGTGCCCCCAGCCACACCCACCCACCCGCCCATACACCCACACACACCTCCCAGCCACATCTGCCCAGTCCATCGTCAGCGCGCGCGGCTCCTCGGCAACAAGGGCAGCAAGCTCCGAGCCCGGCCATGCGGCCGCGTCGAGGGACGCGCGCAGGCGGGCTGCGCTGGTGGACATGGACGCCGGGGGAGGGAGCAGCGCCGAGCCGCGCCGCTCCACCATCTGCCACACAACCGGCCACACCGCGTCGGCACTCGCTCCGCTGCTGCTGCCACTGCTGCTGCCGCTACTGCTGCCACCCACGGCGGCGCCGCCTCCCCGTTCACCATCCCCACGGCCCGCATCGGCGCTGGCTCCGCTGCCGGCGCTGCTGCTGCTGCTGCTGCCGCTGCTGCTCGCACCCATGGATGTGGCAGCGCCGCCTCCCCCTTCTCCGCCCCCACGCCCCGCATCGGCGCTGGCTCCACTGCCATCGCTGCTGCTGCTGCCGCTGCTGCTGCCTCCCTCCTTCCCGCCCCCCCGTCCGATCACAGCCAGCCCGAGCGGCACACCCAGCGGCAGCCACCTCTCGCGCCACTCTGACGCTGCCGCCTCCGCACTCCCGCCGCCCGTGGCTCCGTCCCCGCCGCCAGCCGCACGCCCACACGGCTCGCCCCGCTGCCCTGACGCCATGCCGTCCATGAGTGCACCACCGCCGCCGGCACTACCGCCCAGCTCCGCTGCACTCCACTCCGCCCGCCCCTCGCCTCCAGCGCCTCGCACGCCCGATTCACCGTCACCGCCACCGCGACTGCCACCGCCAGCGCCGCCGCCAATGCCACCGCTCAACAGGCCCGCCACCAGGCCCGCAAGGCCCGCCACCCTGTCCGCCACCTCGCCCGCATCCAGCTCCAGCAGCTCTGGGCAGTCGCGAAGCGCGGTGTATGCAAGCTCGCTGCCGAGTGCCTCCGCCAGCGCGCAAACCCTCGCGAGGAGCTGGGAGGAGCCGAGGGTGGCAGCGTCAGGGCGGGGGCGGGCCATGGATGGCTGGGGGCGCCGCTGCGCCTGCTGTGCCTGCTGCGCCTGCCGTGCCTGCTGTTGTGCGTATTCCTGCTGCGCCTGTTGCGCCTGCGCCTGCGCGGCCAGCCGCATGCGCGCGCCCGCCCGCGCGCGCACCTCCCCCTTCCGCGCCGCCAAGTAATGGAACACGCCCTGCGGCACGCACGCCCCCAGGCCGCACATCCACACCGCGTCGAGCTGGCAGTACCGCGCCGCGAGGATCTCGGGCGGGGCGGCCGCCAGGTCAGCGACGAGTGTGGACACGACTTGTGTGGGATCAGAGTGTGGGAGGAGCCGCGCGAGGTGGCGCACCGCTGCGGAGAGGCCGCACGGGAGCGCGTAGCGCAGCGCGAGGGACGGGTGGTCGGACAGCACGCGGCGCGGGCGGAACGGGAGCCTGCGAGTGTGTGTTTGTGTGGGCATGTGAGTTTGTGGGTGTGCGTGTGGTTGGTCGAGTGTGTACGAGGGCTCGATTAACGGAGGCGTGTTCTCGTCGCCGAGCCCTGGACCCAGCAACGCGGCGCTGCTGGTGACGAGGATCTCCGTGCCGCTGACGAGCGGGGTAAAATACGACTGGCCCGGCTCCTGCTAGACTGCCCCTCGGTGGAACACTTCAGGAGCGGCTTGCCCAGCGCTGCCATGGCTTGGCGAGTAGCCGCGGCGCTGCCGCGGCCCGTGCTGGGAGACGGCCCTTATCCTCCCCCCATGCAGGACGCCATGCGGCACCGATCTCGACGAGTTGATCGACGAGCGGAGGAGCTGGCGCCCGTCAATGCATGCTGGACATTGGTCAAGATGGCCGCCCGTGGAGGCGGGCTACCATCACGGCTTCAGCGGTGGCGACCGCCGAGGCAACACAGAGTAAATCCGCTTCACCAATCGCAGCGTTCGTCACCGCGCTCATCCTCGGGGTCGCTCGTCTGCCGGTGACTGGCGTTGGAAGGTCTTCAGGCAGCCTCCATGACAACTCTGTCGTCCATGCACCCCTGGAGGGTGGGACCTGGCCATGCATGAGGCATGGGGCGCCGGCTGAGCCCCATGCAAACGAGAGCTGGACAGCCATGCACTGCCAGGCGGGGACCGTTCCAGTCAGCGCCAGTCGGCTCTGCCGGCTTGACTGGCCACAAGGCCACTACTGTGACCCTGAGGAAGGTCCTCTCCTATATGCTCCTTGCCAGACATGTCTCTCAGAGACCGCTGTTTGGGGTAGTCTAGCCGGCGGGAGCGGTAGTCTATCGGCCGGGAGCCGGCGGTACTCTAGTACTCAAGTGTGCTGGAGTATCGGCGGGTGTCTCTAGTAGAAGAGTAGCCTGATTAGCTGGAAACCCCGTGTTACTGTTACTGTACGAGGGTGTGTGGGGGGGGGGGCGAGTGTGTGTGTGTGCGTGTGTGTGTGTGTTTGAGTGTGTGAGTGTATGTGCAAGTGTGTGTGCGCGTGTGAAAGTGTGTGTGCGAGTGTGCATGCGAGTGTGCACGTGTGTGCGAGTGTGCGAGTGTGTGAGTGCGATCGTGTGTAGCAGCTCCCACCCGCGCCCGCCGCTGCCGCCACCGCTGTCGGAACCAAAAACAGGCGCCGCCTTGCCGTCGAGCGCAAGCAGCGCTTTCGCACGCGCGGCAAGCTCCGCGGCGTCACACGGGAGCTGCCCCCGGCGCACGGCCGCCGAAACCTGCACCAATCATCATAAGTGGTTTCATGTGGGAGCCTTCGGCGTGTACGGACGAACGCGCTGCAGGCGTCAGTGGTTACATGAGGGAGCCTTGGGCCAGCTCCGGGGCGTCACAAGGAAGGTGCCCCCGGCGCACGGCCGCTGACACCTGTAGTAGAGACGTGTGCCACACGTTTGTGTGTGTGTGCGTGCGTGCCCACATTAAACCACACATAGAAGTACACGCACGCACGCACGCACGCACGCACGCACGCACGCACGCACACATACAACCCAGGTCGTCGAGGTCGCGATAACAGTGCTCCCCCCACCTGCCCACACAAACACACGCACACACGCAAACGCCCACGCCCATGCACACATCCACACATCCACACGCCCATCTAAACGCGCACCTGCGCAGCCGCCCGCTTCCCCAGCTGCAGCTCCCTTGCCAGCGCCGACCACAGCGAGTCAAACGCCTCGGCCGCGGCGGGCGGCGGCGGCAGCGGTGGTCGTCCGTCTGCAGTCGCGGCGGGCGCCGAGCCGTCGGACGCGTCGCCCCACGGAGGAGGAGGAGGAGGAGGTGGACGGGGAGCGGAGGCAGCGTTGCGGGCTGCCACAGACGTGCCACTGGGGTTGGGGCTGCCACTGCCGCTGCCGCTGCCGCTGCCGCTGCCGCTAGCTGCACTACCGCGTCCCGCTTGGCTGGGTGTGCTGCTGCTGCCGCTGCCGCTGCTCGCTGTGCGCGGATGATGCGCCACCGCCACAGCCTGCGTGCGTGTGCGTGCGAGCGTGCAGTGCAGCACACTCAAGCGTGCACGGCCTGCCTGCAGTGCGTGTGCAGGTGCGTGCGCGCACCGTGGTCACATGCAGTGCATGCGGCAGCTGGCGGCATGCACACGCACGCACCTGTCCCCCGCCGCCTGCTGCGCCATGCATGCGCCGCCCATGCGGCCCCTGCGCAGCAGCGCCCTGTGCCACCTCCGCCGGTGCATGGGAGCAGCGTGCAGCCAACCCGCGGCTCCACTCGCAGTGAACCCATTGCCGTTGGCAACCGCAGGAGGCACTAAGGGGCAGCACGGCGGTGCTATGCATGGGGCGCATGGTCGAGGTAAAACCTGTTGGTGACGTCCATGCGGCGTCCACACGCCCCCTGTGTCATGATTTTGACGGCTGCCTCATCACTCTATTTATGGGCAGCACAGCAAAACAAATTGGCGCCCCATGGGCGCATCCGAACTTCCACGCTTCACACTTCACACTCGCAAACTAGGGTTTCAATTAGAAAATCCTCGCAGGTAGTTTTACAGACGTCTCCCCTTGTATATTCCAAGTTCCATTGACGCGGGCGTGTACACAATCTCCCCGCAGCAACAGAGGGACATAACACGCGCAGTAGGTGTGTCGGAGCTGGCTCCGCAACGCACGCGGCTCCCCTCTGCCACTACTGGCCAGCATGATGCGCGCGCAACGGTTCAATGCGCGGAGCACTGGGCAACGGGAGCTTTCTGGCTGCCGGCAACGAAGCGTGCGTGTCATGCCCATGCTCAGCAGCGCACCACAGCGGCATGTGTGGTGCAGCGCCTCCCCTTCGAGCAGCAGCAACTCTCTCCCTTTGCGCAAAGAGCTAGAGCGGCTCTTCAGCCTGGCAGACATCCAGGAGTTGGACGTGGAAGCAGCAGTGATGAGCAGCGATGCGGAAGGCAGGGCCTCATGGCCGAGCGTGGACTGGTGCGTGTGTGCATGCGTGCGTGCATGCCATGCCACACACCTGCATGCACGCAACGGAAGGCTTTCACGCACGCACGTGTGTGTGCACGCGCGAACGTACTACATACGACCGTTGCACGCACGTGGCAAGCGTGCCATGCACCACGCACGCACGTGGCAAGCGTGCCATGCACCACGCACGCACACACGCCACCCGCTGCTCGCCGCTGCACCCCCAATCAAGTGACCCTCCCATCCCTGTGGGGGAAGGCGCCACACCCCTGTGCGGTGGCGGGTGCGCTGAGTGGGGTGCTGCGGCGGGTGTGCTGACCAGCCGCTTCCGGTGGTAAGGGAGGGGCTTCCTGGTCCCTTGATGGTTTCTTATCAGGCCTGTAGCAGGCCCGTCCCTTCCAGCCACACGAGGGGTTGAGTATGGTGCCTGCACTGTGGTGCTTGCTTGCTTGGCGCCCGCCACCGAGTGTGGGCGGCGTTACCGTGCCCCCCCCCCCCCCCCCGTGCCCCTTGATTGACAAGTCCTCAGGACTGAGTGCCCAGCTCTCTCTTGATGATGGATTTCAAAGTCGTGTGTGACGCACGTACCGTTTAAGTTCCGCTGGAGCTTTGGAACCATATGTGTGACCGCCAGGAGTTGACTCTCATCACACACACGCACACGCAGTCACACACACACACACACATGCACCGACACGCACACACACACACACGCTGCCTGTTTCCTCACGTTTCACCGCCAATCGCAGGTCTCGATACAACCTGCAGCTCCTCTTTGTCGACCGCACCGGCGTCGTTCGATCACGCTTTGCGGCAGGCATTTTTGAGCGCATCGCGGAGTGGAACGGATGGTGAGCAGGGAGGTCGAGGGCGTGGCAAGGGGGGCTAGAGGAGGATACAAGCGGAAAATTGTGACGGGAACCTTTGCTAGTTTGTGGCTGGCATCGCAGGATGTGTGTGTGTGCTTGTGTGTCGGTATTTCCGCTAGCCAACCCGCAACCCACAAACCTGCAACACCGGGTTGAGATTGGCCGATTGAGGCTGCCGCTGCGGGCTGAAATTGTGCGAATTCTGACCCGGACAGCGTGAAAATTGACATTTTCACACATTTTCGCGTTTTTTTTTGTCTCGGCGGGTTGAGATTGAGGAAGTGAGCTCCGAGGCACGGGTTGAGCCGTGATTCCCTCAAAATCCTTCGCAGAACAACTGGTGAGCAGTGACCCCTGGGAAGGGCTTTAGTAGTTATCCCCTCCCCCCCCCCGGCTCGAGCAACTTTGACCGCTCTTATCAGGCGCAGTACGTAGCGGGTGTTCACACAATGCATGCCGTTGTGCTGCTCTCGGCGAGAGCTTTTCAATGCACCCCGCAACGCCCTAAAACACCAAGTGTTGGGTGGTTTTCTGGGAGAGGAAATCCGGTCCGGAGCGCACGGACTGGAACAGGCCCGAGGGCAGACTGGGCCCCTAGATCCAAGCGATGCCACCCCCCAAAGTAGTGACAGCCAGAACCTAACCCACTCCCTGCTCCCACACCTGCACGCCGTGCATGAGCCGTGCCACCATCCCCACGTCAGCCGACCTGCACTGCCATGCGGCTCCCCTCGGGCACTAAGCCGGCCCCGAGATCCAACCTATGCCACCAAACACATAACTCAGCAACAGCCAGCTCCTACACCGCTTTCCGCTCCCACATCCGTGCGCCATGCCGGAGCCGCGCCACCATCTCCGCGTCAGCCGGCCTGCACGATTACGCGGCCCCCCTCAGGCACTCGGCCCCTAGATCCAACCTATACAACCCCCAAAGTAGCGACAGCAACCAGCCCCTAACCACTCCCCGCTCCCACACCCGTGCACCATGCAGGAGCCGCGCCATCATCCCCGCGTCCGCCGGCCTGCATTCCCACGCGCCCCCCCGCGGGCCCTCGGGCGGTGCGGGTAGCGGGGCAGAGGAGGCCGGCAGCAGTGCCGGAGGGCGCGTCGGGGGCGGCGATGGGGGGCCGCCGAGCCTTGGAAAGATGGCGGCGGTGTTCTCGGCAGGGCATGCGCTGGTGGGTGTGGGGGATGTGGGGTGTGGGGTGCGGAGTGCGGGTGCGGGGTGCGGGGCAATGCACGCACACATGCACAGACGCGCACAAACGCACAGACGTGCACATGCACACACCCACACACAACGGCAACAACAGCAGCAGCAGCAGCAGCAGCAGCAACAGCAGCAGCAGCAGCAACAACAGCAACAACAACAACAACAACAACAACAACAACAACAACAACAACAGCAACAACAACAACAACAGCAACAACAACAACAACAGCTCCATTACACAGGGTCCCGCCACGCGTCTGCTCGCGTCCACCACACACACACACACACACTCCCCCCACATACATGCCAGGGCCTCATCATTCGCCTGCTCGCACTCCCCCCTCCTCCACACACACACGCACACACACACACACACACTCCCCCCACATACATGCCAGGGCCTCTTCACTCGCCTGCTCGCACTCCCCCCTCCTCCACACACACACGCACACACACACGCACACGCACACACACACACACACACACACACGCACCCATGGCCTCGCCACCCGCCTGCTCGCTCCCCCACACACACACACACTCGCACATGCACATGCGCACAAACACACACATGCCCCCCCACCACCACACACACAACCAATACAGGGCCTTGTCACGCGCCTGCTTGCGCGCCCCGCCGAGGCCTTTGACTGGGAGAACGATTTGGAGTACTATGACCTCGTGTTGGTGCTTGACACCGACACGTACGACGAGCTGCTGTCGCGCATCTCGCCAGAGCACCTGGAGTACTACAAGCGCAAGGTGTGAACGTGGTCACACCTTGGTGGTAGGGTGGAGAAGGGTTCAAGGCAGCTTGATTTGTTGACCGATGGGAAGCATACAGTTGGGTGGTGTGTGACACGCATCGCGCCGGAGCACCTCGAGTACTACAAGCGCAAGGTGAGTTTGTGTGGATGCTGGCTGGTGTGAATGTGTGGGTGACGGTTGGTGCTGGTGCTTGACAAGGACACTTGTGACGAGCTGCTGTCGTGCATCGTGCCAGAGCACCTGGAGTACTACAAGAGAAAGTTATGAACGTGTTCCCACCTTGGTTGGTGTTTGGTTTGGGGCCAGCTTGATTTGTTGACCGATTGGAAGAATCATACAGCGTATAATTTGTTGTTGTGACGCACATCCACGCCCTAGCCCGTATAGAGTGGTACAAGCGCAAGGTGTGGACATGTTTTGTGAAGGGGCAGTCTGTGTGGGCATTGTTGTATTGGCGTCAAGGTTATGGGTGCTGGCAGGTGACGCCTGATCCCCCGTCACCTCCCCCCCTACATTGAGAGCGAGGGAACGATGCTCACAGCATACACACGCATGCACACACACGCGCACACACACACGCAAGCACACACACGCAAGCACACACACGCACACATCCATGCACATGCACATGCACACACACACACACACACAAACACACACACACACGCACATGCGCACACACACAAACACACACACACATGCAGGTGTGCCTGCTGTCAAGCTTCAGCGACAACGAGAGCGAGGGGACGATGCTCGCAACACACATTCCATTCCATTCCAGATCGTTACAAAGATAACGGCGATATCGTTCCAGAGGTCGGCGAAAGGGCGTCTGTCAATAGCGGGAGACGACTCGTCGCTATGAGGGGATATAATGCCACTCTGCTGCGGGGGGGCTGCCTCTGAGGCACTGCAAGTACGCTGTGTTGTACGCTGACAAAACTGACTGTGATCACTCTCACTCTCTCTGAGGCTGTGTGGTGGTCGCAACCTCTATCCCGCCTTAATCAGATCGCCGCATATGGACTCCCACAGCTGTGGAAATCTCGCTAGGGTGAGCCATCCGGGTGGGACTCGGTTGTCGAGGATGCGCGTGAGCTCTGGGTACGCGGCGTACTTGGCTCGCTCTCGTTTGAACTGGTCAAAGCGATTCTTGACGGCGTCTCGAAACCGTTGGGATGTAAAAATGTCACCTGCATTTTGCCGGTACGACGTGATGGCCCCTCCTGCGTGGAGGCCATCCGCGTCCGGTCGACGGCACATGAAAAGTGCGGCGGTGGCTGGGAAGATGGGGTGTGGAGGGTGAAGGGGCTGGGGAGGCGGAGGGGAGGGGAAGATGGCGGGGCTGGGGTGGGGAGGGTGGAGGGGCTGAGGAGATGGAGAGGGGGGGAGGTGGCGGATGAGGGGACCGATGAACGCAGCTCAGTGTTTGTTGATGGTGTCGATGATGGGCGCTGTGGGTGGGTCCTTGGCGTGCATCTCGATGGTGGAGGTGTGAGGGGAGGAAGGGGAAAGGTTGTGGGGGATCCGCTTAGGGCGGCGTAGGAATCGGTTGTGAGTAACCTCGAGGCGGTGGATGTGGGCTTTGTTCAGTGTCCATGCTTGGCATCCATAAAGGAGTGCGGAAACAGCATAGGCATTGTACAGACGGATCTTAGTAGAGTCAGAGATGACTTCAGGGGGGGCGTCCCAGAACCGTAGGGTAAGGCGTTTGAAGGCAAACCAGGCAGAGCCAATGCGGCGTGAGATCTCGGCATCGAGTATCCCGGCGTCTGAGTGGGAGACAGGGTGTGCATCGGAAGGGGAGGGGGCTGCGGGGGTGGAATAAATACTGCCTAGGTATTTGAACGTGTCTGTGGGGGGGATGAGGTGGGGGGTAGCGGAGGAAGTGGAGGGGATGGAGATCGGTGCTGGGGTGTCGGTGTAGGCAGACGGGTGACCGAGGGTTTGGTGCACGGTCTTGGCGTAGTTGATCTCGAGTGCGAGGTCGGAGCAGATCTGGTCGAGGCGGGCGAGCATGTCTTTGAGGGCATCGATGTCGAGTGCCATCAGAGCTATGTCGTCCGCGTAGATGAGGAGGGGGAGTAGGGTAGAGTCGAAACCGTGGCGTGGGAGGGGTGTGTGGAGAGTGCCGTTCACCACGTAGCCGATTTGGATGCCTGCGTTGGGGAGCTGGGCTATCAGGGATCGGATGACGGTGTCGATGAAGATGTTGAAGAGGAGATGGAGAGGGGGGGAGGTGGCGGATGAGGGGACCGATGAACGCAGCTCGGTGTTTGTTGATGGTGTCGATGATGGGCGCTGTGGGTGGGTCCTTGGCGTGCATCTCGATGGTGGAGGTGTGAGGGGAGGAAGGGGAAAGGTTGTGGGGGATCCGCTTAAGGCGGCGTAGGAATCGGTTGTGAGTAACCTCGAGGCGGTGGATGTGGGCTTTGTTCAGTGTCCATGCTTGGCATCCATAAAGGAGTGCGGAAACAGCATAGGCATTGTACAGACGGATCTTAGTAGAGTCAGAGATGACTTCAGGGGGGGCGTCCCAGAACCGTAGGGTAAGGCGTTTGTAGGCAAACCAGGCAGAGCCAATGCGGCGTGAGATCTCGGCATCGAGTATCCCGGCGTCTGAGTGGGAGACAGGGTGAGCATCGGAGGGGGAGGGGGCTGCGGGTGTGGAATGAAAACTGCCGAGGTATTTGAACTTGTCTGTGGGGTGGACGAGGTGGGGTTAGAGGAGGAAGTGGAAGGGATGGAGATCGGTGCTGGGGTGTCGGTGTGGGCAGACGGGTGACCCAGGGTTTGGTGCACGGTCTTGGCGTAGTTGATCTCGAGTGCGAGGTCGGAGCAGATCTGGTCGAGGCGGGCGAGCATGTCTTTGAGGGCATCGATGTCGAGTGCCATCAGAGCCATGTCGTCCGCGTAGAGGAGGAGGGGGAGTAGGGTAGAGTCGAAACCGTGGCGTGGGAGGGGTGTGTGGAGAGTGCCGTTCACCACGTAGCCGATTTGGATGCCTGCGTTGGGGAGCTGGGCTATCAGGGATCGGATGACGGTGTCGATGAAGATGTTGAAGAGGAGGGGGGAGAGGGGGCAGCCTTGCTTGACTCCAGCTTCGAGGGGAAAGGAGGCAGAGTAGGCGCCGCCTACACGGACTCTGGCGGTGGCACCAGAGTAGAGGCTCTTGAGGCGGGAGAGGAGGTCGGGGTGTACGCCTCGACGGAGGAGGGTGTGCCAGAGGGCGGTGTGGTTGACTCGGTCAAAAGCCTTGGAGAGGTCGACGTAAGCTACGTGAAGAGGGGCTTGGGCGCGGTGAGACTCCTCTTGGTCGCAACACACACACATGCACACACACACATGCATACACACACACACACACACACACACATGCAAGTTTGCCTGGTGTCAACGAGAGCGAGGGGACGATGCTCGCAACGGGTTGTCTCACACACACACACGCGCACACACACACACACGCACACACACACGCACACGCACACGCGCCCACACACACACACACACACACGCACACGCACACACACACACACCCATGCAGGTGTGCCTGCTGTCAAGCTTCAGTGACTATGAGAGCGAGGGGACGATGCTCGCAACCGGTGGGCTCGCGCTGCTGCCGCGCCAGCTGTCTGGCATCTTGCAGCAGGGCTTTGCAGCATCAAGGGTGCGCGCCCTTGCCAACACCCTCAAATCTTTACCCTGGTGCACGCTTCTATTCTCAAATAAAAGGCTTTTAAGGATTGCGTTGCCGCCGCGCCAGCTATCTGGTATCCTGAAGCAGGGCTTTGCGGCATCAAGGGTACGCACTAGTGTTAGTCTACTACCGTAGTACCGCTTTGCCTTGCCGATTAAATAATTCGGAAAACGTCGCGGCAAGGCCGATTTCTAAAAAGTTTTGCCGAAAAAGTAAAAAAGGGCAAAAGTGACGTCAAAACGGGAAAAATTCCCCCAAAAAATCCTGCGGCAAGGCACCTAAATTCTAAACAATTACCCTCTTTATAAAAGTGGCGGCAAGGCAAAGCGGTACTACGGTACCCTCACCCCTACCAGGTAGCCAGCCAGTTTCAGCCTGGAACTGAGTTAAGGTGTCGGGCGCTAGCGCCGGCACAGGTCTCATCCATCATTACTGGTGTCACACAGACTGTAACATCCATCATCACCATCATCATCACTGCAAGGTCTACTGCTTTCATCCAATCTGATGAATTTAACGAGTGCCTTGCTTGTTGTGCTGTCTGGGATCCTCCAGTAGGACTTAACACGACTGCTGTTGATGATGATAATGATGGATTTTACAGTCTGTGTGTGACACCAGTTGTTAAGTACAATGGTTTTTTTTACGAGTGCTTTGCGTGCGGTACTGTCTGGCATCCTGCAGCAGGGCTTTGCAGCGTCAAGGGTGCGCACTGTTTGTTCCCTAGGGAGTTTTGGGGGTGCCGCGTTATCTTCAGCTGCAGCTGCATCCCTTTGGGCCCGAGTTCACGCATGCTGGATCAGGTTGAGGGAGGAATGTGCTTCCTGGTAGTGCCCTCATTTTTCCAGGGGATTCGGAATTGGGGGAGAGCTCCAGGCCTCCAAACCTTTGCCATTGATAAGGTGTAGAACTGACTCATTCAATCTAATTAATGTAACAAGTGATTGGCGTGCTGTGCTGCCCAGTGATTTTATTTTCAGAATTTTCAATTAATTATTCCACAGCCGGATTTTGCTTCGACCGCGTTGTCCGTTGATCTCCCGTTGACTGTCCGTCCTCAGATGTAGGTTATTTGAAAGCTGTTGACGAACTCTGCCGCTGACGAGCGGGGTAAAATACGACTGGCCCGGCTCCTGCTAGACTGCCCCTCGGTGGAACACTTCAGGAGCGGCTTGCCCGGCGCTGCCATGGCTTGGCGAGTAACCGCGGCGCTGCCGCGGCCCGTGCTGGGAGACGGCCCTTATCCTCCCCCCATGCAGGACGCCATGCGGCACCGATCTCGACGAGTTGATCGACGAGCGGAGGAGCTGGCGCCCGTCAATGCATGCTGGACATTGGTCAAGATGGCTGCCCGTGGAGGCGGGCTACCATCACGGCTTCAGCGGTGGCGACCGCCGAGGCAACACAGAGTAAATCCGCTTCACCAATCGCAGCGTTCGTCACCGCGCTCATCCTCGGGGTCGCTCGTCTGCCGGTGACTGGCGTTGGAAGGTCTTCAGGCAGCCTCCATGACAACTCTGTCGTCCATGCACCCCTGGAGGGTGGGACCTGGCCATGCATGAGGCATGGGGCGCCGGCTGAGCCCCATGCAAACGAGAGCTGGACAGCCATGCACTGCCAGGCGGGGACTGTTCCAGTCAGCGCCAGTCGGCTCTGCCGGCTTGACTGGCCACAAGGCCACTACTGTGACCCTGAGGAAGGTCCTCTCCTATATGCTCCTTGCCAGACATGTCTCTCAGAGACCGCTGTTTGGGGTAGTCTAGCCGGCGGGAGCGGTAGTCTATCGGCCGGGAGCCGGCGATACTCTAGTACTTAAGTGTGCTGGAGTATCGGCGGGTGTCTCTAGTAGAAGAGTAGCCTGCTTAGCTGGAAACCCCGTGTTACTGTTACTGACAAACTCTGTCTGGCGGGCTTGTTAGACTAACAATACACTGGGTGGGTTGAGCTGTATGCAAGGTCAAAGTTCAGCCGGATTACAGCCAAAGAGCTGTCGAGGGCCGGAAAGGAAATCACTGGTGCTGCCTGGTATCCTGCAGCAGGGCTGTGCAACGTCAAGGGGGTGCGCCAGGGTGAGGGTCAGTGACCCCTGGGAAGGATTTCAGTAGTTGGTTTTTTCCCGGCTCCAGCAACTTTGACCGCTCATACCAGGCGCAACTCATGGCCGGTGTTCACGTAACGCATGCCGTTGTGCTGCTCTCGGCGAGAGCTTTTCAACGCACCCCTTCACGCCCTCTCCCGCCAAGTGTGCGGTGGTTTTCTGGGAAATGGGAAATCCGGCCCCGAGCGGTATACGGCTTGCGGGGGGAACACTGCAGGGTGCGCGCTGCTCCCTCCTGGTATCTCTGCGTACCGCATCCCTGATCCCCCCTCCTCCTCCTGCTTCCCTTTACACAGGGAGTCGTCGATCAGTGGTGTCCTTAAGGAAACCGAGAATGTCCTGTTTGCCCCCGCAACATCAGAGTGCCATGCCAAATTGCCCCCACAGTAGGCAGTTTTGGCGGAAAAGTGTGAAAATTGGCAATTTTCACACTTTTCGGAGCAAAGTTCCCGCGATTCGCTCCCGCAGTTTCCCCCTCAATTTCTTTGTGTTGCCTCCGCAGTGGGGCTGCAGGGGCGCTAAGGACATCACTGTCGTCGATGTGCCATCGCCAGACAGACCACATACCATTAACCCTCAAACCTCCCTGGGCTTACCTATAAACCCACAACCATAAACCCTGAACCCTCCTTGAACTGAACCCTAAACCCTTAACCCTACTCCCCAACCCCACAGGGCGTCGTCGACGTGCCGTCGCCAGACTTTGCGAGTGCGACGTGCCAGGTGTGTGTGTGTGCGTGAGTGTGTGTGTGTGTGTGTGTGTGCGCGCGCGTGTGTGTGCGTGCGCGCGCGTGTGTGTGCGTGCGTGGTGTGTGCGTGTGTCGACGTGCTGTCGCCAGACTTTGCGTGCGCGACGTGCCAGGTGTGTGTGTGTGTGTGTGTGTGTGTGTGCATGCGTGTAAGTAACTGCAAGTAACCCACACACTTCCACACCCGCACCCGCAGGAGGAGTATGCGCGCATGGTTCAGGCGCTCAATCCTTCCCCACCCCCACCCACCCTCCACCCACTCCACACCCCACACTTTCACACCCGCACAGGAGGAGTATGCGCGCATGGTTCAGGCGCTCATCCTCGCGTGCGGCGGGCTCTGCAAGTACCTCATGGACTCGTGGCCGGCAAACATGAAGGAGTACGACCCCATCGAGTAATGATGGGCGCTTGTGTTTGCAGCCATGTACGTTCGACGACGCACGCGTGCGGCGATGCAATCACCTGTTTCACTCTCCGGCCAGCATGCGGGA
Source organism: Chlamydomonas sp. UWO 241 (assembly GCA_016618255.1). Lineage (NCBI taxonomy): Eukaryota > Viridiplantae > Chlorophyta > Chlorophyceae > Chlamydomonadales > Chlamydomonadaceae > Chlamydomonas > Chlamydomonas priscui. Next base: position 556,381 of record VFSX01000053.1, read on the forward strand.
GTACGACCCGATCGAATGATGGATGAGGACGATGTGACTGGCTCGGCCTGTCACAGGCGATCAATTGAGTGATGGGTGCTGGTTCTTCTGCAGTTGTGTGCGAAGCACATGTGCGACGATGCATCGAGTGCTGGACGCGCGAGTGCATGCGTGAGTACATACATGCAACGAGTACATTTCTACACGTACGCTCCCTTAAGTACAGGCACTCGCAGGGCCAGCGCCAGCCCACTGCGCGTGTACATACACGCCCGAGTACATCAAAGTTGTGATGGGCGCCGGTTGTTGCAGCTTTACGTGTACATGTGGTGTGGTGGTGGTGTATGCACGTGAGGCGGGGCACACGTGTGGCGATGCGTTGAGTGGTGGACGCTGTTTTGTGCAGTCGTGTCTTGGTAGTTGAGCACGTGTGCATGTGTGACGATGTGCACATGCGGTGGCTGTATTTTGCGTGCGCGCGTGGCGTTTGGTGGTGGTTGCGTTTGCAACTGACTGAATTTATTTTGAGCCGTGTTGAGCTATGCCTCGACTCGACTTATACCAGTAAGAGCGCGCGAGGACATCAACCAGCCCTGGCACATCACCCGTAGCGCTGGCTGCACACATAGCACGGCCATTGATTGGTCGACTCATTGATTGACACAAACGTAGTTGGATGTCGCCGTGGGAGTCGAGGCGGTTTGGTCTGTAACTGCAGCACACACAACACTCTCCGTCTTCCTTCTCTTCTACGCTACTACCCCGTCACTCTCTCTACCTAGCTAGTCTGCCTCAGCCAGAGACCTGCCACCCACTACGCTACCGAACGCGTCACACCAGGCCATGCCACAGCCCCCTATGACACGACCGAGCAGGTCAGGTCAATACACATGACAGGTCGGCCGCGGCAGTGAGTGCCTGCACGCTCCGCCGCAAGCCGGGCTGCCACAGCAGATGCAGCCTGCATCGCAACAGTCAGTGACAAGATTGCGGCGGGCTGAGCCAGCCCAACCGCCACAGCTCGCCACAGCCCGCTGCACAGCAGACGTGCCACCGTCAGCCCACTCCTCAGCTGTCGCCCCGCATGCTCCGCCGCAAGCCGGCCTGCCACAGTCACATCGCAACAGTCAGCGCCAAGATTGCGGCGGGCTAAGCCAGCCCAGCCGCCACAGCCCGCTGCACAGCAGACGTGCCACCGTCAGCCCACTCCTCAGCTGTCGCCCCGCACGCTCCGCCGCAAGCCGGCCTGCCACAGTCGCACCGCAACAGTCAGCGCCAAGATTGCGGCGGGCTGAGCCAGCCCAGCCGCCACAGCTCGCCACAGCCCGCTGCACAGCAGACGTGCCACCGTCAGCCCACTCCTCAGCTGTCGCCCTGCACGCTCCGCCGCAAGCCGGCCTGCCACAGTCGCATCGCAACAGTCAGCGCCAAGATTGCGGCGGGCTGAGCCAGGCCAGCCGCCACAGCCCGCTGCACAGCAGACCTGCCACCCTCAGCCCACTTCTCAGCTGTCGTACCGCACGCTCCGCTGCAAGCCGGCCTGCCACAGTCGCATCGCGACAGTCAGCGACAAGATTGCGGCGGGCTGAGCCAGGCCAGCCACCACAGCCCGCTGCACATCAGACCTGCCACCGTCAGCCCACTCCTCAGCTGTCGTCCCGCACGCTCCGCTGCGAGCCGGCCTGCCACAGTCACATTTCAAAAGTCAGCCACAACTTGGTGACAGGCCAGTCACGCGAGCAGCAGACACAGGCCGCCACAGCCAAAATCGGCTCACTCCTCAGCTGTGGTCCAACCGCAGACCTCCTGCAGACAGCACGCAGCCGCCACGAGCAGCCTGCCACAGTCAATCACAGCCTGTCTGTGGACACACCACTCGCCCCAAGCAGCCAGCCAACTGTCACTCCTCAGCTGTGGTACAGCCGCAGACCTGTTGCAGTCGCATCTCGCTTTCGGCCACAAGCAGCCGCCACAAGCATCCTGCCGTAGTCATCCACAGCCTGCCACACAGCAGACCTGTCACCGCAGCCGCCACAAGCAGCCAGCCCAATCCCACTCCTCAGCTGTGGTCCAGCCGCCCAGCCACCGTGCGCAGCTTGGAGTACACCTTTCCTGGGGGAGACCCCATGATGAGCGCGCAGAGGGCGTCGCGCGCCACGCGGATGTTCTGTTGTTCGGGCGGGCAGGCAGGGAGCGAGGATGCAGGTGAGGGGGAGGAGGGGGGGCAGGCAGAGAACGAGGGTGGAGGTGAGGGGAAGAAGGGGCAGGCAGAGAGCGAGGAGGGAGGTGAGGGGGAGGAGGGGGGGGCAGGCAGAGAACGAGGAGGGAAGTGAGGGGAGGGGGGAGGATGTGTATAAGGAGGCAGTCGGTGGGCACACACGGCTGCTGCTGTATCCGGCAATCCCCCCCCCCCGCCACACACACACACCTGGAAGCTGCCAAGGATGTGTATCCGGCCGTCGGTGAACACACGCACACACACGCACGCGCACACCTGGAATCTGCCCAGGTAATCCGGCAGTCGGCGAGCAAACAAACACACAGCAGCCCAGAATATGAATCCGGCAATCAGCGACCCCCCCTTCCCCCCTCCCCACACACCCACCCACCTAGAAGCTTCCCAGGATGTGTATCCGGCAGTCGGTGGACACACGCACACGCACGCACGCTCACACCTGGAATCTGCCCAAGAAATCCGGCGGTCGGCGAGCACACACACACACACACACACACACAGCAGCCCAGAATATGAATCCGGCAGTCAGCGCCCTCCCCACACACACACACCTGGAAGCTGCCCAGGATGTGTATCCGGCAGTCGGCCAACACGATGCGCGTGCGTGTCGAGTTCTCAATCGTGAACTTTGTCTTTCCGCTCTTTCCCGAGATTCGCCCGATGCAGCGGGAGAGGTGCTCTCCACGCAGCGTCTGTGTGGGGGCAGCGTGGCAGTGCATCGGCGTGTCAGTTTTTTCAGAGACAACGCGAGGGCGCGGTGCAGGTGTGCGGTTGGAAGACGGGAGGGGGTGCGCGCGTGTGTGTGGGGGGGCTTCCCAGCAAGCAGCGACATGCAGCGGGAGAGGTGCTCTCCGCGCAGCGTCTGTGCGTGCGGCATCGTGGCAGTGCATCGGTGTGACAGTGTGAGTCAATGTGAGGGCACGGTGCGGGTGTGCGGATGGGAGACGGGAGGGGGGCGCGCGCAGGGGGAGGGGGGGCTTCCTAGCAAGCCGCGATATGCAGCGGGAGAGGTGCTCTCCGCGCAGCGTCTGTGCGTGCGGCAGCGTGGCAGTGCATCGGTGTGAAAGTGTGAGACAATGTGAGGGCGCGGTGCTGGTGTGCGGTGTGCGGTTGGAAGACGGGAGGGGGGGGGGCTTCCCAGCAAGCCGCGACATGCAGCGGGAGAGGCGCTCCCTGCAGCGCGAGATGCAGCGGAAGGGGCGCTCCCCTCGCAGCATCTGTGTGTCAGTGTGTCAGTTCAATGTGACCGTGTGACCGTGTGACCGTCTGACGCGAGTGAGACAACATGTGGGCGCCACGAGCAGGGGGTGCGAATGGAAGACGGGGAGGGGGCAGGCCACCCGCTGCAGAGGGGTAGGTGCTCGTCGCGCTGCGCCTGCGACAAGAGCACACGTGGGAGAAACCGGGAGGCGCGAGGTGGTGCGGTGGGAAGAGGGGGGGAGGGGCGCTCGGTGCGGACGCGCGTGCACCGCCCCAACACACACGCATGCACACGCACGCACGCACACGCACGCACACGCACGCACACACACACAAACGCCCACGCACCTTGACGTCCTTGATCTCAAAGCCCTCCACGTATAGGTCGTCCAGCCTCAGCAGCGCGATTGCGTCGCGGACCTCAAACCCGAGCAGGTACGCGTGCACAAAGTCGGCTGCCTTCTGCAGCAGGTCTGGGTTGGGCGTCGCCGCCGTCGTCTTGATCTCCACCTGCGTGTGCGGGCGTGCGGTGCAGTGGCGTGTGGGTGTGGTGCGACAGCGCTGCACTGCACGAGCTGCACTCCTGAGTGCAGGGCATGCTGCGCGCCGCATGGCGATGCCATGCAGCGACCGTGGCGCGTGCCAGTGTGGTGCTCTTCAGCATGCTGCAGTAGTAAGAGGCCGCCATGTTACATGTGGAAGTGGCGTGCCCACAAGCTCAGTCGCATGGCGTTCGCTGCATGGCACACCTTCTTGGTCTTCAGGTTCATGCGCATGTCCAGCTTCAGGTTCTTGGTGATGGGCTCATACAGCTGCATCCACGTGATCTTGAGCGGCGTCATGCGGTGCTGCGGCACGGGGATCTGGGGCGCAGCCAAAAGCAACCCAGCGTGGGAAAAAGGCGGCGGCGGCAGTGCATGCGTGCCCTGCATGCAGAGGCTGCGTCCAAGCGCACCCGTCGGAACTGGAGCTTCTCGCCGTCGCCGCCAGCGGCCACAGCGCCAAACGCGGGCTTATCGGGCAGACCCCCGCCCTCGACATCCATCCCCACGGGGACCTCCTGAAGCGGCAGGGCCGCCTCGCGCGCCGCCTCCTTACGAGAAACCTTGGGCATGACTGCTGAGAGACTGGATTCGGATGCAAGGCCGTGTACAACGTCAGCTGGCACGTCAGTGTTGCAACACCTGCCCCACACACCCACACCTGGCCACACTGTAGAGGAGCTCTCATATCTTGTTTCAACACTTTCCCCACCTGGGGTGTTTGTTCACAAGGGGGCCAAGGCCCTGATATAGGGCGTAGAGGGAGCTGAGCGCCAGGGCCCCTGCCCCTGAGGCCACCCCCTCTCTCTTCCGCGCGCCTGTGCGACCATGGCGCTCGATATCAGGTCCGTCCTGCTTGCTGGGAATGCATGCATGCGCACACGGAGGGCGCACAGGGGCGCACAGGGGCGCACAGGGGCGCACAGGGGCGGGAGGGGGCGGGGGGAGACGACCTGATTGTTCACAAATTTGTTTACTCGTTCGCCTCCTCTGCGCCTCCTCCTGCGCAGGATAGCCGGCAGATACAGGCTAGGGAGGAAGATCGGCGGGGGGGTGAGGCGGGGGGTGGGCTGGGGTGTATGCTGGGGCGCCCGTGGTGATGCGCAAGGGGAGATGACGGGTGCACGCCATGCAGCTCCATGCGGGGGCCCCATGCCCCATGCGCCCCCCCCCAGCATGCCCCCCCCCCATGCCTCGACCCGGGCCATGCCTCGACCCGCATGCAGCAGAGAGCCCAGATCTAGCATATCTCGGGGTGCACGGCGCATGCCTCAATGTCGCGCTCTTACTCAGTTACTCACATACGCCCTATGCCCCTTCCTCGCTCGCAGTCATTTGGTGACATCTACCTAGGTGGGTGCAGCATGAACGTAGCTAGGTGCACAGCAGTCGTGACTAGCACGGCAATCCACGTGTCCGCTGCAGCTGTTGCTTGCATGACGCCTCCGTGCATGCATGGCCTCTCCGCTCCCCTCCGCAGGCACCAACATCCAGAGCGGGGAGGAGGTCGCTATCAAGCTGGTGAGGAGTCTGAAAGGGGGCATGGGAGGCGTAGGCTGTGGGGGCCTCGACGGCACGCACGCCGTCATTCTCACTCATTCGCTCGCTTCCTGCTTTCAGGAAAGCGTCAAGACGCGCCACCCGCAGCTGCTGTACGAGTCAAAGCTGTACAAAATCTTGCAGGGAGGAGGTGAGGGGGGGCCGGCAGGTGCGCAAAGTGGTGGCGTGATCAGTGATCGCGCTGCTTGCATGGCACACGCATGCACGCACACGCACGCACTGCAGACGCGCGCACGCACTGCACGCGCACGCACTGCACACATGCGCACGCATGCATGCACTGCACACGCACGCGTATGCACGCACTGCACACAGTCCAGTCCAGTCAGCGCATGCCATCGTTCCGCACCCGACACAGTCCGCATGTGTGTCGCAGTCGGAATCCCCAACATCCGATGGTATGGCGTGGAGGGCGACTACAATGTCATGGTCATCGACCTAATGGGCCCGTCGCTCGAGGACCTCTTCAACTTCTGCAACCGAAAGTTCAGCCTCAAAACAGTGCTCATGCTGGCGGACCAGCTGCTCTCGCGCGTCGAGTTTGTGCACTCGCGCAGCTTCATCCACCGCGACATCAAGCCCGACAACTTCCTCATGGGCCTCGCCAAGAAGGCCAACCAGGTGCACATCATTGACTTTGGGCTCGCGAAGAAGTACCGCGACCCCAAGTCGCACATCCACATCCCGTACCGCGAGAACAAGAACCTGACCGGCACCGCGCGCTACGCGTCGATCAACACACACCTGGGCATCGAGCAGAGCAGGTGCTCGCGCGCGTGCACGCACACACACACACGCACACACACACACGCACACACGCTATATGCAGACACAAGCCATCGATGCATTGTAGGAGCCACACCTCCTACCCTCAGAATCGTCGCGCAGCGCGACCCCCCCGCTCTCCTCACGTGCTCCGCCCCGTGTGTGCCCCCGCTGTGTAACTGTGCACAGGCGCGATGACATGGAGTCGCTGGGGTATGTGATGCTGTACTTCCTGCGCGGGTCGCTCCCGTGGCAGGGGCTCAAGGTGAGGGGAGAGAAGAGGGGATCGCGGAGTAGTAGTACGCTGGTGTCGGGGGGAGGGGAGGAGAGGTAGTTCCGCTGGTGTTTATATGTAGGGGGGGGGGGGACTCACAGTCACGGGTGGTCAGGCAGCTGGCCTGCGCCGCTCCCTAACCTGCCTTACCCTGCCGCTCACCACCACCCCCCTCGCTCGCTCGCTCGCTCGACCACCGACCGCAGGCGGCGACCAAGCGCCAGAAGTATGAGAAGATCAGCGAGAAGAAGATGAGCACGAGCATCGAGAGCCTCTGCAAGGGGTACCCGATCGAGTTCGTGACGTACTTCCAGGTGCGTGGCGTGTGCGGCGTTGATGAGACGTCTGTCCCCAACGCGCACACGCGACACGGGGCTGTGTGCACATCCCGCACCAGCGTTCCTGCGTTTTGTTACCCACTGCCTGCACGCATTGGAGCGGGCACCCGCTGGACATCACACCACTGATCCCTGCACGCGGTTGAGAGTTTGCGTTTGCGTTTGCACACGCAGTACTGCCGGTCGCTGCGCTTTGACGACAAGCCCGACTTCAGCTACCTGCGCAAGATGTTCCGCGACCTGTTTGGCAAGGAGGTACGTCGTCCCACTGCGCACACACTGCGCACACACACTGCGCACACGCACGCACCACTCCGGCCGGGCTGCACACACACACACATACACACCAGGGGTGTACCCGGGGGCGTGCCTCTCATCGGTTTTCCAACAGAGAGCCTCCCTGACTCATCAGCTTGCCAGGAGAGGGCCTCGTGGACTCATCGGCTTGGCCATTTTTTCCCGGGGGCTGCGCCCCCGGAACCCCGCTGTCCATAGTGCTCTATCGCTGTGATACGGTCCCTGACGTAAGCTTGGTTGGCGGGAAGCAGCAAACAGACACCCAGAAAACAAACAGCTCGCAACAGCTCATGTGCGTGGTGAGCATGCGTGCATGCATGCAGCGCATGGCGGGCCCTTGCAACGCCACAATAGTTACAACAGTTACAGTTACATGGCATTCCAGCTAAGACAACACTAGTTTTAGTGCCACCGCCCTGTGAAGGACGATAGCCACCAGCCGGTTACCTGCCGTCTAGACTACCGCTCCCGCCGGCTAGTTTAGACCCAAACAAGTCCCTGGGGGACATGTCTGGCAAGGAGCGTATAGGAAAGGACCGTCCTCCTCCTGGCCTTTGAGGCCAACCACGCCGGCTGTGCCGACTGGCGGCGCTGAAGCAGAAAAGTCCCCGCCTGGCATGGTGCATGGTTGTCCAACTCCATGCATGGGGCTCTGCCTGCGCCCCATGCGTCATGCATGGCCAGGTCCCACCCTCCAGGGGGGCCTGGGCAAACAGAGTCGTCATGGCAGGCTGCCTGAAGACCAATGCCGACGCCAGTCACCGGCAGACGAGTGCCCCCGAGGGTGAGCGCGGTGACAAACGCTGCGATGGTGAAGCGGATAAACTCTGTTGTTGCCTCGGCGGTCACCACCGCTGAAGCCCTGATGGTAGCTCGCCCCCACGAGCAGCCATCTTGACCGATGTCCAGCATGCATTGACGGGCGCCAGCTCCTCCGCTCGTCGATCAACTCGTCGAGATCGGTGCCGCATGGCGTCCTGCATGGTAAGGGCCGTCTCCCAGCACGGGCGCGGCAGCGCCGCGGCTACTCGCCAAGCCATGGCAGCGCCGGGCAAGCCGCTCCTGTAGTTTCCACCGAGGGACAGTCTAGCAGGAGCCAGGCCAGTCGTATTTTATCCCGCTCGTCAGCGGCACGGAGATCCTAGTCACCAGCAGCGCCGCATTGCTGGGTCCAGGGCTCGGCGACGAGAACGCGCCTCCGTTAATCGAGCCCCATAAATCGAGCCACAATAGACACTGATTCAAAGTAGCATGATTCATCCATGCATGCAGCACACCAAAGCACGAGCTCAGGGTCCTGGCCATCACAGGAAAACGCCATCCCAGAGTTCCAAACCACACTAACCCTCCACCATCCATCCGGGGGCGGAGCCAGAATCACTTTGCGATTGCAGTTACAGTTACATCGGCTTTCCAGCAAAGACTAAAGGTCAAGCTACAACCCTGATGACTCATGACGCGCTCTAAGGCGCGCAAACACAGTGCGGCCGCCGGCGTGCTCGTCGCCCGCGCGGCCACCACCACAGAATTACCGGTGAGCAGCGGCTCCCCCGGCTCAGACTCCCCGCCACGCCACCGCGCGTGCGTGGATGCGACACAGACACAGCTTCCGGCGCTCCTTGGGGCGCGGGGGGCAGCCACATACGCGGAGGCTGCGCAACACCTGCATGGCGACGCCAGCAACCACATTTCGGCCTCGGCCGACACCACAGACGCCCTCAGCGCCCTCAGCGCGGGGCAGGCAGACATCAGACGCCTGATAGGGGGGCTGCTGGACAGGGAGGCGAGGGCGCGCGCCCAGCCACAGAATGCGCCGACGCATGTGGGCGCGACACAGATTGCCGACGCCGGCCACAGCAGCGGTGCCCTCGCGGGGGTGCTCGCTGTGGTGCAGGCGCAGGCGCAACAGATTGCGTCCCTGGTGGATGTGGTGAGCCTCCTGGTGAGCTGCGTCCCTGGGGCGCCCATGCAGATGCCGCATGCAGAGCCCGCCCGCGCGCGGGTTGGCCATGCGGCCCACAGTGCGGCGCCCCGCGCTGCGCCTGCTGCCAAGGCTGCTCAGCCTGCCCGGCCAGCTGCTGCTGCCGCCCCGGTGGCGTCGGGGGGGGGGGAGCCGACGACGGGGCGGCCTGCGGCGGCGGGCGCCGCGCGTGCCGCATCTGCGCGCGGCCCCTCCCGCCGGGGGGGGCTGCCCGCGCGTGTGGGCGACGCGTTGCTGCGCCGCAGTTTCGTGTTGTCCATCCCGGTGGCAGCCGCAAACGACCTCGTCGCGTGCGATGGCTACCCAGGGATGGTAGGTTGCTACCCTGGGGAGGAGGAGGCGGCGAAGGCGGCGGAGCAGGTCACTGCGGCCGTCAAGAGCGGCGTCAGCCTGCCTGTCTGCCTGGCTTCGGGTCTCGTGCGCTACTTGCACCAAATCCGTGGCTCGGTGTATGCGCCGGTTGGTGGTGGCGTCGTGTCCGCGTCGTTCCTCAACGCCAAGCATGCCGTCGGGGGCATCGGTGTCGAGCCGCGCCGGGGCGACATGCTGCGTGTGCTCTTCGCCGTGGAGTCTGACGCCGTGGCCGACGCCGTCGTGCGCAACCGCTGCTGCCTGTGCGGCTTGGGCCCGTCGGTTGCGGTCTTCGATGTCCTCAGTGACCGTGAGGAGGCGCGGCACCAGGCGCTGTGGCCCGCGTTCCTCGCCGCCAAGGCTGCGGGGAAGCGGGTGCAGTTCCACCGCGCGCGCCTCGTGGTTGACGGCGCGCGGGTGGCTGCACCTGCTTGCTAGATGGCACCCCCTCTGGGGGTGTTTTTGAAGGGGAGGTGGCGCCACACACGTGCAGTGGCGGGTGCGGTGTGGTCGCTGAGTAGAGTGCTGCGGCGGGTGTGCTACTAGCCCCGCTTCCGGTGGTCTGGGGGAGGGCTTTTTGGTCCCTTCATGGTTTTATACCTTGGGTCCGCCCTCTGGCCATTTGAGGGGCTGGGTGTGCAGCCTGCACAGTGGTGCTGCTTGCTTGGCGCCCGCCACCAAGTGTGGATGGCGTTACCGCGGGCTACTTGTAGCTTGACCTTTTGTGGGCCTTGAGCCTTGCTTCTCTAAGTCCCACTGGAGCTTTGGAACCGTACGTGTGACCGCCAGAAGTGGATTGTAAACAAACATCATCAAAGACTACCTCTAGTCCTAGTACCACCGCCTAGACCCAAGTCCAGTTCTGGCCCTAACAATTACTTGTGAGGGGCGGTAGCCACCAGCCGGCTGCCTGCCAACGTGTAGTCCTAGAGCAAAAAGGAGAGCTATTGTGCGACGCCTCCAAAATAGGTCCTAACTGCTTCTAGGGGATAGGGGGTCAAGTGGCGCTTGCCAATCTACTTGACCGCCGTGTTGGAGGGGCCGGCGCCTGAGGGGCAGCCGGACCGCACACCACGGCTCTCCACCCGACCCTATCCTGAGCACGCTCAAACGCCGTGTCCGAAAAAGTTCTTCCAATCAGAACGAGTGCCACTAGTTTCGCCTAGCTGCTGAATCAGTAGCTTAAGAAAATAGTGTCGGGAGAAGGCTGCAAACAGCAGAAAAGTTACAGAAATGAGGGATCCCGTGCTTTCGCGCCGAAAGCGTGGGAAAAGTGTGATGAGCCGAGCGCCGCGATCGGCCTGGCGTGGCCATCGGCGACGCCGATGAGAGGCCCTCCGGGCTCTCACACTCGTCGGATTTGGCGATGACGCCCCCAAGAGGTCATCGGTTTTGCGCCCTTTGGGCGCCCTGTTCATCGGAATCCGATCGGCGGGTACACCCCTGACACACACACACACACACTTTCTGACGCGCCCGTCGACCCGCCCCAAACTGTGCACGCGTGCGCAGGGGTACCAGTGGGACTACGTGTTTGACTGGACCATCCTCAAGCACCAGCAGTCGCGGCCGGTGGCACCGCCCGCGACACTCGGCGAGACGGGCGGGGCGGAGGACGGCGACACCGCGCCGGGCACCGCGTCAGGGCGCCGCTTCTGAGCACACCGCCCGCTCCGTGAGCGCGCGGCGCGCCATCTGTGTGCAATGGCGCTGACCGTCCCGCGTGAGCGGCGGTGGCTGGCCCCCAACAACCCCCATCTGTTTTGTGTTTTTTAAGTAGCCCTGCTCATAGTCAGGGGCCCACACGGGGACCCATCACATTTTAAAGTAGACGGCAAAAAACAGTTTAGAGGGTTGTTGACGGTAGCTTGAGTTGTCAATCTGCCACTGTGTGTCCCAGGCGGTCTCCAGAGACCAGGAGAAGGAGTGCACCTCACTTTCCCCTATGCATGCGTGCGACCAGGTCACAACACTGTCCCATGCTGCATGCACATCCATACATGCATGCATGCGCGTTTGTGCGTGCAGTGGACTACTCACTGCGCTCTGGGGGGGGGGGGGGTCAAGCCACCGAACGCAAACACCTCATCAGGCGGCTTCGGCCGAAGCTCGCTTCAAACAGCATGGGGTTCACACCCAGTGACGAACACAAAACACACAACACGCACAACACACAACACACACAACCGTCTAGCTTGTGAGATCTATCAACTGCATCAACTGGCGCAAAGGTGCGTGGCCATGAGCGCGCCATCCGAGGATGGGTTGGGTTCTGACTGCGGCGACTAGTTTGGTCGCGGCATGCCCGCGACTCGTTGTGATCCGGTGATCGCATGCACTCTGGTTGGCAGGGTATGGTTGCATGCCAGGGTATGGCGCTATAGATTGACTGTGTATCCCGCAGTCCTCGCAACTACCACCGCGCCCCGAGCAGGCATTGACGGCGCACCGCGTGCCACGAGACACGCGGTGACCAGATTTAAGTGATGTTCCCCCCTCCCCCCCGGCAGGAGTGGGCAGCCCACGAGCGCGAGTTCTTGAACACAGCCCAAACCAAACTTGGTGACGGCCACGGCAACGAACGGCATGAACGGCAGCGCGAACAACGTGGCACGGTTTGAGAGTGGTGGATCGGATCTTCCGGGGGCAGGGGGGTCCATGGTGAACCATGCAACGCCCTCCTTGGGCCACCCTCCCATGCAGTCTGACATGGCCCCTGCTGGCACTCCGCCCGCACAGCAGCACCCAACATCAGAGGCAGCCGTGGCCATAGTGCCTCCTGCTGCCGCTTCCGCTGATCTGCCGCAGCCGGCAGTGGCAGTTTCGCAGCCGGCGATGTCGGTGCCGCAGGCTGCAGTGCAGGTGCCGCAGTCGGGACTGCCGGTGCCGGGACTGCAGGTGCCGCAGCCGGCCGTGCAGATTCCGCAGCCGGCCGTGCAGGTGCCGCAGCCGGCCGTGCAGGTGCCGCAGCAGGCGGTGCCGATGCCGATGCCGCGGCCGGCAGTGCCGATGCCGCAGGCGGTGCCGCCGGCTGCTATTGCCAACCTCGTGCGCATGCGCGTGCTGCAGCAGCTGTCGGCGCTGGCACGGGCCCAGGCAGCATCCGGTTTGCCTGGCGCTGTGGTGGCACCGACCGTGCTGCCACCGCCGGCCGTTGCCTACGGCTACGAGCCTCTCCCGTTCGACCTGCCGCCGCCCAAGCAGAGCAGCGCGCCGCTCGGCCCGCCCGTGGCGCGCACGCACGAGCACACGCCCGGCTGGGCGCCGACGAACGCGACGGTGATCAAGGCTGCGCGTGTGCGCAGGGTGAGGCCCTCGGGCCGCACAGACCTGTTCTACGCCATCGCCGACGGCGACACGCCTGAGCTGCTCTCGCACCGCGGCAACGCAAGCGTGTTCGTGAAGGTCGTGCAGCAGATCGTGCGGAAGCCTGCGGTCGACGCGCACACCAAGTTCATGCAGCAGCAGGCCGCCAAGGTACGGGGGGGCGGCCCGTGCGTGCGTGCGGCTGTGTGCATGCCTGTGCGCGCGCACGGAAAATATTGTAACATTACAAGGCGTGGGCACAACAACACAGATGCACCGTGCACACGAGAAGATCCCCACCCACCCACCCACACACACACACAAACGGAAAAGGGGATTTGTTTAGCCTGTGCGTGCATTTACGTGTACGTGCACCATGGGTGCAGTCAAGCATTGCTCTCCCACTCTGATGACCTGCCCTAAACTTGTGCCCCCCACCCGGCCTCCTCCCGACCTCGCAGGAGGCGAAGGCGGCACGCGACGAGGCGCGGCGCCTGAAGGAGGAGGCGGAGGCGGAGGAGGCAGCGGCCAACCGCCAGCACGGCTACTCGACGCGCAAGCGCAACGCGACGCGCAACTACAAGCAGCTGTTCCCCGGGCTCATGGCGGACGACGAGGACGAGGAGGACGACGACGAGCGGCCCAAGAGCGAGGACGGGAGCAGCAGTGAGAGTGGCCTCGACTCTGACGACAGCGAGATGAACCGGCGCCGCGCGAGCAAGCGCCCGGCGCAGGGAGCTGGGCGCGGTCGGGCCCTGCCACAGACGGCATCGCAGGCGATGCAGGGGCGCGGGGCCCCAGGCGGGACGGCGCAGCAGCAGCAGGCGCTGCTGCAGCAGCAGGCGGCGATGCGGGCGCAGCAGCAGCAGGGTGCGTATGGTGGCGCGGCCTCGGCGCAGCAGCAGGCATATCTGCAGCAGCAGCAGCAGCAGCTGAACCAGCTGCTCTCTATGCTCCCTGCGGCGGAGCAGCAGCTGGTGATGCAGCTCCCGGCGGCGCAGCGCCCACAGGCGATCGTGCAGCTCGTGAACCACAGGCGGCAGCAGCAGCAGCACCCGCAGCAGCAGCAGCAGCAGCCGATGCAGCAGTACGGTGGCATGGCGCAGCAGCAGCAGCAGTTTGGGGGCATGGCGCAGCAGCGGCCGCAGGCCGCGCCCGCCATGTACCAGCAGCACCACCAGCAGCACCAGCAGCAGCAGCACCAGCAGCGGTCGGGCATGGGCCTACAGCTGCCGGGCATGCTGGGCCAGCAGGGCCAGCAGGCGCAGCAGGCGCAGCAGGGGCAGCAGGCGCAGCAGGGCACCTCGATCAACCCATTTGGCGGCGGGGGCAACGCCAACGCAGGCCAGTACCGCTTCTGATGAGCGTGCGTGTTACCACAGCCACGAGAGCGGCAGCGGGCAAGCAAGCTCGTCCAAGCTGCACACACATATGACTCTCCTGAAGCTTTGGGCAGCCCCATCCCCAGCCAGACAAGTCTCGCCCCGTGCCCTCTGCGCGAAGGCACCCCGACAGCCAACCGCCACCTCAGCCTGCCGTCGCCGTCACCGCAAGAATCTGCAGCCGACACCCATACCACCGTGTTAGCAATCTCGCTTTCTATGCCCCTGGTGTAGGTTGCGTACCCGTTAACACCTGCAGATTACAGATGTAAAGCAATGATGACAATGACTCATGTTCGACACACGAGCTGCGTGCCCTCCACCTGTATTTTTGTGTTTTTACGAAGAGACGGACTGGCCCTGCACTACCAACTCTTGACAGGTGTCTTGACAGAGCCATCCCATGCATTCCAGCGCCATCCCACGTCTCTCGTGGTGCACTGGTGTGCACTATGTACTAGCATGTGCCTGCTCCTGTTGCACACAGGAAGTGTGATCCAGTTCCGACTCCCCAAATGCCTTATACGAACTCGAGGGGCACCAACGACATCAACGCGACTTCGTGCGTAAATATACGTTCATGCAGGCGGCGAGCAAGAGCAGCAGAGCTCATCTGCACAAACACACGACGACGATGGGTGGCATTCCCTTTTTAGGCTATGAGTGACATTCCCTTGGTAGACACAGCCCAGAGCAGCTGTTGCGGCGTCTTGGCAGCCATGGCGGAGGGGTCGGGGGGGTCACCAGGCACTAGTGGAACAACCAAATTGTCAGCCCATGCACACACGTCACATGGCGCGCATGGAGTTCCGTGTGAGCATGGCGCGCATCATGATGCGGCAGATCTGAAGGAGCTGCGCTGGGTGCTGCAAGACCTGCCACCGACGCCAGAAAACCTTGCGAAGGCGCGGGCCATCGCAGTCGGGTGCGTGTTAGAGCTGCTGTCCTGTGACGCGACCCTCTGTGGCGCATCTCATTCCCCCCCTCCCCAGCCCCGCCTGCGCCCCCGACCTGACTGTTGTTGCCACGTGTTTCCAGGTATGAGACGATGCGTGCGTGGACAGCATGCTGTTGGCTGTATGGCACGATGCTGTTTAAGACTCTGTGGTGCCTGCAGCTGGCGCACGGCATGCAGCTCTGGAGCGGGGAGGAGGCACGCCAGGCTGCGGAGCCAGGCGTTGCAGTTGTAGGAGAGCCAGAGCAGGCAGACACTGCTGCTGCTGCTGCTGCTGCTGCTGCTGCTGCTACTATCGCTGCTGCGGCGGCAGGGGAAGAGACGCAGGCTGCGTCTGCTTCAAAGGCCGAGCGGGTGGATGCTGCTGAGACAGAGACTGCTCCTGCGGAAGTCGAGGTTGAGCAGACCGCTTCAGACACCAAAGACGAGCCCGCACTCAAGGCACAGTGCTCAGTTGCAGAGCCTGCCGCTGATCCTGCAAACATCGACGAGGTTGCTGGAGGCTTGCGGCCTGAGCACGACGCGACGCCGTCATCCGCGGCCGCTGCTGGGCCTGAGGAGGCAGGGGCGGTGGCGCACGATGGGGCTGAGGCTGCTCCTCTGGTTGGCGCTGAACCAGAGCTCGGGGCAGCAGCACCGGCGCCCGAGCCCGAGGCTGCAGCATGTGCTGCTGAGCCAGAGCGGGGGACGGCAGCGCAGGCAACAGAACCTGAGTCATGCACTGCAACTGCTGCTGCTGTGGCGGTGGCAGTGGCATCTGCAGAGACGGGGACTTTTGATGATGAGGACGAGGCTGCCACCACCGGGACACAGGCAGAAGCTAGGGCAGATGCGCTGCTGGCGGGAGCAAGGCAGGCAGGGGCAGAGACTGCAGTTGGTGGGAGCGCACCTGCAGGTCTGGCAAAAACTGCCACCAGCAAGGAGGCTCCCATCGCGGAGGAGCCTCCCTCAGCAGTGGAGGAGGCTGCTCCCAACGCTGAGGAGGCTACCACCGCTGCCACAGCTGCACCTGCAGACGACGCTGAGGCTGCCATGCCTGGAGCAGAGCAATCTGCTGCTGTTGCTGCTGCTGCTGCCACCACCACACCTTCAGCACAGGCCGATGCTGGGACCTCTCGGGCGTCGGCATCAGCAGACCGCGCTTCTGCATCGTCTGCCACTGCAGCGGCAGCAGCGCTGCTCGTTGGGAAGCGCAAGGCAGCTGCTAGGGACAGCGGCGCGTCTGCCACGGTGGCAGCTGCCGAGAGGCTGGCGGCGGCAAAGCAGGCGGCAGCGAGCGGCGCGAAGGCTGCAAAGCTGGCTGCTGCAGCCAAGGATGATGCAGCCAAGCTGGCGGCCACGCGGGCAGCGGAGGAGGCGAGGGCGGGTGCTGCGGAACAGGCTGCCGCGAGGAGGGCTGTTGCAGCTGAGAAGGCAGCGGCCGCCAAGCAGACGATGGCCGCCAAGGCTGCTGCTGCTGCTGCTGCTGTTGCTGAGCAGGCGGCTGCCGCAGCCGATGCTGCGGAGGCAGGGCGGCAGGCTGCTGCCGATGCGTCGGCCGCAGAGGAGGCGGCGGCCGCAGCCTCCAAGCTGGAGTCGCTGCAAGGTGTGGCAGACAAGTACAAGGTGCGTTTGTGTGTGTGCGCACTGTCTTGCCTTTCTGTGCAGTCGTAGGAATCTTGCCTTTCTGTGCAGTAGGAGCTCCTAGACAGCCACAAGGGTAATACACACACACCGGGGCCCTGATCACCACAGAACCACGGCCCATCCATGCCCGCAGGCAGCACTGACGGTCATTTGCACCGACATGGAATCGATACGCACGGGCATGGCGGCGCTGAAAGAGGGCGGTGGCTCTGGCAGCAGCAGCGGCAGCAGCGGCGATGCTGATGCCAACGCTGCGGCCGAGGCGCTATCCGCCCGCCTGCGCGCTTCGAGCGAGCAGCTGGGCGCTCTGATGGCCGAGGTGGCAACCAGCTCCAAGGCCGCGCACTCGCTCGCCGCACGCGCAGCAGCAGCAGCAGCAGCAGCAGCAGCAGCAGCAGCAGCAGCAGCGCGGGGCAGCGTCGCAGGGCAGCCGCAGCCGGCACAGGCTTTGTCAGAGCAGTTGCAGCCGCAGCACACGGACGCCACTGCAGGCGCCGCTGCGATCGCGGTCGCGGATGCGCTCTCTCAGGTGCACATGAGCGGCGCGGCCACGACCGCGCTCTCGCGCGCGCTCCGGTCGCGCCTGGCGCTTGCGTGCGCGCACGGGTCCACCGTCGCGGAAACTGCGGTTGCGCTCGCGGGCAGCATGGTCGCGCGGTCGGTCGAGCTGTCCGCGCTGATTGGCGGCCTCGCGCCGACCACGCGCCGGCTGGCAGAGCTGACTTCCGCTTCGGCCCGTCCGGTGCCAATGACGACGACCCCGGCGGCTGGACCCAGCACCAGCGCTGCACGAAGCAACGGCGGCGGTGCGGTAGTCACGCACTCGCACACAAGCACGCACGCACTCGCAACGCACACATGCGCACGGGTGCACGCATGCACACACCCACACTCACAAAACACACACACGCAGACACGCTCGCGCACATGTCTAATACGCCAACATATGCGTCCGACGGACTGAACATCGACTACATGCACACACACACACACACACACACACATGCACACACACACACACACAACACATGCATGCACACATGCGCACGCACACACGCGCACGCACACCCTCGCAACGCACACAGGCGGGGGCGCGTCCGACGGACTGAACATCGACCACATGCACACACACACACACGCACACTCGCAACACATGCATGCACACACGCACACGCACACCCTCGCAACACACACAGACGGGGGCACGTCCGGTGGCAAGCAGTCGCGGCTGAACAGTCGAGGCATATCTGGCCCCACCGATGCTGCACCTGCGCCCCAGCTCCAGCAGCTGCTGCCTGCTTAGGCCGTCGCGGCCGGCGCGTGTGTGGTGGATGAAGACGAGCTGCGAAGAGCGAGGGGGATGCTCGAAGCAGCGGACGCGGCGCTCAGGTGGGTTTGATGAATCACAACAATAGTAGAAACTGGGTTTGATGCAGGTTTGATGAATCACAACAATAACAGAAACTGGGTTTGATGAATCACAACAATAGTAGAAACTGGGTTTGATGAATCACAACAATAGTAGAAACTGGGTTTGACAGCAAGAGAGAGGGAGAGAGACACACCTACCCACCCTCCGCATTCAGGGGCCAAGCGGCGGCGCACGCACGCGATACTGTGCGCCTGGGAGAGCTGAGGCGCGACGCACTGCTCACTCACCCCACTCACCCACCCACCCACCTCACGCCCCACCCACTCACTCCCCATACGCAGGGGCTACGTGGCGGCGCACGCACGCGATACTGATCGCCTGAGGGAGTTGCGGCGCGGCGCTGCGCCCGCGCCCGTGCCCGTGCCCGCGCCTGCCGCCAGCAGCACCGCTTCCACGGCCGACGCGTCGGGAGATGCCAAGGTGCGCTTTGTGCCCCAGATTCTTCCCCTCACCCCCCCCCCCCCCCGCCTTTATCGCACTGCATGTGCCGTACTGCGGCAACCCACACCCGTGCCGAGCGCCAGCAGCACCGCTTCCATGGTTGACACATCGGGCGATGCCAAGGTGTGCGGCCTCACCTCAGGCCCCCCAGGTCCCCTCCCCTCAGGCAAGAGGCTCTTACCCTCCCTCTGCACGTGTCTGCGTTGTATATCGCGGGGATGTTGTGCAGTATGTCATCGATGCGCTGAGAGGTATGCTTCGTTCGTGAGCTGGATGAACGTCACATGGACGCGCGGCTAGAGGAACGTCATGACGCTGAGGTCCCCCGTCTCATACAGCGGCGATGCCCGCGTGCCCCCTCCACCAACCTCTCCCTCCCCCATGCAGGCCGCGCTGTGCACCGCATCCACGGCCTTGTCTGCATGCGACAGCCACGCCGACGCGGCGCGCGCGGGGCTCCGCACTGCTCGCGCGCAGGTTGACGCCCTGGACGCACGGCTGGCTGATCAGGCCTCCGTCGACACGCAGCTACAGGCAAGCGTGCATCATTGTCAAGGACGGTGGGTCATTGCACTGGCCCCAGCTGGTCCTAGTACCCGGTCCTGGCTGGTCCAGGACACCCGAGCTGGTCCTTAGACCAGTTGCTTCAAGAGCAGTCCTGGCTGGTCCTGGCTGGTCCAGGACTCTCCAGCTAGTCCTGATGATGGATTTTACAATCGATGCACCTACCGTCAGCGTATTCGACCTTGCTCGGCGTTTAACGCCCGAGCGCTACAGACGCTTCAGTCCTAAGACTAGTTGGTTCAAAACAAGTGCTGGTCCTGGGACCAGCCAATACCAGCCAGGACCAGGACCTCCAGATCCCTTGACCCGCAGCGCAGAAGTTTGAATCGGCTCTCAGCTCACTTGAGCCGGCGGTGCAAACAGCTTTGCCAATTTATGCTGAAAGGCTTTCCTTTCCTCCCCTCGCCCCTTCCCATCCTGATTTCCCACAGCCCCAACCTTCAGATCTCTCATCACCCTTTGCGCAGGAGCTCGAGTCTGCCCTCGGCCCACTTGAGTCGGCGGTGAGAGCGGCGTCAGCGGCCGTGGAGGGTGCGGCAGCCACGGAAGGTGCGGCACACAGCACCACCGCCGCAGCAGCAGCAGCAGGCAGCAGGGATCAGGCACACAGCACCACGGCCACAGCCGCAGCAACGGGCAGCGGGGATCAAGGGCACAGCATCACCGCCACCAGCACAGCAGCAGCAAGCAGCGGGGACCAGGCGCACACCACCGCCACTGCAGCAGCATCAGGCAGCGAGGATCCAGATCCAGATCCAGAGCGGCACCGCAGCGCAGCCGGTGCCGCGCCCGATGCAACCGTGACCCCAACGGCTGCACCCGAGGGTCCAGAGTGTGAGCAGGGTCTGCGCAGCGCGGCTGCCGTGGCTGCGGCTTGTGCCGCGGTCGCAGCCGCGCGCGCGCTGGTGGGCCCACTGCATGCGGCGCTCCGGGACGCGGCCGCGGCCGCGTGTGCGGGCGGTGGGGATGCGGGGGCCACGCAGCGGGGAGCGGCCCCAGCTTTACGCAGCAGCGGCCAGCAGCAGCAGCAGCGGCAGCAGCAGCCACAGTCGCGGCAGCGTGCGTCCCCATCCTCCTCCTCCTCCGGGGCCTCCTCGCTGCCAGGAGGGGGGGCTGCCCAGGCTGATCATGCGCCCGCTCGTGCGTGGGTCGCGTCGTCGCCGGCGCAGCGCTCTACACTGCGAGCGCTCGCGGCCAGGTGAAAACAATGAACACTTATTGGAGCCGTGATTGGAGCACTTAGTCACATCAGAGAAAACTATAAAAGCTTGCATGCGTCCCTGAACGCGCTGAGAGCACTCGCGGCCAGGTGAACACACTGAACGCTCATTGGAGCCCTTATTTACATCAGAGAAGACTTAAAAGCTTACATGCGTTCTTGAACGCACTGAGAGTGCTCGCGGCCAGGTGAACACGTAGCCCCGATTGTAAACCACTATACTGAAGCCTGCATGCATCGTTGAACGCACGCGTGGGGTGCATCGTCGCCAGCGCAGTGCTCTGCGCTGAGAGCGCTTGCGGCCAGGTGAAAACACTGGACACTCATTGGAGCCCTTATTTACATCAGAGAAGACTATAAAGCTTGCATGCGTCCCTGAACGCGCTGAGAGCGCTCGCGGCCAGTTAAACACAAAGCCCTGTTCCACTTCTGTGAACCACTCTAATAAAGCCTGCATGTGTCCGTTTGAGCTTGAGCGGGGGCGCAGCGCGACTTTGCGAGAGCGCTGCGCCCCCGCTCAAGCATAGGTGATAGGGATGGATGTCGCAGTGTGTGTGTGTGGCGCTACGGTCTGTGTTTGCATCTGGACAGGTAGACCTCAAAACCCCACTACTGTTCAAACCCCGAATGCATGCGATCGCCCCAGATGAAACCCCGTCCACCCCTCCGTTGGAAGCCCTGGTTAAGCCTTAAATACGCCCTGTGCTCACCCCTCCACATGCGCGCATGCCCCGTGCTCTGCCTGCAGTCGCTATGCACAGCGGTTGCAGCATGCGTGCCCCAAAACCCCCACTAAATGCAATCCCTAAAACCTGCTGAAAACCCGCTCCAATACCTCTACTCAATGTGCCCCAAATACTAACTGAACGCAACCCCTGAAACCCCCAATTGTGCGCAGGCTCGGTGTTCTCGACGCATGGCTGTATACCGCCGACGCAGCGTGTGCCCCAAAACCCACAACAAAATGCGCTCTAAAACCCTGCCCAAACCCCAAATGTGCTAGTAGGCTCGGGGCTCGCAACACTGTGCGCCGCAGACGCAGTGCCCCCCCCCACCATCACCACCACCACCACTAAACGTGCCTACAACCCGCTCCAATAGCTCCACCAAATGTGCCCCAACAAAACTTAAGTAATGTGCCCTTAAACCCTAAATGTACACAGGCTCGGTGCTCTTGACGCGTCGCTGTGCGCCGCTGACGCAGCGTACGCGCGCCATGCACGCGGGGCTGACGCGCTGCGCACGCAGGCGGGTGAAGTGCAGGGGGAAAGGTCACAGGCGGAGCAGCTGTCACGCACCGCGCTGCCTGGGCTGGTTGACGTGGTGACAGAGGCGATGCAGGTGTGTTTGTGTGTGTGTGTGTGTGTGTGTGTGTGCCTGCTGTGTGTGTGCAGGGGGAGGTCACGGGCGGAGCATCTGGCACGCACTGCGCTGCCTGGGCTGGTCGACGTGGTGACAGAGGCGATGCAGGTGTGTGTGTGTGTGTGTGCCTGTTGTGTGTGTGCAGGTGTGTGGTCGATTTTACAGTCTTGTTGGACGCCTTTGATGGCGTATGAAACTTGTGCTTGCGCACTCAATCCCTGAGGCATGCAGGTGTGTGTGTGTGTGTGTGCGTGCCGGGTTGTGTTACTGCTAGCACGCACGCACCAAGGCTGACTCACTCACTCGCTCACTCACCCCACCCCTCATCCCCCTTTGCCCCCTTGATCATTGATGGGTAGTAGGGTAAAAGCATTGATGGGTCTTATCAGGTGGATGTCAACACAATAGCTAAATCGTGAATGGGCAAAATAATTGAAATCAAGCACACACGCACACACACTGTGTGGGCGAGCGAAGCGATCCAAGCTGTCGATCCAACAAATCAGCACAACAGTGCAGTTGGCCAGCTCCAATCATTAATCAGAGCGTAAGCTGGTACACAAACCTCGAACGACCCCACACACGCAGTCGCCGATGCCGTCCCCGGCACCAGCCTCGTCCCGCGCCGGCTCCCGGATGCTGACACCATAACAGCGACAGCAACAGCACAACACAACACACCAGCGCAAATCCCAAACGCAGGCTGAAGACGCAGTGCTCGGCACACGCCTCGTCCCGCGCCGGCTCTCGGATGACAACACCATTAGCAGCGGCAGCGGCAGCAACACAACACACCTGCGCACACACCCAATCGCGGGTTGCAGACGCGGTCCTCGGCACACGCCTCGTTGCGCACCAACTCCCGGACGGCATCACCATTAACAAGCGGCAGCAACAGCAGCGACCACACATGTGCACACATCCCAATCGCAGGTCGCAGAGCAGTGCTCGGCACACGCCTGGTCGCGCGCCAGCTCCCGGACGGTGGCAGAATTGGCAGCGGTGACAGTGGTGCGTCGCCATCTCAGTACGAGCCCCCTCCGCCCACCCCCCACCCCTCCTACACACACCACAAACACACACCCATCCCGCCCCCACCCAGGTCGCAAACGCAGTCCTTGGCACGAGTCTCGTAGCGCGCCAACTCCCGGACGGCGGCAGCGGCGGCAGCGGTGTGCCGCTCCCTGAGTACGAGCCCACGCCCCCCCTGACACACAAGCCCACACACATCCCGTCCCCACTAAGGTCGCAGACGCAGTCCTTGGCACCAGCCTGGTCCCACACCAACTTCCAGATGGAGGGAGCATTCACAGCGGCAGCAGCAGCAGCGACCAAACACCCACACACATGATACATGCAGGTTGTAGACGCAGGCCTCGGCACCAGCCTCGTCGCGCGCCAACTCCCGGACGGCGGCAGCGGCGGCAGTGGTGTGTCACTCCCTCAGTACAAGCCCACGCCCTCCCTGACACACACGCCCACATTGATCCTGTCCCCACCCAGGCCGCAGACGCATTCCTTGGCACACGCCTCGCCGCGCGCCAGCTCCCGGACGGCGGTGGCAGCGGCGGCAGTGGTATGTCGCTCCCTCAGTATGAGCCTCCCCCCACCACCACACACACACACACCACACACACACACCACACACCTACACACCTCACACACCACACAAACACACACCCATCCCGTCCCCACCCAGGTCGCAGACGCAGTCCTTGGCACCAGCCTCGTCCCGAGCCGGCTCCCGGACGGCAGCAGCGGCGCCAGTGGTGTGTCGCTCCCTCAGCACGGGCCCCCCCACACACACACACCACACCACACACACACACACACCCCACACACACACCCCACACACACACCACCACCCACACACACACCCCACACGCCCCACAAACACACACACCACAAACACACCCTTCCCGCCCCCACTCAGGTTGCAGACGCAGTCCTCGGCACACGCCTCGTCGCGCGCCAACTTCCGGACGGCGGCAGCGGCGCCAGTGGTGTGTCGCTCCCTCAGCACGAGCCCCCCCCCCACACACACACACCACACCACACACACACCACACACACACACCACACACACACCACACACACACACACACCACACACACACACCACAAACACACACCACAAACACACACCCTTCCCGCCCCCACTCAGGTTGCAGACGCAGTCCTCGGCACACGCCTCGTCGCGTGCCAACTCCCAGACGGTGGCAGGAGTGGCAGTGGTGGCAGTGGTGTGCCCCCCCCCCCCCTCACACACACACACACACCACAAACACACACACATCCTGTCCCCACCCAGGTTGCAGACGCAGTCCTCGGCACACGCCTCGTCGCGCGCCAACTCCCGGACGGCGGCAGCGGCGCCAGTGGTGTGTCGCTCCCTCAGTACGAGCCCACGCCCCGCCTGACACACACACCCACACACATCCCGTCCCCACCCAGGTCGCAGATGCTGTCCTTGGCACCAGCCTCGTCCCGAGCCAGCTCCCGGACGGAGGGAGCATTAACAGCGGCAGCAGCAGCAGCGATCACACACCTGCACACATCCCACACGCAGGCCGCAGACGCAGTCCTTGGCACCAGCCTCGTCCCGAGCCAGCTCCCAGACGGCAGTGGCAGCGGCGCCAGTGGTGTGTTGCTCTCTCCGTACAAGCCCACGCCCCCCCTGACACACACGCCCACACCCATCCCGTCCCCACTCAGGTCGCAGACGCAGTCCTCGGCACCAGCCTCGTCGCGCGCCAACTCCCGGACGGTGGTGGCAGCGGCGGCAGTGGTGTGCCGCTCCCTGAGTACGAGCCCACGCCCCCCCTGACGCACACACCCACACCCATCCCGTCTCCACTCAGGTCGCAGACGCAGTCCTTAGCACCAGCCTCGTCCCGAGCCAGCTCCCGGACGGCGTTGGCAGCGGCGGCAGCGGCGGCAGCGGCGGCAGCGGTGCACCAACTCAGTACGAGCGCGCAATGAGCTGCAGCGACGACGCGACGCGTGCGCTCGCGGCTTCGTCGCACCTCCATCCAGCCGCGGCGGCGCTGCAGGTGCGCTCGCAGCTCTCTCGGGTTCTTTGCTTGCTTCAGCGATTTCCTTTTCGGCTGCACACAGCTCGACACAGCCGAATGTCAATGAAATGGCTCCACGGTGGGAGAATCTCAACTCCTGACAATGAAAGCACTGTCTCTCAGGGCTCTCTGTGTGCTCGCTTTACAGCCGACTCTTCAATTTACAAACTCAAGACTGACTGATGATGATGATGATGATGAATTTTGCGGTCGTGTGTGACGCTGGTGTGACGCACCTAATGAATAGTTATCTTTGAGCACGCACCCCACCCCCATGCACACACACACCATGCACGCACCCCCCATGCACACACCCCTGAGCCCTGCTGAACCTCCACCACACACCTCCACCCAGTCGCGGCGGCGCTGCAGGCACGTCAATGCCCACATTTCTCTCTACAGCCCATCCCCCAACCCTGAAACTGCCTATGATGGATGTTTACAGTCGTGTGTGATGCACCTAACTAACACGCAGCTGCTCTCCAACCCCAAGCCTTTGGCACCAGAGAGCCCTGCTTCCTACTTGAGCAGCGCACCCTCAAAACCTGCTGCCTGCAGCAGCTCCAGCACCGCTCTCACAGCCGCGGTGGCGCTGCAGGCACGTCACTGTCCACGTTTCTCTCACCGCCCATACCCCAACCCTGACCCTGACGATGATGGATGTTTACAGTCGTTTGTGACAGGCCCCTCAACCCCTCACCTTTGGCACCAGAGAGCCCTACTTAACCTGTGTTAAGCCCCTACTCAGCGCACCCCCAAGACCTGCTGGCTGCAGCAGCGCCAGCGCCGCTCTCTCAGCCTGGCCCGCTCCAGGCCCCAAACGGACAGCCCGAGAGACCTACCTGCTAACTAAAGCCCTACTCAACGCACACACACATATCCCTGCCACAGGCGTCAGGCCGCGGCCTGCTGTCCCACATGGCAAGCCTGCAGGGACAGGCAGACACACTCGCTGGCTGGTAGTGCTGCACATCCCCGCAGCGCAAACCCAAACCAAACACCCCGAGAGCCCTACCTACTTACCCCACACTCAATGCACGCACAGATTCCTGCTGCAGGCCGGCCATGGTCTGCTTTCCCACATGGAAAACCTGCAGGGACAGGTAGACACACTCGCTGGTTGGCAGTGCTGCCGCACATTCCCGCAGCTCAAATCCTAACCAAACACCCTGAGAGCCCTACTAACCTCCCCACGCAATGCACCCCCCCCCCCTGCTGCAGGCAACCGGCCGCGGCCTGCTGTCCCACATGGCAAACCTGCAGGGACAGGCAGTCGCACTCGCTGGCAGCGGTGAGGCTGCGGCGGCGCTTCCGCGTGCCGTCAGCAAGGTGCAGGTGCGTGTGTGTGTGTGTGTGTGTGTGTGTGTGTGTGCAGTGCAGTGCAGTGCACAGTCTGCGTGCAGTACATACAAGGTCACGCTAGGTTGATAGGTTGCGTGCATACACACACTCTTGAGAGAGAGGGGGAGAGAGAGAGAGAGAGAGAGAGAGAGGGAGAGAGGGAGGGAGGGATGGAGAGAGAGAGAGAGAGGGGGGGGAGGGAGGGAGAAATGGTTACAGAGAAGCTATGTTCAGATGCAGACCTGCAAAGGCCAACACCCACGCACACACAGGGGTCTTATACGCTATCAAAGGCGCCCGACGGACTGTAGAATCGACCACACACACACGCCTTGAGTCCGAGCCCTTGAACCTTACCCCTCTGCAGGCGCGCTGCGACGCGGTGGCCAAGGCAGCATCCGCGCTTGCCTAGTAGTTTTGTTCCCTAGGAGTCCCCCCCCCCTTTCAGTAACTAAGCGCTACGCCCCTTCTCCTACCACCTCCTACCCCCCCCCGCCCTCCCTCCCACCTCCTACCACCCTCGTTCGAATCATGGCTGTGTGCGTCTATGTTTGGTTATCACAGGCGCGCGGCGATGCGGCGGCCAATGCAGCATCCGCACTTGCTTAGCTACTAGTCCTCCTAGCTGCTAGTCCTCTTAGTCTCTCTTTGCACAAAATCGACTCACCCCAGACCTTGGACCGGTGGGCACATAACTGCACAGTTAACCCACCAAACTGAATGGCACTGTTTGGTTGACCGCAGGCGCGCTGTGACGCGGCGGCAAAGGCAGCTTCCGCGCTCGCTGTGTCCATGTCTGACCTCAAAGCCAAGGCGCTCAAGGTGGGGGGGGGGGCGTGGCGGTTCGGGGTTGACGACAGGGCTCTCCCTCTCCCTCTCACTCTCGATCTCACTCTCACTCTCACTCTCACTCTCACTCTCACTCTCACTCTCTCACTCACCCACTCTCTCTCACTCACACACTCACCCACGCTGAGGCAGTGGTGGATGCCAGTGTCAGGTAAAAGGCGCATCAGACTCAGCCTCGCTGTCGCCCTGACCTGACATTCACACTCACACACACACGCATACACACACACACCACCACCACCACACACCACCCACACTGCACTATGTCACGCGTGCACACGCATGGACATGTGCTTGTGCCGCTTGAGCAGCAACAGGCTGCCTTGCACCCACACACACACACACACACACACACACACACACACACAGGCACAGCTTGCCCGCTCTCTGGAGCAGCAGCAGGCTGCTTGCACACAACCAACCAACCAAGCGTTACATGAGGCCGTCCGCATGCACCGGCAATGCCTGTACTACTAACAGCAATACACCCCGGCAATTGTTACGAAGTCTGACCCGTGCACTGGGATGTCTTTCGAAGAGCGGGTGACCGACCAGCGCCTGAATCGAGTGGATAGTATCCTTGGTTTGGGGGGGTAACACACACACACACACACACACACGCACACAGGCGCAGCTCGCCCGCTCCCTGGAGCAGCAGCAGGCTGCGCACCACACCGCATCCCTCCGGCCAGCGCCGCGCCACCAACCGCCACCACCAAGCGCCCCCGCCGCACCGGCTGCCTCCGGACTTGCCTCTGTGCAGCCAGCGCGCACCCCTGCAGCCTCGCCCGCTGCTGCCAGTGCCAGTGCCAGCTCCAGTGCCGCTGCCAGTTCCAGTGCCGCTGCCACGCATGCACACCCGAATGGAGGCGGACGCGGTGGGGAGGATGTGAGCGTCGCGGCGGGAGGCACCGCCGCGATGCAGAACGGCGGCCCGGACGGGACAGAAGGCGCGCGCGGTGGCGGTGGTGACGGCGGCGGTGCTGCTGCTGCTGCTGCTGCTGCTGCCACTGGCAGCGGCCGTGGCAGCGCCCCGCCTCTGAGCCCCGGAGACCACGCCTCGCGCATCCAGATGCAACCACCAGACGCAGCGCAGCCCCCCATCTTGGCTGCAAGCGCTGCACCCCCCGGGTCGCACGCAGACCCTCCTTCTCTGTCTCTGGATCAGGCGCGCTTGCTCCAGCCGGTGCCAGACCACGCGTGGGGCGCCGTGATGAGCCTGCTGCAACAGCGCAGGGCTGAGGCGGTGCCCCCAGGCGCCACGCAGGTGCGCCAGCAGCAGCACCACCAGCAGGTGCACACGCAGCAAGCGGGGGTGGTGGCCGCGCACGGCACCCTGCCGGCGATCCGCGCGTCGCGATCCTCCAGCAGCGCAGCAGCCCCCAGTGGCAGCAGAAGCGGTGGCAGCGTGCGTGGCGTGGCGCTGCCGCCTGTGGCCAGTGCGCCTGTGGGTGCGCGACAGGGGCAGCAGCAATCGCAACCGGGCGGCAGAGGGCAGTGGGCGACAATAGCGGCCGACGGCGCGGGCAGCACACCGCCTGGCCATGCGCGGACTAAAGCTATGGCCGCTGCAGGCAGCGGCACGTCGAGCGCGCTGCGTGTGCAGCTGGCTACCGACAGCGCGTCCGCCAGCGCGACTGGCTCCAACCTCACGTCGCCGACGGCGGTGTGGGCGAGGCGGCGCAGCTGACGCGCGGCTTTGTAGCAAGCGAGCCGCCTGTGGTGACCGGGACAGCACGGGGCAGGGGCGACGCACGTGGCGATGGGCTGCTGCCAGAGGTGTGAAGTGTGTGCACACTAGAGGCCAACGCCACCGTCTGGAATGGAGGGAGCTGCAGCGCAGTCTTGGGGGCCGGGGGGGGGGTTCCATTGATATGTCGCGAGCGAGGTTTTGCACAGCTCTGTTCGACCTCTTGACCCGCATTCGCATTCGCAAATGACGCGACATGCTGTGCGCGAGTCTCCAGCCCTAATTATGATCACATGAAAAGCACAGCCGTAGTGTAGCCTGAGCGCAGCTCTTACGTAAGCTAGGTTAGATGTACAGCTACACATGTGTAACAAAGGTGGTGGTGCAGGCAAACAATTGGTGCTAACGCAAGGCGGCACAGCGATCCGGTGCATGTGTTGTTGCGTGTGAGTGTTGGAATTCGTACCAGTGCGTGTGTGCACTCGTGATGGTGATATAGCGCATGGTGGGCACACAGCAGACAAGGCGCCGACCTCCTCACCTTTGTGGTGGTGCTGGGCGTCTTGCAGCAGCTCATCCAGGTCACTCCCATGGGAGCGCCAGCACCCTCGTCACCCCCTTCATAGTAGTTACGCCATGGTGGGCGGCCGCAGGTGGAATGGTCTGGTGGTGTGGTGAGGACGATTCGCGGTACACACCAAAAGTTCGATGCCTTGTCGCCAGACGTGAAGTTACACGCCAGCCTTGGCTTGCTCTGGCCGACTGATTGCTGCATCTACCACTACCCGTAAGCATTGAATGTCACTGCCTGAGAACTGCCCGTCTATCTAGTGCTGTTTGTGTACCAGCTTTTGCTCTTATTAAGGAGCGGAGCTGGCTGACTGCACTGTTGTGCTGATTTATTGGATTGACTGCTAGGATCGCATCGCTCGCCCGCACACTTGTGCTGTAACTAGCTTGTAAATTAGTGGCTGGTAGCCTGTCCATGATGTTGGGATTTCACCCCTTATTTGTTTCATATGGTAGGTCTCCAGGATGTCATGATCATAGCCCTGCTGGAGCTCTGGACCTTGTACGTGTGGTCCAGAAGTGGATTGTAATCCCATCACCATTGTCATCATCATCAGTGCTGCTTCTCCGCCCCACCCCCCTTGTCACGACACGCGCACATCTCCTCTCACAGCGTCTGAGCGCAGGATGCGTGACGGCGGTGGCCCTCACACCCACGCGTTGGCAGTCATGCCGATCGGTGCGCTGCTCCAGTCCAGGTAGCACGGCACGTCCCGCTCGCGCATAGCAACGCCCTGTGCGCGCGACGGAGCCCCGAGGCTGCGGGAGGCGTGGTAGCCCGCACTGTGGGAGTCGAGCACCGCCTGGCGCAGCACGGCCACAAACACGGCGCGTGGGTTGGCGCCGCGTCGGAAGCCCAGCCTCAGGGCCGCAAGCACCTGAAGCCACTTGGTGGCCGCCACCACGCCGCGCGCATGCGCAGCAAACGCGTCCATTGTGGCGCGCGGGGGCAGCCCGCTGCACTCGTCGTACGCGCGCTTGGCGCGCGCCATGTCAGCGGTCGCGGTGGCGGCGCTCAGCGGGCGCGCGAGTGCGTTTGCAAACCAGGACTGCAGCATCACCAGGCGCAGGCCCACCTTGCCGCACTCCCAGTGCGTGCGCAGGCGACGCACGTCAGCAACCGAGTCGCCGTTGGAGGAGGCAGCCTCACGCCCCACATCGCCAAACCAGTCACCAGTCTCCTTGATTGCCCAGCGCACCTGTTTGGGGGGAGGGGGTGAGAAGAGGGGCGGATTGTGAGTGAGAAGATAGTGGGCGAGAGCGGGAGTTGGGGAGGTGGTGGGGGAGCAGCTGCCGGGCAAGGGGACAGGTGGGCTGGGGCATAGCTTTTCCCTTGGCTGCTACCCAACAGGTGGCCGGGCAGAGGGGCTGGACGAATGCTCGCCAGCCCTGACACCTCGCGTTCGCAACAACCGGTGCGTCCCTCCCTTCCCTCCCTCCCTCCCCACGTACTGCGCACGCACACTGCACACACACCTGGCGTGCGAGCACCTCACGCAGCAACACCGGCGCAAACTGCTCCCACGGCGCGTCCGAGCATGGCACGAGCAGCAGCTCCACCAGCAGCACGCCCAGATCGGGGCAGGCCTGCGGGGGGAGCGGGTACACGGCGTGGTGTGTGCGCGGGGTCAGGCACGGCATGGTGTGTGCACAAGGAGTACAACAGGGGCGCAGCTGCCACTGCACCCGCAAACTTCCATCCATGGGCCCATGCTCCCATATAATGCCCCAGTCAGCATGCACTTGTCTGCTCTCCTCTTCCTCCCTTGGTCACGTCTAGGTCCCCCTCCATGTGGGTCCTCCAGCCTCCTCCTCCTTGTCAGTCTCCTCGGCTCTCCTCCTTATCCTCATCCTCTTCCCTTGTCCTCGTCCTGCATTTCCAACCTCGCCCCTGCGCAGCCACCATCCATGTCAACATTCTTGCACACGGACCCATACGGTGCGTTCCAACAGCAGCAACACACACACAGGTACACGCGCTCCCCCTCCTTGGGCGCACCTCCTTGGTGCGCGCTTCCGGGTACTTCATGAATGCGCGCACATCACGCCGCGCAAGCCCCACCACCCCGCTGCCAGGCTGCAGCGCAACCACCAGCAGCAGGTGGTGCAGGTGGCAGAAGGCCTGGAGCGAGGCATCGGAGAGCGCACGCGTTGGCGGACCGGCGTCTTTGTCCACCTCGCCACCCATGAGCTCCACCACCTGCGTGCGGTGCGGAGGGACACATGGTCAAGCATAGTGCAGTTGCGTGCTACGTCAACACGGCTGTATTCGGACAAGGCCTTCCCAGGGTTGTCAAGGGTTGATTGCATTGAGCGGGGCCATGTCTGAGGATGTGCTGTGTATGTACGTGTGTATGAGCTAGCATGTGTGCTTGGACCCACCAGGCTGTTGAGCATGTGGCCGAGCACGCGCAGCAGCGCGCGCGCCTCAACCTTCACGCAGCACACGCCTGCGGGCTGGCCGGTGGAGCAGCCGCGGGCATTGAGGCCGGCCACAAACATCGGCAGCTCCTTCATGCAGCGCGCGCCGTGCTCAGGGTTGAGGTAGAGCGGCAGGAATGCGTCAAACGGGGCTGCGCACGGGGTGGTGGGTGGGGTGGGGTAAGACACGCCACGGGTTTAGGCAGGAAGGCGCCCTCCTCATGAACCACCACCGCCACCACCACCCAACAAAACCGCAGCGGCAACGCACACAAGCTCGCCCACCACTGCCACATGCTTCCTCCACCCCCTCCCTCCTGCCCCCCACCCCCTCCCTCCCTCCCACCGTTCCAGGCCGATAGGCGCACGCCCTTCATGAATGCCGCGTACGACAGGTACTCGCCCGCCGCCACAGACACTCCGCGCAGCTGCGATGAAGAGTGGTGCCAGGAGCGCTTCACGCCAAAGCCTAGCAGCGCGTCGCCAAAGGCGAGCTTGGAGTGGAAGCACTGCAGCTCGGAGCGCTGCAGCACGTCAGCCGCAACGCGTGCGAGGCGGCCACCCACGCGCTGGCAGCGATGCAGGTCCTGCGGGCACAAGCGCTGAAGCACACAGCGCAGCAGCGGGTAGTCCAGCAGCGCAAGCAGGTCGACGCCTGCAGCTGCGGCGATGGTGGTGGTGCCCTCAACAGCGCCGCTGCTGTCACTGGTCCTGGCGCTCGCGCCGACGCCCTCGCTTGCAGCCAGGCTGAACACCGCCGTCGGGCTCGACCTGCCGCCCGCGCTTGCTGCAGCGGACGCCTCCTTTTCCGCGTCGGCCACCTCCTTGCCCTTGCCCTCACTCCCCTTGCCCTGCGGCTGCGCGTTGCGTGCAGCCACCCCCTGCGTTGCCCACGCAGCAGTGGGGCCGCCCGAGGGCAGCGCAGGCCAGAGGCTCAGGCAGCTCAGGCTCAGCTCAGGCTCGGGCTCGGGCTCGCTCGGGCTGTAGCCACGTGGCAGCGTGTGGAAGCCACATGCACACGTGGTCGCGAGCTGCAAGGTGAAGGTATAGGTATCATCATCATCAGCAGCAGCAGCGTGGCGTGCCATCAGAGACAAGGATTGATCAGAGCAGGTGACAGGACACCTCCCCATGCGCCTTGCACACGCTGCTGCAATGAACGCCAGGGTCATCATCAGAGCTGCGTGCGCGCAGTCGGGGTCAACTCACCCTCAGTGCGGTGTCGTCACCCTCGTCAGCAGGACCGCCCGTGCGACGCGGTGGAGGCGGCGGGAACGGCCCCGCGCGCTCATCGGGGTAACCGCCACCACCCGGTGGTGGTGGGCCACCCCCGTACGGTGCGGGAGGCGGGGGGGCGTCGGATGGGTAGCCCCCACCCCCTGGGCGGCGCGGCGGCGGCGGCGGCGGCACGTCGGGGTATCCGCCAGGGCCGGCGCGGGGTGGAGCGTAGCCGGTGATGTGAGGCGGCGGGCCGTGGTCGGATGGGTAGCCACCAGGGCGGTCGTGGGGCTGCTGCGGTGGTCCGCCGTAGCCGCCACTGCGGTCGGGGTAGCCACCGGGGCGGCCGTAGCCACCACCCGGAGGACCGCGGTCGTCGTAGCCGCCACCACCACGGTCGGGGTAGCCACCTGGGCGGCCGTAGCCGCCTCCCGCGGGGCCGCGGTCGTCGTACCCGCCGCGCTGGTCGGGGCCGTGGTGGCGGTCGGGTGGGCCGTCGAAGTTTCCACCCCTGCATGGTGTGTAGTGTGTGGGTGTGTGCATGGGCCCTGGGGAGCGCGCATATCGGTGGTCGTGATCACGCGCACACCCAGATGGGCTGCCCTTGCCGTGTCACACGTGCCGTGTCACACGCGCGCCATGCGCATGCATGGGGCATGCATAGGGGGTATGCATGGAGGCGCATGGGGGTCGAGCATGGGGGGGGGGGGGGGGGGGGTCAGGCCTTCCATATCCCCTTGGTGCCCGGGCACGTATGCGCATGGGCCCATGGTGCCATGCGCGGGATCAACTGGCGCGTTTCAAACGGCCGCATGGATAGCTCACCCTCCGCCCTCCGCCCTCCAGTCCTGGCGCCCAGCCGGCATGCGCTCATCGTCCGCCCATGGGCGGTGTTCCTGCGGGGACAGGGCGGATGGCGTGAGGCTTGCATGCAGACAAGGGGCAAGGTTGGCATGTGTGTGACCCACGCGCGCTCACCGCCTGGTCGGGCTTGTGCTTCGCCACAGGCACGTCCGCCTTGGCACCGTCCGCAAGCGTGGGGAACTCGTTGGGGTTGAGGCCGTGGCGCGCGCCGTGCAGTCCTACGCCACGCTGAGGTGGTGGGGGTGCTGGGCCGCCCTGCCCTGCCCATGGAGGTGGCCCTGGCGGTCCGCCCTTGGGCGCCGACGCCCAGGTGGACGCGGGCGTGATGGCTGACGCGTCGACGGTCGCCGCCGCGGTCTCCTCTGCCCTACTGCCCCATGTAGAGGACCCGGCGGCAGGGACCAGCACCGTGCTTGGGTCGTTGCCCGCATGCTCCTGCAGCGTCGTGGCATGCAACGCGTCAGCCACGCCCGTCGACGCACGCTCCTGCAGAGGCCCCGTCAGCGACTCACCTTTTTGATCGACGGCAAATTCACGGGCTTGGGCACAGAGAGCTTGATGCCAATGGCGGATCGCGGCTTCTGCATGTCACATATGGCGTGTGCGTGAGCTGGCAGGGTGGCGCGGTGCGGGGCTGACGCCGTGCATGCGTCACTGTCTAAGTCCACTTGCACGATCTGGCAGCGAGCCCTTGCTTGACGCAGCCACAGCTGGCCCGATGCCTCCCCTCCTCAGCTGCGTTGATCCTCAGTGTCCCCACCTTGCTGAGCAGCAGCAGTCCCCCCTTGGTGAGCGTGCCATTCCCGGTACCAGGGCCTCCGCCCTGGCCGGGCCGCTTCTCCCCTAGCCGATCATTCAGATTCAAGTTGGCGTACTTGGCCGTGTTACTCGGGGCGCTCATCGGCGAGCAAAGGCATGTGCTAGCTGAGCTGCTAGTGGCACGTGCACTTCTGCTGGGCG
Source organism: Chlamydomonas sp. UWO 241 (assembly GCA_016618255.1). NCBI lineage: Eukaryota > Viridiplantae > Chlorophyta > Chlorophyceae > Chlamydomonadales > Chlamydomonadaceae > Chlamydomonas > Chlamydomonas priscui. The sequence goes on from VFSX01000053.1 coordinate 591,177, forward strand.
CGTACATGCAACAAAGTGTGGGAGTGGGATGCTCATACTGTGCGCTCTGATGCAGCACGCCTCCCCATCCTCTGCTGATAGGGAGCCTGAGAGAAGACGCAGGAGCGAGGATACAAATGGGCCTGTGCTGTCGTGTGGAGAAGGGGCACAGACGCGGCACGGCACGCATGCGCACTCATTCAAATTCCGAAACTCGCACGCACACACCCATGCACCGGATCGCTGCGCCGCCTCGCACTGGCACCACCACCTCTCTGTGTAGCTGTACCATCTATTACTAAGGTAATAGTGGTTTTCACTCCAAGCTACTGGGGCTGTGCTTAAGGGTCGACATAACATGTTATTTGTTATGATACGAAATAACAAATAACATAACAAATAAAGTTATGAGCAGCGAGGGCTTGTTATTGGGAAATTTTCAATGGAAATGAAAAAATGATAGATTCAATGGATTTCAGCGAGGTTGAGCACTCTGGAAAGCCCTTGAAAAGAGGAACACAATGGCACCAGATTCTGTTTTTTCGCTTTAGTTCTACACATCTTGGTGTGCAGTTGAACTTGCGGAGGGGAAAAAACCGATGAACTCCCCCAGCCAGCAGCCTCGGCACCATGTCGCTTGCTTGTAGTAGGAAGGGGGGGGGGGCGGGGGAGTTGGGTGCAGAGGAGGAACGGGAGCAGTGAGAGGAGGAGGAGAAGGAGGAATATATGGTGCACTAGTGGAGGAGGTTGCGACACTGGGCGGGCACCCACAGACAGCGCACATCAAGGTGTCGAGCATCAGCACAGGGACTGATATGACTTCAAGGTGCGGCGGCATTACCCGCACATCATGCCTGACCCCGCTCAGCACCGCGGCGAGTGGGAGGGGCTGACGGACGCTGGCCTCAACGCGGCCGCCCCCCCCGGGGACGTCGGCGGCAGGGGCACGCGCGACAGGGCGGCCGCGAGGCCACCCTACAAAGGCTGCGGCTGAGGCTGTGGCGGCGACTGGCGGCAGCGGCGCGGGGGGACACGGGGGCCAGGCGCAGCGGCGCAGGGGTCACGGCGACGGCGGGGGGCAGCGGCTCGGGGCGTGCGCTCCCCAACCGCAAGTGCCCTCGCAAGCTGCCTGAGGTGGTGGACTCGAAGGGCGAGGCGGTGGACTCGGACGCAAAGGAGGAGGGGGGGAGGGAGGGGAGGAAGAGGAGCAACATGCAGGGGGGGGGGGTAAGAAGGAGCGTAGGAGAGGGTGTTGACGCCGCGCGTTCTGCGCGTCATGTAACTGGATTTGGCCCAAAACTCTGGGGGAAAATCTGAATAAATATTGGACACCAGTAGCACAGTCCCTGACATCACGGCGAATTACTGTACAAGTCTCAGAGAAAAGGAAAAAGGATTTCAGTGAGATAACATGCAAATGTTGTTATTTTGTTATTTTGTCATCACATAACATAACAATAACGTTATTTCTCGGGCCGGCGATGTTATTTGCCGACCCCTAGCTGTGCTCCGTTTGTTCATAATTAGGCTGGAGACTAGCTCACAGCACGTCGCGCTTGTCATACACTCAGCCAGTGATATCTTTTTCATGATTTTCAATTAATTATTCAACAGCCGGATTTTGCTTTGACCGCGTTGACCATCGACCTCTCGTAGACCGTTTGTCCTCATTCATAGGTACCGTCCGGGCAGTTAGCCTTTGCGTATAATTGTCGTTTTCTGCCACCCCGCGAAGCTAAGAAACTAATATAAATCGTCGAAAATCGCGATTTGGGGCGTCAAAACGACTAAAAACGACTAAAAACGACCCGCAATCGCATTAAACAACTATAGTTTCGATGCCCCCCGCGAAGGCAAACAATATGGACGGTAATTTGAAAGCTGTTGACGTGCTCTGTCTGGCCACTGGATGGGTTGAGCTGTGTGCAAGGTCAAAGCACAGCCGGAATACAGCCAAATGCCCTACCAAAATCCCAACGTCTGATCCGCGCCATGGAATGCGGTCATAACGCCTGAGACGGTCCGGGGTGCGCCTCAAGCGGTGGTGGGCGCCTGAGGCGGTCGGGGTGGCACCTGAGGCGGTTTGAATAACGCCTGAGGCGACGCCTGAGGCGATCAGGGGTGCGCCTCAGGTGGCGCCTCAGGCGGTCGGAGCGCCTGAGGCGCCGCCTGATTTGCGCCATGGAATGGGACGCCTGAGGCGCCGCCTCGGGCGTTGTGAATGTGGTAGGGATGGCTGTGTAGAGCCGAAAAGGAAATCACTGCACACAGCACCGCATCAGTTGGCGAGCGAGTTGGCGAGGACGCACGGCGTTGAGGCGTGGGTAGTACGAGACGCCCTTTACTCGCCCCAGCAAAAACATGCATGGATTTGGAATCCCACAGCAGCCCTGGACAGCCCTTGCTATAGGTTCTGAAATTCGAGGCGAATGGTTCAAATCTGGAATTTAAAAGGAGCAGAGCGTTGTGGCAGGTTGTGTGTTATGCAATGATGATGAGATGAGAGTTTTACAATCCACTTCTGGCGGTCACACGTACGGTTCCAAAGCTCCAGTGGGACTTAGAGAAACAAGGCTCAAGGCCCACAAAAGGTCAAGCTACAAGTAGCCCACGGTAACGCCATCCACACTTGGTGGCGGGCGCCAAGCAAGCAGCACCACTGTGCAGGCTGCACACCCAGCCCCTCAAATGGCCAGAGGGCGGACCCAAGGTATAAAACCATGAAGGGACCAAAAAGCCCTCCCCCAGACCACCGGAAGCGGGGCTAGTAGCACACCCGCCGCAGCACTCTACTCAGCGACCACACCGCACCCGCCACCGCACGCGTGTGGCGCCACCTCCCCTTCAAAAACACCCCCAGAGGGAATGCCATCTAGCAAGCAGGTGCAGGCACCCGCTCGCCGTCAACGACGAGGCGCGCGCGGTGGAACTGCGCCCGCTTCCGCTTGTGCAAGTAAGAAAAGGCGTCCCGTACTGTCCAGCGCACATGTTTCCGGACCTACCCCTCGCGTACGTCTACATTCCCGTTTGACGTAGGACGTTAAACCGCGTCCTGCATCCCGTGTGTGTGCAGCACTGCTTGACGGTTGAGCGGTTGCCAGCCGGGGTGCCACTGGGAAGTTGTCTGCTGTAACACCCCCAGCAGCGGAGGCGAGTAGAAGGTGCACACTGTGGATGGGCCGCAGGCGGGGAGGCGCTGCGGGCCTGTGTGGAAGGTGGTGTGTGTGGGAGGCAGCTTCCCTGGCCGAGTGCAGAAAAGGAGCCGTGGCCTCCCCTATCCATTCCTCTCCTTCTCACCCGTCTGAAAACGCCTCTTGCAACCCCCTCGTGCACTGCTTGCAGTCGCCGCTGTTGAGCAGAGCCCCGGCGCACCATGTCGGGGTCGGGGTCTCGCCCTGCTCTTCCCCCCGCGCTGCAGCCTGCCGCGATCCTCCGCCTGCAGCACGACCTGCGACAGCTGCAGGTTGCCAATTTCTGTGATGTCGTGGCGGTGCCCAACGGAGACGACCTGTCCCGATGGTCATGCAACATGGTCGCATGCGAGGGTGAGTGCAGCAGGCCTGCATGGCAATGCCTCCACCTCCACAGCCCAGCAGGACGCCTGCCCTGGCAATCACAGCAATCAACTGACCGCCCCTGCCTGCCTTGTCTCGACACAGGCAAGTGGAAGGGCATGGTCGTGCACCTGCACCTGCAGTTCCAGCCCGACTACCCCATGCGGCCGCCCACAGTGGAGATCCAGACGCCTCTGCGGGGGCACCCCAACATCTTCGGCAGCTACATCTGCCTGGACATGCTGACGCAGGTGGGGCCCTCTTTGCGGCCTGCCTCTGCTGCCCTATGCCCCGCCCTTACGCCTGTCTCCTCCCTATTGCCCCATGCACGCACTCACGGCCTCCTTCCTCCTCTGTCACGCTCACGTGCACAGGGCGCGGGCTCAGCGTACGGCGATCAGGCGAAGCCGTACCAGGGCTGGTCGACCGCCTACACAGTGTCGTCTGTTCTGCAGCAGCTCCTCGGATTCCTGCTCGTCGACACAAGCATCGACCAGGACTATGGGGGCACGGTGAAGAGGAGCGACTGCCGCCGAAGCCCCCGCAGCATGGAGCATGCCGCGGCCTTCTCATGCTCCATGCTGCGGGGGCTTCGGCGGCAGTCGCTCCTCTTCACCATGCCCCCATAGTCCTGGTCGATGCTTGTGTCGACGAGCAGGAATCCGAGGAGCTGCTGCAGAACAGACGACACTGTGTAGGCGGTCGACCAGCCCTGGTACGGCTTCGCCTGATCGCCGTACGCTGAGCCCGCGCCCTGTGCACGTGAGCGTGACAGAGGAGGAAGGAGGCCGTGAGTGCGTGCATGGGGCAATAGGGAGGAGACAGGCGTAAGGGCGGGGCATAGGGCAGCAGAGGCAGGCCGCAAAGAGGGCCCCACCTGCGTCAGCATGTCCAGGCAGATGTAGCTGCCGAAGATGTTGGGGTGCCCCCGCAGAGGCGTCTGGATCTCCACTGTGGGCGGCCGCATGGGGTAGTCGGGCTGGAACTGCAGGTGCAGGTGCACGACCATGCCCTTCCACTTGCCTGTGTCGAGACAAGGCAGGCAGGGGCGGTCAGTTGATTGCTGTGATTGCCAGGGCAGGCGTCCTGCTGGGCTGTGGAGGTGGAGGCATTGCCATGCAGGCCTGCTGCACTCACCCTCGCATGCGACCATGTTGCATGACCATCGGGACAGGTCGTCTCCGTTGGGCACCGCCACGACATCACAGAAATTGGCAACCTGCAGCTGTCGCAGGTCGTGCTGCAGGCGGAGGATCGCGGCAGGCTGCAGCGCGGGGGGAAGAGCAGGGCGAGACCCCGACCCCGACATGGTGCGCCGGGGCTCTGCTCAACAGCGGCGACTGCAAGCAGTGCACGAGGGGGTTGCAAGAGGCGTTTTCAGACGGGTGAGAAGGAGAGGAATGGATAGGGGAGGCCACGGCTCCTTTTCTGCACTCGGCCAGGGAAGCTGCCTCCCACACACACCACCTTCCACACAGGCCCGCAGCGCCTCCCCGCCTGCGGCCCATCCACAGTGTGCACCTTCTACTCGCCTCCGCTGCTGGGGGTGTTACAGCAGACAACTTCCCAGTGGCACCCCGGCTGGCAACCGCTCAACCGTCAAGCAGTGCTGCACACACACGGGATGCAGGACGCGGTTTAACGTCCTACGTCAAACGGGAATGTAGACGTACGCGAGGGGTAGGTCCGGAAACATGTGCGCTGGACAGTACGGGACGCCTTTTCTTACTTGCACAAGCGGAAGCGGGCGCAGTTCCACCGCGCGCGCCTCGTCGTTGACGGCGAGCGGGTGCCTGCACCTGCTTGCTAGATGGCATTCCCTCTGGGGGTGTTTTTGAAGGGGAGGTGGCGCCACACGCGTGCGGTGGCGGGTGCGGTGTGGTCGCTGAGTAGAGTGCTGCGGCGGGTGTGCTACTAGCCCCGCTTCCGGTGGTCTGGGGGAGGGCTTTTTGGTCCCTTCATGGTTTTATACCTTGGGTCCGCCCTCTGGCCATTTGAGGGGCTGGGTGTGCAGCCTGCACAGTGGTGCTGCTTGCTTGGCGCCCGCCACCAAGTGTGGATGGCGTTACCGTGGGCTACTTGTAGCTTGACCTTTTGTGGGCCTTGAGCCTTGTTTCTCTAAGTCCCACTGGAGCTTTGGAACCGTACGTGTGACCGCCAGAAGTGGATTGTAAAACTCTCATCTCATCATCATTGCATAACACACAACCTGCCACAACGCTCTGCTCCTTTTAAATTCCAGATTTGAACCATTCGCCTCGAATTTCAGAACCTATAGCAAGGGCTGTCCAGGGCTGCTGTGGGATTCCAAATCCATGCATGTTTTTGCTGGGGCGAGTAAAGGGCGTCTCGTACTACCCACGCCTCAACGCCGTGCGTCCTCGCCAACTCGCTCGCCAACTGATGCGGTGCTGTGTGCAGTGATTTCCTTTTCGGCTCTACACAGCCATCCCTACCACATTCACAACGCCCGAGGCGGCGCCTCAGGCGTCCCATTCCATGGCGCAAATCAGGCGGCGCCTCAGGCGCTCCGACCGCCTGAGGCGCCACCTGAGGCGCACCCCTGATCGCCTCAGGCGTCGCCTCAGGCGTTATTCAAACCGCCTCAGGTGCCACCCCGACCGCCTCAGGCGCCCACCACCGCTTGAGGCGCACCCCGGACCGTCTCAGGCGTTATGACCGCATTCCATGGCGCGGATCAGACGTTGGGATTTTGGTAGGGCATTTGGCTGTATTCCGGCTGTGCTTTGACCTTGCACACAGCTCAACCCATCCAGTGGCCAGACAGAGCACGTCAACAGCTTTCAAATTACCGTCCATATTGTTTGCCTTCGCGGGGGGCATCGAAACTATAGTTGTTTAATGCGATTGCGGGTCGTTTTTAGTCGTTTTTAGTCGTTTTGACGCCCCAAATCGCGATTTTCGACGATTTATATTAGTTTCTTAGCTTCGCGGGGTGGCAGAAAACGACAATTATACGCAAAGGCTAACTGCCCGGACGGTACCTATGAATGAGGACAAACGGTCTACGAGAGGTCGATGGTCAACGCGGTCAAAGCAAAATCCGGCTGTTGAATAATTAATTGAAAATCATGAAAAAGATATCACTGGCTGAGTGTATGACAAGCGCGACGTGCTGTGAGCTAGTCTCCAGCCTAATTATGAACAAACGGAGCACAGCTAGGGGTCGGCAAATAACATCGCCGGCCCGAGAAATAACGTTATTGTTATGTTATGTGATGACAAAATAACAAAATAACAACATTTGCATGTTATCTCACTGAAATCCTTTTTCCTTTTCTCTGAGACTTGTACAGTAATTCGCCGTGATGTCAGGGACTGTGCTACTGGTGTCCAATATTTATTCAGATTTTCCCCCAGAGTTTTGGGCCAAATCCAGTTACATGACGCGCAGAACGCGCGGCGTCAACACCCTCTCCTACGCTCCTTCTTACCCCCCCCCCCTGCATGTTGCTCCTCTTCCTCCCCTCCCTCCCCCCCTCCTCCTTTGCGTCCGAGTCCACCGCCTCGCCCTTCGAGTCCACCACCTCAGGCAGCTTGCGAGGGCACTTGCGGTTGGGGAGCGCACGCCCCGAGCCGCTGCCCCCCGCCGTCGCCGTGACCCCTGCGCCGCTGCGCCTGGCCCCCGTGTCCCCCCGCGCCGCTGCCGCCAGTCGCCGCCACAGCCTCAGCCGCAGCCTTTGTAGGGTGGCCTCGCGGCCGCCCTGTCGCGCGTGCCCCTGCCGCCGACGTCCCCGGGGGGGGCGGCCGCGTTGAGGCCAGCGTCCGTCAGCCCCTCCCACTCGCCGCGGTGCTGAGCGGGGTCAGGCATGATGTGCGGGTAATGCCGCCGCACCTTGAAGTCATATCAGTCCCTGTGCTGATGCTCGACACCTTGATGTGCGCTGTCTGTGGGTGCCCGCCCAGTGTCGCAACCTCCTCCACTAGTGCACCATATATTCCTCCTTCTCCTCCTCCTCTCACTGCTCCCGTTCCTCCTCTGCACCCAACTCCCCCGCCCCCCCCCCCTTCCTACTACAAGCAAGCGACATGGTGCCGAGGCTGCTGGCTGGGGGAGTTCATCGGTTTTTTCCCCTCCGCAAGTTCAACTGCACACCAAGATGTGTAGAACTAAAGCGAAAAAACAGAATCTGGTGCCATTGTGTTCCTCTTTTCAAGGGCTTTCCAGAGTGCTCAACCTCGCTGAAATCCATTGAATCTATCATTTTTTCATTTCCATTGAAAATTTCCCAATAACAAGCCCTCGCTGCTCATAACTTTATTTGTTATGTTATTTGTTATTTCGTATCATAACAAATAACATGTTATGTCGACCCTTAAGCACAGCCCCAGTAGCTTGGAGTGAAAACCACTATTACCTTAGTAATAGATGGTACAGCTACACAGAGAGGTGGTGGTGCCAGTGCGAGGCGGCGCAGCGATCCGGTGCATGGGTGTGTGCGTGCGAGTTTCGGAATTTGAATGAGTGCGCATGCGTGCCGTGCCGCGTCTGTGCCCCTTCTCCACACGACAGCACAGGCCCATTTGTATCCTCGCTCCTGCGTCTTCTCTCAGGCTCCCTATCAGCAGAGGATGGGGAGGCGTGCTGCATCAGAGCGCACAGTATGAGCATCCCACTCCCACACTTTGTTGCATGTACGCGCCCAGCAGAAGTGCACGTGCCACTAGCAGCTCAGCTAGCACATGCCTTTGCTCGCCGATGAGCGCCCCGAGTAACACGGCCAAGTACGCCAACTTGAATCTGAATGATCGGCTAGGGGAGAAGCGGCCCGGCCAGGGCGGAGGCCCTGGTACCGGGAATGGCACGCTCACCAAGGGGGGACTGCTGCTGCTCAGCAAGGTGGGGACACTGAGGATCAACGCAGCTGAGGAGGGGAGGCATCGGGCCAGCTGTGGCTGCGTCAAGCAAGGGCTCGCTGCCAGATCGTGCAAGTGGACTTAGACAGTGACGCATGCACGGCGTCAGCCCCGCACCGCGCCACCCTGCCAGCTCACGCACACGCCATATGTGACATGCAGAAGCCGCGATCCGCCATTGGCATCAAGCTCTCTGTGCCCAAGCCCGTGAATTTGCCGTCGATCAAAAAGGTGAGTCGCTGACGGGGCCTCTGCAGGAGCGTGCGTCGACGGGCGTGGCTGACGCGTTGCATGCCACGACGCTGCAGGAGCATGCGGGCAACGACCCAAGCACGGTGCTGGTCCCTGCCGCCGGGTCCTCTACATGGGGCAGTAGGGCAGAGGAGACCGCGGCGGCGACCGTCGACGCGTCAGCCATCACGCCCGCGTCCACCTGGGCGTCGGCGCCCAAGGGCGGACCGCCAGGGCCACCTCCATGGGCAGGGCAGGGCGGCCCAGCACCCCCACCACCTCAGCGTGGCGTAGGACTGCACGGCGCGCGCCACGGCCTCAACCCCAACGAGTTCCCCACGCTTGCGGACGGTGCCAAGGCGGACGTGCCTGTGGCGAAGCACAAGCCCGACCAGGCGGTGAGCGCGCGTGGGTCACACACATGCCAACCTTGCCCCTTGTCTGCATGCAAGCCTCACGCCATCCGCCCTGTCCCCGCAGGAACACCGCCCATGGGCGGACGATGAGCGCATGCCGGCTGGGCGCCAGGACTGGAGGGCGGAGGGCGGAGGGTGAGCTATCCATGCGGCCGTTTGAAACGCGCCAGTTGATCCCGCGCATGGCACCATGGGCCCATGCGCATACGTGCCCGGGCACCAAGGGGATATGGAAGGCCTGACCCCCCCCCCCCCCGCCCCCCCATGCTCGACCCCCATGCGCCTCCATGCATACCCCCTATGCATGCCCCATGCATGCGCATGGCGCGCGTGTGACACGGCACGTGTGACACGGCAAGGGCAGCCCATCTGGGTGTGCGCGTGATCACGACCACCGATATGCGCGCTCCCCAGGGCCCATGCACACACCCACACACTACACACCATGCAGGGGTGGAAACTTCGACGGCCCACCCGACCGCCACCACGGCCCCGACCAGCGCGGCGGGTACGACGACCGCGGCCCCGCGGGAGGCGGCTACGGCCGCCCAGGTGGCTACCCCGACCGTGGTGGTGGCGGCTACGACGACCGCGGTCCTCCGGGTGGTGGCTACGGCCGCCCCGGTGGCTACCCCGACCGCAGTGGCGGCTACGGCGGACCACCGCAGCAGCCCCACGACCGCCCTGGTGGCTACCCATCCGACCACGGCCCGCCGCCTCACATCACCGGCTACGCTCCACCCCGCGCCGGCCCTGGCGGATACCCCGACGTGCCGCCGCCGCCGCCGCCGCCGCGCCGCCCAGGGGGTGGGGGCTACCCATCCGACGCCCCCCCGCCTCCCGCACCGTACGGGGGTGGCCCACCACCACCGGGTGGTGGCGGTTACCCCGATGAGCGCGCGGGGCCGTTCCCGCCGCCTCCACCGCGTCGCACGGGCGGTCCTGCTGACGAGGGTGACGACCCCGAGCGGCGAGCATTCGAGGCAGAGCTGCAACGAGTCGCGGCAGACCTGGAGCGGGTGAGTGTGGGTGCATGTGCATGTGTGGGTGTGCCCATGGGCGCGAGCCCCTGTGGCTGCCAGCCGTGGGCATGGCATGGCATGGCACACACCCTGTGTGCGATGGCCCTTGCTCGGCCTTTCCCCCCCCCCCCCCCCCACCCTCCCTCCTCTCACCCTGCCCCCATCCTCCCCTTTGCACCCGCAGCGCAAGCGCGCGGAGGAGCACCCTGGCACCGACAGCGCGCATGGCAGCGACGCAGGCACAGGCATGCACCCAGCTGCCAACGGAGGCCCACCGCAGCCAGCATACCATGCGACAGGCGCAGCGGGCGCAGCAGGAGCAGAGGAGGAGGAGCGGCGGCGGCGCGAGCAGGCGAGTGAGAAGCTGCGCCGCTTAGAGGCTGCGATCGCAGCACGAGCCGCCGCGGCCGCGCCGCCCTCGGCAGCAGCACCGGCAGATGGCGCGGCTGCGATGCCGCCGCCACCGCAGCCACCGCAGCAGCAGGGCGAGTACCCGCAGCAGCAGCAGCAGCGCACGCCAATTGCCGGCGGTGGTGCGTCGCCGCAGCAGCAGCAGCAGGCAGCGCAGGTGCAGCGGGCGGTGCCCCAGCAGGGCGGCTACCCACAGCAGCAGCAGCAGCAGCCAGTGGTGATGGGCGCGCGGCCGGTCGCCGGTGTCCCGCAGCAGCAGCAGCCAGCAGGTGGTGGTGCAGCCATGTTTGGCTCATTCGATGACGACCTCCTCACTGAGCTCGCGAGGGCGCCGGGCGACTCGGCGCAGCAGAAGCTGTGGCGGCCCACCGAGGGCACGACGCCTGTGCTGCTCACGCACAAGGCGTCACCGCCACCCGCGGGGCCGCTGCAGGCGCAAGCGCAGCAGCAGCAGGCGCAGCAGCAGGTGCAGCAGCAGGCTCCTCATGGCGGTGGTGCTGGAGGTCAGCCAGACGTTGGCGACCGCAAGGAGCGGTCGCGCGGCGCGCGTGGGCGCGGCGGCAAGGGCGGCGCAGAGGCGGGCGCTGGCGGTGCTGCAGGTGCGGGCACCAACAGCAACGGCAACGCAGCGGCGGCCGACATGGGCGCGGGGGCGAGTGCGTCTGACCGTAGTGGTGGCGGTGGGCGCGGCGGGCGTGGTGGCGGTGGCGGGCGCGGCAGTGAGCCCGCTGCTGCTGCTGGCCGTGGCGGCCGCGGTGGGCGCGGTGATGCGCCTGCCGCCTCCTCGGAGCAGCAGCAGCAGGCTGGCAAGCAGGGGGGCAGGGGCGGCGGCAAGCCCGACGGCCCTGTGGCAGGCAAGCCCGCCCAGCCGCAGTCGCAGCAGCAGCAAGCCCCGCTGGCCCCCAAGGGCCCCGCCCCCGCGCCGCCCCTCGCACACGACGCCGGCGTCACGCGCCACGACCCCGTGCTCGATGTCGCCTGTGTCGCTCGCGGCGCCTCGCCCTCGCCGCTCACCGCCGCCGGGCGCCCGCCCGGCGCGCCTGCGCCTGCTGCTCTGGTCAAGGCCCCGCCGCCCTCTGGCGCCGCACTCCTTGTGCACGCCAAGGGCCCCGCTGCCACTGCTGTTCACCCCGCTGCCGCCGCGGGCGCAGCTGGGGGTGCCACAGCGCCACAGGTATTGCTGCCCACCGACCTCGCGCCCTACGACCCACTCAACCACCAGCTCCATGCGCCGCAGCAGCAGCAGCAGCAGCAGCGCGCGCCCGCCCCCAATCCCGGTGGACCGTTTGCCGGCGTACCGTTTGTGCCGGCAAACGCTGCAGCAGCGGCGGCAGCTGCAGGCGCGCCGCCCGGCTCGGCGGGTGCGCCCGGCGGCATCGCAGCGATGTGGGGCGGCGGCGGTCCCACACAGGGCGGACCGGGCGCGCGCGGTGGCGGACAGGGCAACAGCGGGCCCGCCCCTGGCGGTGTCCCTGGTGTCCAGACGGCTCTGCCAAGTGTGGCTGCGCCCGCCCCCAGGGTCGCCCCGCCCGAGGGCTGGGCGCCCGCCATGTTTGGCGCGGCGCCCGGCTCTGCGCCAGCGCAAGCGCAGGGGCACTCGCCTGGCGGGTCGCTCTTTGGGCCGAGCAGCGACGCGTTTGGCCCGTTCTCTGGTGGGCCCTTTGGCATCGGAGGTGGGCTCGGAGGCAGCCCAGGCGGCTCTGGCGTCGTGGGCGCTGCGCCGTTCCTGCCCTCTAACAAGCTGCCCGACTGGTCCGTCGGGCCAGGCACGCCCGGCACTGCCGCCGCAGACTGGAGCGCCGCGAATGGCGTCTGGCCGGGCGACGCACCGCCGCCTGTGGGTGCGCCCGCCGCGCCCGGCAGTGCCCCTGGGCCCCACCCTGGTGCTGCTGCCGCAGCTGCTGCAGGTGCCGCCAACGGCACGCTCGTCGGACCGGGCGGGCCGTTCAGCTCACCGATGGTCGGACCGGGCGGGCCGTTTTTCGGCGGCGCGCCAGTGGGTGTCAGGCCGGCAGGCGCTGCCGCTGCTGCGGGGCCGTCGCCTGCTGGCGTTGCGCGCGGCGTGAGGGGCGGTGCTGGTGCAGGCGGCCCGTTTGCTGGCCCGCCCCCACAGCAGCAGCAGCAGCATGCAGGGCCCCAGGCGGGTGCACCTCATCCGGGCATGCGCATGCAGCAGCCACCGCAGCAGCAGCGCCCTGCGAGCGCGGTCGCGACCGTCGCCAACCTGCCCGACGACATCTTTGACTCCAAGCCGCAGCAGCAGCACTCTGCGCTTGGCCACAAGGGCGGCGGCGGCGGCGCACCCACGCTGGGTGAGGGCAAGCCGGCTGGAGGTGGCGGTGGTGGACGCGGGGGGCGTGGATCGCGCGGCAGCGGACGCGGCAGCAGCGGGCGAGGTGGCGCGGCTGCTCCGATGGCCGACGGTGCAGACGGCGGCGGCGACGCGTCCGCGCCCAGCGGCGGGCGCGGCGGTGGCGGGTTTGCCGGGCGAAACGGCCGTGGCGCGGGGCGCGCAGGCGGATCGGCGCAGCAGCAGCAGCAGCCTCGCAGCGAGCACGCGCATGTTGCTGTTGGGGCCGGCAGGGACGGCACGGCGCCGCACCCTGTGGCCAATGGAGCCGCGCCCGCTGCCGCCGCACCAGCCAAGTATGGCTCTGCGGCGGGCGAGGTCGGCGCGAACGATGGCGGTAAGGGCGGCGGCCGCGGGCGTGGCGGCAGGGGTGGCGGCGGGGGCGGTGGTGGCGGAGCCACGCGGCCAGCCAGCGCACAGCCCGCACCCGCGGGTGGCGGCGACAGCGCCGCCGCTGCCAACGGTGGCGGCGGTGGCGGCGGGTCTGGCGGTGGCGGCAGGGGTCGCGGGGGCCGTGGCGGCCGGTCGGGCAAGCAAGGTGGCGGCGGGCCTGCTGGCTCCGCAGCCGCTGCAGCGACGGCGACCGCGTGAGGCGGGGCGGGAGAGGAGGGCGGTGCGTTTGCGCTTGCCACGACCCGTCAGCGAGGGGAGGGCGGATGCGCTCGCCACCTGTGACGAGGGCCTGCGCCGCCACTTCCATGCGGGTGCGGCGGATGCGCCGAGCAGAAGCTTTAGGCAGCGGCAGCCGTGCATGCGCGCCACACGCTGAGGCATGCGGGTGCGGCGGTTGCGTCGAGCAGAAGCTTTAGGCAGTAGCAGCCGCGCATGCGCGCCACACGCTGAGGCTGCGAGAGAGGACGGCGCGTGCGCTGCCAACCGCCAATCACCCGTCCCAGCATATACGGGAGCAGCAGATTGAGCAGAGGCCTGGCTGTGGCAGCCGCGCGCGCGCGCCACGAGGGCCTGTGTTGATGAGCGCTGCGACACGGAGGTCGCCACTGCTGCCACGACGACAGTGCTCCTCCACCATAGACGCTGCACAGCAACTAGCTAGGCTGTGGCAGCGCTGCGCGCCACGAGCCTGGTATAAGGAGGGACGCCGTCACGACAGTGCTCTCCCCAGGGGCGATTAGAGGGCAGTTGAGCAGAGCTGTGGCAGCCGCACGCATACGCGCCGCACAGCCGATTGCTGATGACATCAGCACTGAACACAGCGCTGTCGTGCATCAAGAGAGAGGGGCTGACTGGCTGTCAGAGCAGATGGGTGGTGCCCTGAGAGGTGCCCCTGCCTCGATACAATTTTGGCACTAGAGCGCGGAACACAGCGCGTTTTCTAGTTGCTCGCATTGGCGTTGGGCGCCCACACTAGAGCGCGCGGCGCTTCTGGGCGTCTGCTGAAGAGGAGAGCACTCTTGAGAGTATCTTCTGCCTGTAACCCTCTCTTCTGGTTCAAAAGTCTCAAATGTATCCTCCTGGCTACTACCACCGCCTCGGCTGCTGATGCTGCTGCCCACCCGTCGGCGCCTGGGCGTACGGGTTGGTACCAACGCCTGTCGTACCGTATCCGCCCGCCGCCCACAGCTGTTGCTGCTGCTGCCGCCCTCCGCCCTGTCCCTGTTGATACCCATACTGTGCGTTTGGGTCGCCGTACCCGAACCCGCTGCCCGTGTTTGCCTGCCAGCCGCGCCCGCCTGCCTGCCCCCCGCCGCCCCCAAACTGCGGGCCGCCCGCGGGCGGAGGCGCAGCAGCGTACTGCTGCGGCTGACCGCCCCACTGCTGCCGCGGCGGCGGCTGCGCTCCGTACCCCCCACCGCCTGCAACCGTCACGTTGACATACCCGCCCCCGCGTTGCTGCTGCTGCGGCTCACCGTACCGCCCACCGTACTGCTGCTGCTGCTGTACCGGTGGCTGGGGCGCAACGGGCTGAGGCTGTGCAAACCCGTACCCGCCGCCCCCGCCGCCCCCCCGGCTATACGCCGGCTCCTCGTCCGTGCGCTGCCGCTTGCGCGCGTGCGCGTCGCGCTCGCGCTCGCGCTCCCCCCCTCCCTGCGCAAATCCGTACCCCCCGACCCCTGCGCTGCGCCCAGTGTCCGGCGCAACCCCGCCCGCGCGCACTGCGTACGCTGGAATGGCATATGCGGGCGGGGCGTACGCGGGCGGGGCGTAGCAGTATGGGTCCGCGCGCGGGTACGGGTCGCGCCCCTGACGTGAGGGCGGGGAGATTTCGGTGGGTCAGTGAGGATTCTCAGTTGGGGGGGGGGTAGCTAGGGGGGCACAGCATGGGTGCAGCGTGGGTTGAGGGGGGGGGGGGCAGCTATGGGAGAACAGCGTGGGTTGGAGTTGGCTCATGTCCCTCGCATCGTTTTTGTTCGTTTGTGGTTGCGTGTGTGGGGAGGGGGACGGGGGCAAGGGGGGGGGGTGAGGGCGTGGAGCAAGGTCGATCCCGTGTCGGCAACGACGCGCATGCGACCATGAGCAGCACGCAGGTGGCGAAGATGGCACCACGCGTGGAGCAAACGACCACCACGTGATAGCAACCCCGCCATCCCATCCCCATCCACCCATGCATCTCCCACCCTGGTCTTCCACTTGGTCTCCCCCCCCCCCCCCCTCAGCCTCTGGTCTTCCACTTGGTCTCCCCCCCCCCCCCCCCCCGCCTCAGCCTCTGGGTCTCCCCCCCCCCCCCCCCCCTGCCTCTGGTCTTCCACTTGGTCTCCCCCCCCCCCCCCCCCCCCCGCCTCAGCCTCCGCCCCTCCCCCCCCGCCTGTCGCGCCCAAGGACCGCCGCCACACCAGACAGGACCGCCACCCTGTGCACGTTTGCAGTCGCACCCACTAAAACAAACAAGCACGCACGCACACACACACACACACACACACACACACACCACCATCATGTTGTGTACACGCCCCACCTGGGTAAACTCCTCCCCCTCCGCCGCCCATGCCGCCCCCTCCGCCCCCCCCCCCCCGGGCCGAGGACCGCCGCCAGTGCGCGTTTGCAGTCACACAAATTGCAACAAATACACCCAGCACCACCAGTAGCCAGCCACCAGTTGAAAGTGCTCGAAAACGCTGCCTTTTTGGTTTCGTCACACTCAACTTTAGCACACGTCCCACCTGGTAGGCTCCTCCCCCTCCGCCGCCCATGCGCGCACCGCCGCCCCCGCCGCCGCCCCCCATGCCGCCGCCTCCGCCGCGCCCGATCATGCGCGCCGCCGCCAGCGCGTTTGCACGCT
>VFSX01000053.1:609755-692742 GCA_016618255.1 Chlamydomonas sp. UWO 241
GCGCGTGCAGCCGCCCTTGGAGCGGAAGAAGTCAGCCTGTGTGTGTGTGTGTGTGTGCCATCGCCCTCGTAGCGGAAAAAGTCAGCCTGTGTGTGTGAGTGTGTATGTGTGCGAGCGTGTATGTATGTATGTGTGTGTGTGTGTGCACCATCGCCCTCATAGCGAAAGTAGTCAGCCTGTGTGTTGTGTGTGTGTAGTGTAGTGTAGTGCAGTGTGTGTGTGTGTGTGTGTGGGTGCGCGTGTGCGTGTGCTTGTGCGTGAGTGCGTAATCGATTTCACCGTCTGTCAGACTGTACAAGGACGCCCCTGTTGGCGTGTTGGCCCGTTGATTGGCGTATTTGACTAATCTGTGTGCGTGTGCGTGTGTGCGTGTGTGTGTGTGTGTGTGTGTGTGTGCGTGTGTGAGTGGAATCACGCTGGTCCTGGCCGCATGCAGCTCGTGCCCGCCCGTCACGGCGCAGTCTTGCCAAGTCAACCTGCCTTCAAGGCTTCAATATAAGGCCTCCTTTGTCCAGATAAGCAAGGCCTTTGTTAATATAAGCAGGGCCTTTGACCAGATAAGCCAGGCCTGATGTCCGAATAAGCAAGGCCTTAGGTCCGAATAAGCAAGGCCTTTGTCTAGATAAGCAAGGCCTTTGACCAAATAAGCAAGGCCTTTGTCCAGATAAGCAAGGGCTTATGCCCAAATAAGCAAAGCCTTATGTCCGAATAAGCAAGGCCTTTGTCCAGATAAGCAAGGCCTTACGTCCGAATAAGCAAGGCCTTATGTCCGAATAAGCAAGGCCTTTGTCCAGATAAGCAAGGCATTTGTCCAGATAAGCAAGGCCTAATGTCCGAATAAGCAAGGCCTTATGTCCGAATAAACAAGGCCTTTGTCCAGATAAGCAAGGCCTTTGTCCAGATAAGCAAGACCTTTGACCAGATAAACAAGGCCTTTGTCCAGATACACAAGGCCTTATATCCGAATAAGCAAGGCCTTTGTCCAGATAAGCAAGGCCTTATTGAAATCCTCCTATAGGCGGGGTTGGCTGAGCGGAACCACTGACGGGCCTTGTCCGCGCACACGCATGTCACAGATTTCAACACCCAAACCCTGAACCCTAGACAGGCACTCAACCAGTTGACAGTTGGGATTCAGATTGTAGCGATGAAATCCCGAACTTGAGACTTTGCGGCCCACTGTAGCATGCAACCTGCCTTGTCCGCGCACAGGCACGCCGCAGACCCGCAGAGAAGAGCAGACAGCAAACACACGCACACCCACACACACACGCACACCCTCACACGCACACACGCACACAAACACACGCACACACGCAGCACGTGCCCATCATGCATGCGGCCGTGGTCACGACATGCACAGGCCCGTGCATGCAGGCACGACCTTACCTTGTCCGTGCACAGGCACGTCGCAGAGCCGCATTGCAGGCAGCACACACACACACACACACACACACTGCACACACACACACACATGGCACGTCCCCACGAGACGTACCTTGTCCTCGCACAGGCACGTTGCAGAGCTGCATCGCAGGCAGCACACACACACAAACACACACACACACACACAGCACACACACACACACATAGCACGTCCCCACGAGACCTGCCTTGTCCGCGCACAGGCACGTTGCAGAGCCGCATCGCAGGCAGCGCCCGCCGCCCATCTCCCACGACGTGGACTTGGTCTGCGGGCAGCCGCGAGACTTGTGGCCCGAGCGACCGCACTTGAAGCACAGCTCTGGAGGTGGTCGTCGCGGGGAGGGGGGGGGGGCAGGGAGAGTGAGGCGTGTTGCGGATCTGCATGAGCGCAGGGGGCGCTGGGGATGCATGCGTGCATGGAGCGCATGCACGCATGGGGCGCATGGGGCGCATGAAGCACGTGCATTCATGCATTGCATTGCGCGTGGCAATCACATGATTTGCGCACAATCGGTGTCGCATGGGGCGCGCATGGCGCATGGGGTGCATTGTGGCATGCACGCGCCGACTCGAATCACGTTCTGGGCACTCCCCCGCCCCGTGCCCCAGCAGTCGCACGGCGCATGGCGCATGGGGTGCATCGTGCCATGCGCATGGGGCGCTGCGTTGCATGCATGCATGCGCCGACTCGGCTCACGTGATGGGCAATCCCTGGCCTCGTGCCCAAACTGTGCGCACAGGTAGCACGGCTTCTCGCGCGCGGCAAACGTGCACGCGTTGGCCCTGTGCCCCACGCGGCCGCAGTTGAAGCAGCGCGCCGACTCCTTGATGTCCGGCAGGTCGTCGTCGTCAAAGTACCTTGTGTTTTTTTGGTTTTGTCACAGCATTAGGGCCTGTTGCATCTTTCTGGGCCTGCATCTTAATCTCCATGGTGTTGACGTACCGGTTCTGGGGGCGTGCCAGGCGCTTGACCTCTGCCTCGCGCGCGATAGCGTCCTCGTCGTCGACCAGGACCACGCCCACTGAGGGTGGGGGGCAGGAGTGTACGCGAGTGTGCTGCTTGTGTGTGTGCATGCATACATGCATGCATGCGTGCCTGTGGTTTTGGCGTGGTATAGAGACCGGGCACCACGGCCGGGTGATGAGGTTCCATGCACGTATGCCATGCGCCCATGCGCAAAACACCATGCGCCCATGCGCCGCAGACACCATGCCCCCATGCCCCGTGCGCCCAACCACACGCCTCATGCCCAACCACACACGCCCACCTGGTACAGCTGAGACTACGGGCTGCAGGCGTGCTGGCTTGCTGGCGGCGACGGGCGTTGCGCTCGTCTTGGCTTCCTTGCCCTCCTTGGCTGCCTCATCGCCCTCCTCCCGCTCTCTCTTTTTCTTCTCACGTTTCTTTTGCCCCTTGCTCTTCTTGCCGTCTGTCCCGCCCTCGCTTGCCCCGGAAACTGATGCATTCGTGTCGTCTCCTGCTCCCTCCTCCCTGGACGCAGCTAACCCCTCGAGATCTGACGCCACTGCTGCGTCCGCAGCCGCCTTGCGTGCTGTCGCCTTGTCCACGATCAGTGCCTGGTGGGGGTCTTGCTGTTCCTCGCTGTTTTCTTCATCAGAATCGGCGCCGAAAGAGATGAAGTCATCCCCCTCACCCATTGCAGCGAATGGCTGCACGCATGCAGCGATGGTTGGGCTCATGCTATGCCCATGTATGCAGAAACAGTGTGAACAGTGTTGTGCCTCTTCCTACACCCTGTTGCCAGTCCCGCTGCCTGTGTGCAGCGCGCAATGAGCGCGGACGCCTCTCTGCTGCACTTCTGCGACTGGTTGGGAGAGCTGAAGGGGCTTGTTCTCAGCGAAAAGCTGACAGGCTTTGCAATTGTCACGGTGAGGGCCAATGGCGCCTGGGTTGACGCCCTGGACGTGATGAATACATGTGGGAAGCGGGAGAGCAGCAGCAGGCCAGCGCATGGGCCGGCATGGTGCAGCTGTCGCTGCATGGCGTGGCGGCATGCGCCCCTCTCAGCCTCTCTCATTCATCCACCGTGGGGCCTGATGAGCCAGTGGACCGCAGGCCTCTCATGCCACGCACACACACACAAATACACACACACACACATACACACACACACACACACACACACACATGCAGGTTAAGGGCCTGTTCCAGCCTGTGGTAGGCCGCCTGCGCTCGGCGGAAAAGGAGCAGCTGCTGTGCCTCGTACGCACGTTTGGGAGGGCGGACGACGGACCCGACGCGTACGACCTGCTGGGTGAGTGTGCGTGTGTGTGCGTTGGGCAGGCCAGTTATCGCAGTGTGCACCGCGAGGAGTGCACACCATAGGCACGAACACGCATGCACACAACCCCCTCATCTCACCCCACCCTGCCCCCCTCCACACAGGCGAGCACCTGCAGGTGGTCCACCGCACGCCGAGCTCGGTGTTTGCTCTGGGTCCTCGGAGGGAGCTGGGCGTTGGTGCGGTGCAGCTGTCACTCGGCGTGCTCATCGTGACATTCGGACGGTGGGATGCGCATATGAGAGGGAGGGGGCAGGGATGGGGGGGGGGAGAAAGGGGGGGGGATTCGCGAAGGGCGCTGGACGTGGCGGCGGGGCAGCTGGCGCTGGGCGTGCTGATCGCGACACTCGGACGGTGGGATACACACATGAAGGGGGGGTCCTCGAAGGGCGCTGGCGCCTCCGCAGCTTTTGCTGGGTGTGCTGATCATCATGTTTTGCACGCAGGCAGCATCCTAGTGACAGACAACGACACGCTGTCCCCCTCCCCCCCCTTCCCCCTCCCTCTCCTCTCCCCCCTCTCCATGCACCAGTGGTTTTGCTTAGGCAACGCGCATGCGAGACTTGAATCAGGATTCGTAGTCCTTATGTTGAGAAAAGCAAGGCATTCTAGGATTACTTAGGACAGGTTGGCTTAACAAAACCACTGACACGCACACACATCTGCTGGTGGTCGTGCGTGCAGGTCCACACGCCTGCAGCAGGCGGTCTCGTGTGTGGAGGCTGCAGCCGTGAAGCTGCGGGTGTGAGAAGCTGCCTACAAAACTGCGGCCGAGCGGGTGTGAACAAGCGGCGGCGCCCACACAAGCGCGCGCAAAGGGGCAACGTGTTGGAGGCAACGAGGTGGGACTGACGTTGGCGGGTCCAAGGCGCAACCCGGGAATCGAGGAGCGAGTGGTTATAGCGGCGGCATCGGCGCCGGCATCTGCGTCAGCGTCGTCGTTGGGTGCAGCTGGGTGCAGATCTACCGCTTCCTCCAGCCCCGACGGGGGCGCACCCCAGCAAGGGCACACGGCATCAATGGCGGCACCCGGACCGGCATCAGCCTCGGCGTCGGTTGGGCCAGCGGCAAGCGCAGAGAATGCAGCGATGATGGAGGGGATGGCGGCGATGGTGGTGGGCGCATCGGCAGCAGGAACAACGCCCACTCCAGCTCTGACGGGGGCGCACCCCATCGATGGACACACGGCATTAATGGCGGCACCGGCATCTGCATCTGCCTCGGCGTCGGTTGGGCCAGCGGTGGGCACAGAGGACGCAGCTGAGGCGGTGGTGGAGGGGATGGCGGCGATTGCGGTGGCGACGTCGTCAGCTGCGGCGCGTGGCGCATCGCCAGCAGAGCCGCCGCCCACGATGCTTCAGCGGCGCGAGTGGCAGCGGGGGGCGCAGCGGGCGGTGCGGCTCGCGCTCACGGCGACGCGCTCTGCATGGACTGACTTCCAGGTGGGCAGTTGGTTGCTCGGTTAGGTGGTTACTTATTCCGTTAGTGTGATTCTAGGGTGGCAGCGGGAGGCGCAGAGGGCGGTGCGGCTCGAGCTCACTGCGACGCTTCAAGGTGGGCAGTTGGTATTTTGGCAGTTGGTTATTAGTAGGAGCTCCTGCGTTTTCTTCAAGCCGGGTGGACGCAGTGGCAGAATCTCACTGCGACGCACTCGGCATGGACCGACCTCCAGATGGGCAGTTTGTTGTATTCCGTTTCTTGTTCTGGCAGTCGTGTGGACAACGCAGCAGGACTTGAAGACGAAGCTCTGATGCCTCGCCGCCCTGTGACCTGCGCTGCACACGCACTCTGCTGGCGGCTTCCGACGCCGGCCTCAAGGCACTCACTGAGCCCTCTCACACTGTGCCCCTGAGTCCCCAGCCTTCCCGCCAAGAAGCGCTGTGCCCTGCGCTCGCTGCACACTCTGCACGCGCCAAAAAGCACTGACTCAGCCATCACCCAAACTAAGCCCCTATCAAGCCCTCAACCCCGACGCCAAGCCGCGATGTGCCTTGCGCTCGCTGCGCACTATGCAGGCAGCCTCCGATGCCGGCCACAAGGCGCTGACTGAGCTAGCAGACGCGCTGCTGCTGCTGGTGAGTCTGGCTGCTGCTGCTGCTTGCTTCTGGTGCTTGTTGCTTGCTGCTGGCACTTGCTGCTGGCACTGTTTTGAGCGTTGGCTGCTGCTGGTGAGCCTGGCTGCCGCTTGTGATTGACGCTTGTTGCTTGCTGCTGACGCTTGCTGCTGGCGCTTGCTGCTGGCGCTTGCTGCTAACGCTTGCTGCTGCTCTTGGGCGTTTGCTGCTGATGATGAGCCTGGCTGCTGTTTGTGCTTGCTGCTGGCGCTTACTGCTGCTCTTGAGCCTTTGCTGCTGATGATGAGCCTGGCTTCTGCTGGTGAGCCTGGCTGCCCGCGTCGCCAGGAGGCGCTGCTCACTTAGGCGCCTCCCAGTCGGGGGTATTCGCACCAAGTCGCGTGCCGTCTCCTCTCGTCTTGCTCCTTCGCTTCCATGCCCGCGCCCACACACCCAGGAGGGGCAACCCCTGCGATTTCCTGTTCGGCTGTACACTGGCTGTACACAGCCGGGACCAGCCGGAACTTCAGTCAAATGGCTGTGAAAAGACAATTGAAATATATATTCTTTAAAAGAAATCACTGGGTGACCCTGAACCCCTACTTAACAACGCAATCCCTCGTCCAGGTGACGCTGCCCGGGCTTCCGCTCGGTGCCCTTGCTGACGTGCCCGGCATACTACAGGCAGCTGGTGGGAAGCTGGCGCTGCGGCACGCGGGCGCGCTGGCGACGCTGCAGGTGTGGGGCAGGTGTGGGGGAGAGAGGCAGCTGGTTCGAAGCTGGCACTGCGACACGCGGGCGCGCTAGCGGCGCTGCAGGTGTGGGGCAGGTGTGGGGCAGGTTTGGGGAAGAGAGGCAGCTGGTGGGAAGCTGGCGCTGCGACACGCGGGCGCGCTAGCGGCGCTGCAGGCGGGCGGGTGGGGGGGGGACGGACTCGTTCACACATGTGTGCACGCTACCCTGGCGAGTGCCGCATCAGTGGTGGAGGGCGTGAACATCAGACCGGATCAGGCCAGATCAGGCGCATCTCAGCATCTCACACGCCGACCCCCACCACCACACACACACACACACACGCACACACACGCAGGACTCAGTCGCTGCCACGGAGGTTGCTGCATCGGCGGTCGAGGGCGCGGCAGCGTCGGTGTCGGCCGTGGCCTTCGCAGCACCTGGCAGCGACTGTGGTGCAGGAGTGGGGGGCGGAGGCACAGGAGCGGCAGGCCAGTTGCTTGCGTTTGGCGGAGCAGTAGGGGGAGGCTGGCGCTGTGCGGAGCCCGTGTTTGCGACCATTGCCGCGCCGCTTGCGGCGGAGCTGCTACACGAGGTGGGCAGCCTCACCCTTCAACAACCCCTGAACCCTGCCCAGTGATTAAGTTTTTCAGGAATCTCAATTGAATTTCTGGAGCCATTCGACTGAAAGTCCGGCTCCAAGGCTCCCAAATCCGGCTCCAAATGCCGAAAACAAAAACACTGACCTTGCCTGAACCCTGAGTGAGCCCTGAGTCTCTGTCTGTGCTCCTCCCCCCCGAGGGAGATGCTGACGCACGAGGCGCACCTGCGCGCGAGCATCGTGGCCTGTCCATCTCCCTCCCCCCCACCCTTCTCCTCCCCTCTCCCTGTGCACGACCCAGGTCAGCGCCATGCTGACGCGCGAGGCGCAGCTGCGCGCGAGCATCGTGGACGCGCTCACGCCAACACCACAGCAGCAGTCCATGCAGCGAGCGGTGGCGCATGGGGACGACGACAACGACGGCGCCGGCAGTCGTGGCGCCGGCGGCGGCGACAGTGGTGGTGGCGGTGACGGCGCGCCTGCAGGCGTGTGCGCAGCGGGCGCTGTGCTCGCGCCCACGCTCGCAGCGCTGGGGTGCAGTAGCCCCCTCCTCCCCGGCGGCGCCGGTGCTTGTGTTGCTGCGAGTGCGCGGTCGATGCGGCCAGGCCAGGGCGGGCGCGCGACGTCGGCACCCAGCGAGGCTGAGGTTCGCGACGCGCTAACTGTGCTGCTGTCGTCGTGGCTCAGCTGCCCGTACATACACACGGCCAGGCTGACAGAGGTGGTGGAGGGACTGGCGGAGGACATGGTGGGATTCTGATCTGGCGGGGGCAGCACTAGTAAACGAGGTGGCGCAATTGAGGTGGATGTTGACGGTCGATTCTGGATCCTGTAGGACCCGACGAGTCTGAGGCCACACCCTTAGTCTCCCACTGTATGACATGGCCCAGCAGCCCGTAGGAGACAGGGTGACTGAGGTTGGTGGCCCCCTATAATCCCATCCCCATCCCAATCGTGAGTGCTCCCAACACATGTACAGTCCGTGTGGCTCAGCTGTCTGTATGCGCAAGCCAGGCTGAAGTGGTGGAGGGACTGGGACATGGTGGGGTTCTCCGTGGGGTCCCTGGTTGGTTGGTCCCCGGTCACTTACAAAGTCTGCGCGCGCACAAAGAATGTCGAATCGCCCCCTCTCCCTCGGAGTCCTTTTCACAGTAGCCGCCCCGCCGCCGCGTCTCGTGCCTGAGATGCTGCGTCTCGTGCCTGAGATGCCTGAGATGCTGCGCTGGTTCGTGGAGGCGCGAGTGACGCGTGCGTCGGCCGCGACGCGTGCTGCTGCGGCTGCACGTGTGCGTGCTGATGCGGTACGTGTTGGTGCTGCGGCTGCACGTGCTGCTGCTGCACGTGCTGCTGCTGCTGAGACGGCTGCTGCGGCGGCTGCACATGCACGTGCTGCTGGTGTGGACGCACGTGCTGCTGCTGCACGTGTGCGTACTGCTGCTGCTGCTGCTGCATGTGCGTGTGCTGCTGATGCTGCATGTGTGCCTGCTGCTGCTGCTGCTGCACACGTGCGTGCTGCTGCTGATGCACATGTGCGTACTGCTGCTGCTGCGCGTGCGCGTGCTGCTGCGACTGCGCCCCGTTGGCACCAGCTTCGCGCGCGGCGGCAGCGGCGGCGGCAGCGGCGGCGATCGAAGCGCCCTGCCGGGGCGCTTCCATCGCTGCCTTACCCCGCCCCGTTGCTCCTACTCTGCCAGCGCCACCGCCCTCGCCTCCGCCGCCCTCACCGCGTGTAGACGCCTGCGGCAGTGGCAGCGCCTGCGGCATCGGCAGCATCGGCAGCATCGGCGGCCCATACTCGGCCGGTGGCGCTGTAGTCCCATACTCGGCCGGTGGTGGCGCTCCTGCGTTGTCGTCAGCGCTTGTCGGCGGCAGCTGCGGCAGCGCGGCGGTGAGCGACGAGCGCATGGACGAGTGGCCAGAGTCCTGCGATGCATGGAGGGGAGGGGGGTGAGGTGCAGGCATGTGTGGAGGGGGGCGAGGGAGGGATGCAAGGGAGGAGAGGAAGAGGCAAAATGTGATAGGAGGGACAGGGGACGAAGGGAGGGAGGTCACTGCACCCCCCTCCACCGCACCGCGCACCTTTTGTGACTCGCACCGCGGGGAGTAGATCAGAAACGCAGGGCTGGTGCTTGCACACGCGACTCCCTCGTCGCCCTCACCCTCGCCGCCGCCACCACCGCTGACACCCACCCCGCCGCACTCAACGCCACCGCCACGACCACGACCACCGAGTGTGCCGCCCGCAGCACCAGCGTTGGCGAGAAGTGGTGCGGCAGCCGCCTGCTCAGTCAGGAAGCGAATGATGTGAGCCTCGAAGCCCTATGTGTGGGTAAGCGGGGAGTGGTGGGGGCAGGCAGGCAGCGCACGGTCGGCCACAAGTGGTGCGGCGCTGCAGGCATGGCAGTGCTGGCGGTTGCGAGGGTAGTGGTCAGGCGTGTGGGGGGGGGCGTGTGTGTGTATGTGGGAGGGGGGGGGGCACAGCGGTGGTGGTTGCGCAGCAGTGGAACAACTGTCCCTGTACCTCCGAGCAGATGAGTCGGATCTGGTCGCGGTGCTCGCGCTCCGGCGCCCCCAGCAGCACCGATCGCTCCCATGTGCCTGACTGCTGCAGCTGCTGCTGCTGCGAGGCTCCCCACCCCCAGGGTGCGTACTGTTGGTGCCCCCTGTGCTGCTGTTGCCGCGGCGTGCCGGCGGCGCTGATGGGCGAGTTTGTGCGGCGGCCGGGCGTGCTCGGACCGTGGCCAGATCCGGGCAGGTCGAGCGCAACCGCCACGCTGGTGGTGAACCTGCGTGCATGGTGTCGATGCATGGGCACCCCCACCGGTGCATGGGGTGCGTGTGCACGCGTACATGCACGCATGCACGCATACATGCCGCGCTGCCATGCGTTCGAACTCGAGGCCGACAGCTCACCGACACGTTCCCCAAAGCAGCCCCACGTGTGCGCCGACCTCTCCCGCCGGCCCCGCCCCGCTGCTATCTCGCCCGCCAGTCCCCCAGAAGAGCTGCACATTGACGAGCCCGGTGATCAGGCTCAGCAGCGCTTGCGCCAGGCGAGTGGAAGCAGTCCACCTGGCGCCAGCATGGACACTGGAGAGGACAGCGCCAAACGGAGAACAGCTGAACAGCTCCTGATTGCCCAACGCAGATGCGACAGCTGCCCTGAGATCTCGGAGTGCGCGCACAAGCAACTGCACAATCAACGCCTTCATGCTGCCTACGCCATCCTTCAGTAGGCCAGCTGCGAGGAGGACGCCCAGGGTGGCCTTCCTTCCCCCCTTCCTAACTCCAGCGTGCCCTCCAGCGTGCCCCTCAGCGTGTACGCGGCCGCTGGTGCTCGCGACGGCTACATCGACAGTCTCATCATCGTTCAGCTCGCCCTCCAGCCTTCGCACGACAGGGCCGGGGCCTCCTCTGCCACCAGAAGCAGCATGGGATTGCTCTGCAGCCATGCGACGCGGTTCTAGCGGGTGCCATGTACGAGCATTTTTGTGCTCTAACACAATTTGTGTGGGACTTGTGTGGGGAAATTCGGAGGAAATCCAAAAAATTGGGGGAATCCAGGGGGGAATCAGCGGGCTAGTACAGTTCCCACCCACTGTTTGGTCCCCAGCAGTGCTATATAGCACACCTTCCATCTGGCCAGATCTCGCTTGGCAGTTGGTTGACAAAGCTTCAGGGCTGAGGCGGTGGGGGGATATATCAGTCGCGCACGCATGGCTGGGTCTCTTGAGCCCAAGCCTCCATGAGTCTGGCCTGACTGGTGTAAACAGCAGCATGCTCAACGACGGTATGATCCCCATGGAGTTTGGCGTGGCACAGGGCTGGTGTCGAGGTGACCTGATGCCTGGCAGCATGGTGCATGGCGTCAACGTTGGCGTTAGCGTTGGCGGTCTGCTGCAGCAGGTGCAAGCTGGTGCGACACACGCGCTGCCACCGCTGCCACTCCCGGCTGCAGCACAGGCAGATGGCGGTGCGGCAGCACCAGCAGCAGCAGCAGCAGCACCAGCGGCAGCGGCAGCGGCGGCGGCAGCGGCGGCGGCGGCGGCGGCGGCGGCGGCGGCGGCGGCGGCGGCAGCGGCAGCGGCAGCGGCAGCGGCACAGCAGCATCCGTAGCACCAGTACCAGCGCCAGCGGCGTCTGTCTACCTGTCCACCGGCTACCAAAAACAGAACTACATGCGCACCACGCTGCCGTTCCTTCCGATTCCGCCCCCGCCTAGCGTGGCAGTACAGTTGGAGTCGGGTGGGACACTGCTGCCCGGCTTGTACGAGTGCAGCTTGGAGGTCGGCGCAGTCAAGGGCTTTGCGTGCCTGACAGGTGTGTGTGAGTGCGAGTGTGCGTACACACGGCGTGCGTGCTTGCGGGATAAGGCCTGCGGTCGTGTGAGCGAGTGTGTAAGTGCTGGTGTGCGTGTGTGTGTGTGTGCTCAGCGGAAGAGCCGGCACAAGTGCAGCCGCAGGCGCAGGCACAGCAGTCGGAGGAGCAGATGCATGCGCAGCAGGTGGGCTCGTGTGTGGCGGCGGCGCTGGGCCCGGCGACCGCACAGGAGCAGGTGGCCGCTGGTCACGAGGCTGCAGGGGCGGGTCAGGCGGCGGGTCAGGCGACGGGGGCGGGGCAGCTGGCTGTCCAAAAGAGCGCTGATGGAGGAGGGCAGCGCAGGCGTGGCGCCAGCTCAGGCGCAGCAGCAGCAGCAGCAGCAGCAGAAGGAGGTGGAGACGCAGCTGACGCATGCGAGTGCGCCTGCAGCCTGGTGCATCGTGCTCGACTTTGTGACAGACAAGGCATGCGGTGAGGGCGGCGGTGGTAGCAGCGCGGGCGCGTCGGGCGCACAGCACGGGGCGTCGACGTCGGCGTCGGGGTCGGTGCCGGCTGCGACCGTGCACGCGCAGCAGAGCGTGCCTCGGGCATCGCACGCGCCCGCACCGCAGGCGAACAACACTAGCCAGATGCCTGCGCAGAATGCGGCTGCATTGGCTGCGGCCGCGGCGGCCATCGCCGCTGCCCTGGACGACGGCAGCATGGCGATGGCGCCTGCGCTTGACCATGCAGCATTCGTCGCCGCAGTGGCTGCAGCCGCCAACGCCGCGAGCGCCACCGCGGCAAGCACGTGCGACGGTGGCGGCGGTGGCGGTGGTGATGGTCACGGCGGCGGTGCTGCCGCAGGTGCCGGCAATGCCCTAGTGCCTGGCCTGGCTGGAGGCCTCGGCTGCACGCCGTCTGCCACAGCAGCGGATCCTGCTGCCGGTGGTGAGGGTGGATTCCTCAGGGAGCCAGAGGCGGCAGCGACGGCGGCTGGTGCTCCCCCCCCACGGCCACGCCTGGTGGCTCGCAGCGCACGTGAGTCAGCAAGCGTGAACGGGACCACTCGCCAGACGGGGGCCTGGGATGATGTGAGGGAGGGCAGCTGGCACGCGGAGCACTTTTAAGCAGTAGAGCTAGAGCGTGCACGGCGATGCGCTCTCACAATAGGGCATTGCGGTTAGTGGAGTGCGCCCTAACTGGCGCTGCAGTCGTGAGGAAACGGCGCGACGAGCATGCGCACAAGCATGTGAACAACTTTAGGGTTCTGGGTCCCCTCGAGACCGCGCCGTAGTGCCCGCCCCAGTAGTACCACCAGCAGTGCCCGCTGCACGCTCTGTTAAGCAAACATCGGATTTGCTGACTAACGGCGAGGATCGCGTGCTGATGCATGCTGACAGGGGGAGGGGGGGGCATACCACCAGCTTCTGCCAGCTTTTCTGAGTCCAGCCCTAGCTTTTATCGGGTCTCGACGATCTGTAGATGGCTCTCCCAGATAGAGGCCAACCAGTCAGCACTCAGTGTTGTTTAAAATGTAACATGCTTCTCTACATAGCTGCGACTACTCAGCCCCCTCTGCGTACCTGTGCCCCCTCCACGCTGGCTGTGACAGTTGTGCGAACACACGCACACACAAGCGCGCGCTGCGCCCACGCCCACCCACGCATGCACACCCTCAGGCTGCCTCTTGGGTGCTTCTTCTTCGTCAAAATGCATCACCAACAAAATCCACCATCAAAATCCATCCTCCGCATTCTTGGTCGGCCCCTTGAGTAGCTTCATCATGTACAGCTTCAGGTCCTCCTTGACCGCAAACGTGAAGTCGAGGTGGCCGAAGTCAAACTCCTTGTAGCTGACGTCGAGGCCGGCGGCCTGCATCGCGGCGTGGTGCACGCGGATGTTCTCGGGGGGGATCACGCCGTCGCGCAGGCCAGCCACGAGGTCGACGGGCACGCGCCCAAGGCGGCCGTACTGCGCAGCCACGTCCGGCGGTGTCGGCGTGCCGTACTCAGCCACATTCTTCTTCTTGTTGTCGTAGTCAAACAGCTGGAAGCGGCCGGCGGAGGCGCACTGGCACATGTGCAGCAGCTGCGTGAGGTGGGCATGCACCCAGTGCGTGGGACGGTCGCTTCGTGTGGACGGGGTGGGGGTGGGGTGCGCTTGCGTCTGTACTCCCCATCCATGCAGCAGGAGAAGTTGCGTGGTTGCATTGACCCCCACACAACCCCCCCCCCGTCACACAAACCTGGTACGCCGACATTGCCGGCATGTCGGTCGAGTTGTAGTGCGGCATCTGGGAGGCGGCAGGGGAGACGGGGGCGGAGGCGGGTGAGTATGTAAATCACGCTGGGTATGATCATACGCGGCTGTGCAGCGGCTGGGTAGTCGGTGTAATGGCTGTTTGGCGGCTGTCTACGGTGCACGTTCAGCAAGAGATCGACTGCAGGCCTACCGACGGGCACAGCAAGCAAGCAAATATGCACAGCAGGCAGGCAGGCAGAGACAGACAGACAGACAGACAGGCAGGCAGACAGGCAGGCAGGCAGGCAGGCAGGCAGGCAGGCAGACAGGCAGACATAAACACACACGCACACAACAGTAGTTGTCTATTGAATCCCAAGATCCGTTGTCACGCGTGACTGCAAACAATCTGGACAGATTGAAGCGTTGAGACCAGGGCTGAGACAGAATACACACACACACACACACACCAGGGGTGTACCCGAGGAACAGGGCGCCCGAAGGGCGCAAAACCGATGGTCTCTTGGGGGCGTGATGGGGAAATCTGACAAGTGTGAGGGCCCTGAGGGCCTCTCATCGGCGCCGCCGATGACCACGTCGTCGTCGTCGTCGTTTGCATAACACAACGGGGGCGCCTAGACCCTGAGTAAAAACACAGACCCAAAGCTACTTCTACAGCCAGCGAGGCGCACACCAACCCCCCCAGCACACTCCCCCGTCGTGACGAACCGCAAAGAAATACTACCCACACGGTTCTGAGAGCCAGGTGCGGGATTGCGAGCCCATGTCCACACTCGACAACCACTGAGGCGGCACGCCCCTAACTCGTTCCCACCTCAACTCCTCCGCCACGCCCCGGGGCCCACACGGCCCGGGGTGAGTCAGCACCATCCCTCTCCCTCCCCCTGACAAAAGTAGCATTGCCCCCCGTTGGAGGGTTGCGTCGCGTAAGCGGGTCCTGCAAAGGGGCAAAACCTGTACCAGAAAAAGTCAGGGACCCTCAAGCCAAAAAACACCCCGGTCTGCCTGGAAAACCCCGGGGAGTACACACATATAGTTTGGCTCCTCCCCACACAAAAGCACTGGACACTCTGGTTGGACACTCGCATATCCCGCCAATTTGGCAGGAAGCACCGCCGCACACCCCGGAGGGTGTGGGCAGTTAAGGACAGACCCCCCTCTCGCAGGAGGGAGCGCGGCCAAGACGTGGCCCAAAAAAGGATGAAAAGCCGGGCCGCAACCTCTCACGTTCAAGGGATTTCTAACTGGGATTTCAACCAGCACACAGGACTTGAAACCTGCCACCCTTAACCTGGCTCTGGGCACATGCCCACCCCTTTGAGTTGCACCGAGCACGACTTTGAGCTTCTCGCAGGCCCCCCCCTCTTGGGGAGAGGCACAGAAGGACTCGGTGAGGGGCACATCCTAACTAACCGCCAGAAGTGGATTGTAAAACTCTCATCATCATCATAACTAAAATTAGTAAAGAGAAAACGGAAAGACAGGAGGGACAGGACTGGGGGGGCATGTGCCCACCCCCCTCTGAACAGGCCGGGCCTGCACCAACAAAAGCATAAAAGTATAGGGCGGGCGAGAACTGGGCCGGGTATTCCGGCCCACCCGCAGGAGGGCAGGGGTGGGGGGGGGGGAAGGGGGGGGAGGTTCACCATGCTTCAGGGGCCGCCCATGCGGACCGCACCTAGCCTAGACGACGTGACGTGTGACTCTCTCGTGAGCCCACGCGTGAGTTTTCCCGTGGTCGGCGACACCCCAGGTGACCACGCCAAGCCGATCGGGGCGTTCGGCTTGGGCTCCCCCCACACTCCGACTCCGACGCAAAAACACGCAATCCCTCATTTCTGGAGCGTTTCTGCTGTTTGAAATCGCAAAGTGATTCTGGCTGCCGGGGGCTCCGCCCCCGGATGCTGGTGGAGGTTAGGTGTGGGTCGGAACTTTGGAATGGCGCTTTCCTTTGATGGTCAAGACCTTGCGCGCATGCTGTGGTGTTCTGCATGCATCAATGCATCATGTTAATTTCAATCAGTGTCCATTGTGGTGTTGCATGCGCCGTCCCGCCATGCGCTGCATGCATGCATGCCCGCGCCGCGCACATGAGCTGTTGCGAGCTGTTTGTCTTCTGGATGTGTGTTTGCTGCTGCCCCCAGCTAAGCGTGCGTCAGAGACCGTATCATAGCAACAGAGTACTGCGGACAGCGGGGGTCCGGGGGCGCAGCCCCCGGGAAAATGGGCAAGCCGATGAGTTCATGAGGCCCTCTCCTGGCAAGCCGATGAGTCAGGGAGGCCCTCTCCTGGAAAACCGATGCGCGGCATGCCCGCGGGTTCACCCCTGAGACACACACATACACACACACACACGCACGCACACACACACACACACACACACGCACACGCACGCCAGCGCACACACCTGCAGTGCGCGCTCCCACTGGCTGCCGTCGTTGGCGAGGATGAAGCGGATGAAGAACTGCAGGAGCTCGAGGACGCTGCGTGCGTGTGTGTGCGTGTGTGTGTGCATGTGTGTGTGTGTGTGCATGTGTGTGCGCATGCAAGGATGAAGCGGATGAAGAACTGCAGGAGCTCGAGGACGCTGCGTGTGTGTGTGTGTATGTGTGCGTGTGTGCATGTGTGCATGTGTGTGTGTGTGTGTGTGTGCACGCGTGGATGAAGCGGATGAAGAACTGCAGGAGCTCGAGGACGCTGCGTGTTTGGGTGTTGACAGGGGGGAGAGAGTGAGTGTGAGTGTTAAACGGAGAGCGTGAATGTCAGTGTTGAGCGGAGAGAGTGAATGGGGGCGTTAAGAGTGTGGATGTGTGTGTGTGTGTGCGTGTGTGCGTGTGTGTGTGTGTGTGTGTGTGTGAGCTATTCGAAAGACATCCAAGTCGACGCGTCAAACCTAGCAACAACTGCCAGGGTGTACTGCCAGCAGTAGGAGGCTAGTAGTACAGACACTGCCGGTGCATGCGGGTCGCGTGCATGTAACGCTTTGATGGATGATGGATGGATGGATGCGTGGGCGCGTGGGCGGGAGCAGTGGAGCGGCAGCGGGCAGCAGGCAGCGGGCAGTGGGGCAGTGGGGCAGTAGAGCATTGGGGCATTGGAGCATTGGAGCGGCATTGGATTATTGCCAATGCCCCAATGCCCCGCATTGGGGCATTGGGGCATTGGGGCATTGGAGCGGCATTGGAGCATTGGAGCGGGAGCACTGGATCATTGGAGCGGCAGCGGGCAGTGGGGCGAGGCGTCGGTTGTGCGCGCCGGTCGGTCGGTCGGATGGGTTGTGGCAGGCACGTGCGTGCACGTGTGCGAGTGCGTGAGCGAGTGTGTGCTCGCGCGCGTGTGTGTGTGTGTGTGTGTGGTTGTAACGAGCCGACGACAGGGGTGTATGCCAAGGCTTGCGCGCACAGGCACCTCACAGACACCGACACCAGCCAGCCAGCCAGCCAGCCGGCCACTCACCCAGCCACACAGCCACAGCCAGCCACACAGCCAGCCAGCCAGCGAGCCAGCCAGCCAGCCAGCCACGCACCTTGGGATAGAGTAGATGTCTCGTACGACCTTGAACACGAGCGTGCGCACCCAGTTGGTGGGGATGAACAGCGGCATTGCGAAGCGCGGCCACAGCGCTTGCGAGACCCACAGGAAGTTCGGGAGGACCACGGCAGCGATGTCTGCGGCCGGAGGCTTCTTGACGTGGAATCTGGAGAGGTGGGAAGTGTGGGGGGAAGGTGTGGGAGGTGAGGTGTCGGAGGTGGGGTGTGAAAGGTGAGGTGCGGGCGAGCCGGGAGGGGAGGGAGCTGCGGCTGACCGGCATGCATGCATGCCAAACGCGCCCGATCACGCGCGTGCGCCAACGCGCGTGCGAGCGAGCCCAGTTGTCCTGCTGCCCTCCTAACCCTAACTCCACACTTTCAGAGAGCAGACTGTAAACTCTCAGACAGCGACTGTCAACACTGTAGAGAGCAGGCTGTAGACTCTCTAGACAGCGACTGCCAAAACACTCTAGAGAGCGGACTGTCAACAACACTCTAAAGAGCAGACTGTAAACTCTCTAGAAGGCGACTGCAAACACTCTAGCTAGAGATCAGACAGTAGCATCATCGTAGCCCAGTAGGCCAGACTCCCCTCCTCCCTAACTCCACCCTAACTCCACCCTAACTACAAACGCTCAGATCAGAGAGAAGGCTGCCACTTGGCAGTCTTCTTGAGACTCTAAATACTGATCACTCCTAGGTAGAGAGCAGGCTGTACACTCCATCATCAGAGCACGCCACCCACCCGGCCGGCGTGAGCAGGATGAGTCGGTGCACGTGCGACTTGGTGTGGCCGCGGAACACGCAGTGGATGAGCAGAGACATGCCGCCCATGGAGTGGCCGACCGCGCGCAGGCGGTACGGCTCCGCAGCGCCAGTGCCGACTGACGACGAGCCGCGGCGCGGGTGCTGCGCGGCCGCTGCTGCTGAGGTATCAACACCGCCTAGCCCCGCCGCCGCAGCGCCGGACAGCTCCCCGTGGCTGCGCACGCGCATGGGGAGGCGCGGCAGAGGCCCGCCCCCTGCTGCTGCTGTCGATGCTGCTGCGGCTGGTGGTGGCAACAACGTGCCCGCAGCCACCACGACAGTTGCTGCGGCTGCTGCAGCTGCTCCTGCTACTGCCCCTGCTGCTGCTCCTGCTAAAACTGCCGTGGTGGACGGCACCGCGCCCGCGGAGATACCCACGGACGGCGCACTAGGCATGGCCGACGCCGCGTGCTCCCCCTGCTGCTGCCCCTGCCCCTGCTGCTGCTGCGCCACGTCGCCGCCGGCCGCCAACGCCAACGCCGACAGGCTGCTGTGGCTGCTGCCTGAGCGCAGGCGCTGTAGCGGGAGCGGTGGCGGCCGTGTCGCCGCCCCGCACACGCCCACCCCGACGCCGACGCCGTGCCCGCGCGCGCTGGTGGCCCCGCTGCCGCTGCCACCACGTCCGTCGTCGCTGGCGTCGTCGCTGCCGCCAGCAATCCCGGCGTCGCTGAGCGCGTGCGCGGCCGGCGCGCGTGGGCGGCAGATGGCAGACGACGACGCTGTCGAAGATGCAGTGGCAGACGAGGAAGTGGCAGACGATGCAGTGGCAGCAGCAGACGAACCAGCACATGCCAGAGCAGCCGCAGACAGTGCGGCGATGCTCTCACTGCCTCCGTTGTCCTCACTGCCCCCGGCCCCGCCCCCGTTGTCAGTGTCCCCAGTGGGCCAGTGCCAGTTCCCGCCCCCAGGACGCACAGGCACCGGACCCTTGCTTGCTGCAGGCTTGCGAACCAGCCACGGCAGCCAGCGCTGCGCCCAGCTTCCCTGCGCCGCCGCCTGTGCCGCCTTCGCAGCTGCCGCTGTGGCCTGCTGCAGGCTGTGCTGCTGCTCGGACGAGCCCGTCATCCCTAGCGAGCCGTCGTCGTCCCCACCTGCCGCTGCTGCTGCTGCCGCCCTCCGCCGCCCACCCCCGCCGTGCTGTGCAGGCTCCCCGCCACGCGCCACACTGTCAAAGGAGCGTGCTGTTGAAGCAGGCGATTGCGGCCACTCGCCCGACGTGCGTGCACGCACCTCGCCGCGCCGCGCGCGCCCGTCTGAGCTCGGCGGCGGTGTGGAGCCCGCACCAGCTGGCGACGTGCCCGGCGTCGGCACTGACGGCATGCTCATGCCCGGAGGCAGCTCGATGTTGACGTGGCCCTGGCCCATCTCGGTGCACCTGCGTGGGCGCAGGGTGTGTGTGTGTGCACGCGCTTACACGTATGGTGCAGCGAGAGGGGGAGATGGCGTGCGTGCGCGCGCGTGTAGTAGCAAAGGCAATGTTGCTGGTGCATGCTGGGTGACAGTCATGCATAAAACGTGGCACTGATACGTGTGTCACACGGAAGGGTCGTTTGGCTGGACCCCTGTGTCACACTGCTGTGCGCAGTTTTTCGCGCCATCGCGCCCCCGAGCGTGTCCTGCGGAGCTGTTCCCACGTCACAAGACCGCCATGACGGCCAAAAAGGTATGCATCACTGGTGTATGTGTGTTTGAGAGAGAGAGACAATGGCTCTGTGCATCACAGCAAGCCATTGCCACAAGCCATCACCACAACCCATCAGCGCAACCTATCAGCGCAGCCCATCAACGCAGCCCATCAGCGCAGCCCATGACAAACCCACTTGGTGTTGTGGATGTGGTCGAGCTGCGCGCCCATGTCGTTGATGCCGAGGTGGTTGATGTTGAAGTCGAAGTAGTAGACGCCGTTCTTGGAGGCGTCTGTGGGAGAGGGCGCGGGCGAGGGGTGGGAGGTAAGGAAGCAAGCCATGAGAGTGGGGCAGTGGGACATCAGAGTAGGGAGACAGGTAGTGGGGCATCAGAGTATAATAAGACATCAGAGTGGAGCATCAGAAAGTCGAGTGTAAGACATCAGAGTGGGTAACAGGAAGTAGGGAGACGTTGGAAGACAGGCAGTGGAAGACAGGCAGTAGGATAGGCAGTGGAAGACAGGCAGTAGGACAGACAGTGGAAGACAGGTAGTGGGAAGACATCAGAGTGGAAGACATCAGAGTGGAAGACAGTGCACAGACACTCGAGGACA
Organism: Chlamydomonas sp. UWO 241; assembly: GCA_016618255.1. Classification (NCBI taxonomy): domain Eukaryota; kingdom Viridiplantae; phylum Chlorophyta; class Chlorophyceae; order Chlamydomonadales; family Chlamydomonadaceae; genus Chlamydomonas; species Chlamydomonas priscui. Next base: position 630,011 of record VFSX01000053.1, read on the forward strand.
GACAGTGGGGCATCATGGTTGAAGAGTGCCAGGGAGTGGGGCATCAGCGCAGGGCGTTACCAGTGAGTGCGTGGGGCATCAGGGAGGGTGGGCAGCGGCAGCTGAGGCATGCGGCAGGCATGCGCGTGCGACCGCACGCCCTACCACATTCCCAACGTCCGACGCGCCGCCTTAATTGCGCAGATGAGGCGTCGCCTCAGGCGCCACCCCCGCCCGCCTTCGGCGCCACCCCGACCACCTTAGGCGCCCATCCTGAGGCGTCCCCCAACCCTCAGGCATCATGACCGCCGCCGCCTTGACTTGCGTGTCTTAGGAGTTGGGATTGTGGTGATGACGTGTTGCAGTGTTTCCGTAAGTCAACCCGCAACCCGCAACCCGTAAGCCAACCCGCAACCCGCAAAACTGCATTGACGGGTTAAGATTGGCCGATTTGGGCTGGCGCTGCGGTTTGAAACCGAAGAAGTGAGCTCAGAGGATTGAGCCATGATTCCCCCAAGATCCTTAGCGGTACCACTGACGTGTTGTGCACACGCGTGCGTGCGTGCAACTGGGTACATCCTACCTTTGTGCCGCCGCGGCGCGCTGCAGCGGTTTGTGCCCAGCCACACGTCAAAGCCGGCCTCCCATGCAGCAAACGCCTGTGAGGATAGGGTGGGTGCGGCAGGGCAGCATAAATCATACATCAGGTCTGACCAGAGCCTCTATCTGAGCGCCCCCCCTCCCTCCGTGCCTCCATTCCCCGGCTGCACGCATCCCAACACCCACCCATGCAACGCAGCCACCCCAGCTGCGACCCAGTCACGCCCCCGCTGACCCACGCCATGCAACTGTCGAGCACGCACACACACACGCACACACACACACACACACACACACACACACACACACACACACACACGCACGCACACACACGCACACACACACACACGCGCACCTGCGACCCCGTCACGCCCCCGCTGACCCACGCCATGCTGCTGTCGAGCACTCCATGCATGAAGAACACTACGTCCTTGCAGCCGACGCGCGGAATGCGCTCAAGCTGTAGGATGTACCTGCGGGTGTGTGGGTGTGAGGTGTGAATAAAATAGGTGTGGAGGTGAGCGGAACGCGCTCAAGCTGCAGGATGTACCTCCGGGTGTGTGGGTGTTGGGGTGTTAGGGTGTGACCAGAGTATGTGTGGAGGTGAGCGAAGTGCACTCGAGCTGCAGGATGTACCTGCGGGTGTGTGGGTGTGTGTGTGGGGTGTGACCAGAGTAGGTGTGGAGTGGAGGGGAGTGGAGGGCACAAGCAGGCGCACGGTACGCACTCAAGCTGCAGGGTGCACCTGTGCGTGCGCGGGTGTGTGGGAAGTGTGCGTGTGTTCAAGGTGTGGGCAGGGAGGTGCAGCTGAATGTGCCTGCTGCGACGAGTGCGACCTGCGTGGGATGTTGGTGCGAACGAGGAGTGGGCAGTGAGGCAAGCGCTGCAGAGAGGCCTGCGATGCGATGCGCGTCCCCCCACCCGTCCTCGGTCGTGACCGTGTGGCTGTGTGGCGCGTGCTGAGTGAGATATGAGAGTGGGAGACAGGCAGTGGGAAGACATCAGAGTGTAGATGTCCTAGTGTAGTGATGATGATGGATCTTACAGTCTGTGTGACACCAGTAATGATGTATAAGACCGGTGTCGGCGCTAGCGCCCGACACCTTAAACTCAGTTTCAGTGGGAAACTGGCTGGCTACCTGGTAGGGGTGAGGGTAAACCCCCACACGCGCGCACGCACTGGACCTAGACAGGACACTGGGCCCCCAGATCCACCCTATACCACCCAGGTAGTGACAGCAACGCATTGTTGGTGTGCGCCTGTGTTCTACTGCTAGTCCCGCCGCCGCCATTGGCTCCAGCAATCTCCTCCATGCCCGCCAGCAATCTCCTCCACGCCCGCCAGCAATCTCCTGTATGCCCGCCAGCAATCTCCTCCATGCCCGCCAGCAATCTCCTGTATGCCCGCCAGCAATCTCGTCCATGCATGGGCGCCGCCATGCGATCTCCATGCGCCGCGCCGCGCTCCATGCGCGCCAGCACCCGTACCACCCGCCTCATTCCCGTTCTTTAGCCATTCCCCGTGACACCTATGGCTGATCCTTGTTCCGCCGTCCCCTTTGGCATCTGTAACCCGTATCCTCTCCCTGTAGCCTCATTCCCCGTTCTTAACCGCCATCTCCATTATGGTGCCCGCCCGCTGGTGGGGCCTCGCCTCGCCCCATGCCGCACGGCTAGTGTATTGATTGCTGCGCCATCTATAATCTGCGCCTTGGGGCAGGAACCCCTGCGCCACAACCTCCTCACAAAGCCTAGCCGCATGTGCCTCGCTTCCCATGTTTCTCAATTTCTCGCCATCCGCTTCCATGCTGCCGCCTGCAATCTCCTCCACGCCCGCGAGCAATCTCCTCCATGCCCGCCAGCAATCTCCTCCATGCATGCACGCGCAGAGCGCCGCCATGCAACCCCCATGCGCCGCGCGCGCCATGCGCGCGCCGCGCCCGCCAGCTCCCGTAGCCTCATTCCCCGTTCTTTACCCATGCGCCGTGACGCATTAGCCTTGTCTGCCGTCCCCTGGCATGCATAACCCGTAGCCTCATCCCCGGTAGCCGCATTCCTCGTTCTTAGCCGCCATCTCCATTATGGTGCCCGCCCGCTGGTGGGGCCTCGCCTCGCCCCATGCCGCACGGCTGGTGCATCGATCGCGTCGCCATCTAATAATCTGCGCCTTGGGGCAGGGAACCCCTGCGCCGCAACCTCCTCACAAAGCCTAGCCGCATGTGCCTCGCTTCCCATGTTTCTCAATTTCTCGCCATCCGTCTCTCTCTTCCATCCAGGCACAGTAAACCATTAGGAGCCGCAATCTGCTTGAGTTCCGATCGTTGTGAGAGGGGGTGCATGCTCGCCGCAATTCTCGCCATCGTGCATCGTGCTCTCCATCGTACCGCTGCCCCATCTGCCATATAGCCTCGCCCCATCAGGACCAGTTCATCAGTAGCGCTGTGCGTCACAGCCGCTCAGGGTAAATTTCCAGATTTTCAGCCGCCCAGTACCAAGCGCAGTTGTCCCGGTTGTCCGCACACCTGCCGCCAAATTTGACGCGCATCCCCCACCGCCTGGGCGAGCTCTCACACACACCTGACCGTGCACGTAGTAGTCCTAGTGTAGCAGTCCTGATCAGTAGCCTCTGCTGTTGCTACAGTGGAGGTCTAGGGGACGAGATCCCGCGGGCTTGTGAACCCCGGCCGTGGCCCCACGGTGAGGAGTCAGATCTGAGGGCCGAGTGCCCTATCTAGGTCCAGCCCCGACCCAATTGCCCCCCACCACCAGTAGCCAGCCACCCGTCGGCAGCGCTCAGGCGTTACACGCCGAGCAAGGTCGAATACGCTGCCGGTAGGTGCGTCACACATAGGGTTGGCTGTGTGCGTATAATACATATATACGTATATCCGTAAATATACGTATATACGTATGCAAAAACGAGCAAATATACAGGGCAACAAAAAAAAATCGCACCCCACACCCCGCCGCCGCCGCCTCCGTCCCCCCAGCAGCGTAGCGCAGCATACAACGGCATCGCGCATAGGATAAGTATGATACAGAACGGACCCCCCCCAAGGGATAGGCCCGCCCAGCAGACGATCAATGGCAAATCGTACGCGCCGGCGGAGTGCCGCGCCGAGCTGATCAGGATGAAGATAACGTACGGCGATGCCGAGAAGATCCGCCGCCTGATTTAGGACCACATGCTCGAGATGTTCAACAAGGTGCTCGGCATCGCGTCGAACTGCTCGACGCGCTTTGCGTTCAGCCACATGATCACTCTGGACCTCCAGGAGGCCAAGGACGCGATCAAGAGCGCGTGCATCAGCGACGAGTGGGACATCGCCGCAGCCTCCTCGACGCACGGCGACGAGTTCAAGGAGCTTGTGCTAGAGTACCAGCCGCGGCGGACGGGCCGCGGCCGGCCGGAGCGCCCGTACAAGTTCTGGACCGGGGTGCCGCGCCTGATTGAGCTGGTGCAGCCGATCAGCGACGCCATCCACAAGACGGAGGCCGACTGCGCTCTGCTGTCCCAGGGACCGGCCATCTTCCAGGCGCTCCAGAACCACGTGCTGGCGTTTGGCGACAAGTACAAGGACGACCCCTCGGCTCCCGACTACGCGGACCTGCCCGCGATCTTCGAGGCGCGCATGCTCAAGCACTGCCCCATCGCGGCGTACGCTGCGTTCGCCCTCGACCCACTCTACTTTGACGTGGACGCGAGCGGCAGCTGGACCCCAGCCCTCTGCCGGCTGGACGACGGGGACCTGGAGGGCGTGAAGACGTACTACGAGCGGTTTGTCGAGCAGGAGCAGATCGAAGCGCTCCACCTCGAGCTCGCCACGCTGCAGCTGGAGCCGCTGCCAAAGAAGTTCGAGAGCCTGTACAAGGTGTGCAGCTCGAGGCGGGAGGTGGACGGCAAGAAGATCAAGATCATCATCACGCCCGCTAGCAGCCGCCGCGGGCTGTGGACGAAGAACCTGGCCAACAACGGCTTCCCGTTGCTCGCTCTGTGCGCCGACCGCCTGCTGTCCATGCACGCGACCAGCGCAGCGAGCGAGCGCAACTGGTCGGTGTGGGGGCACATCTTCACCAAGTACCGCACGCGCCTGGGCCTGATCAAGGGCGAGATGCTCGTGATCATCCGCGGCAACAGCGAGACGGTGATCATCACTGACGGGGACGAGTTTGAGGAGGAGATCTCCCTCGAGATGCTGGAGGAGATCCTCGAGGGGGGGGAGGAGGAGTGAGCTGATACCCCCCCCCCTGCTGCAGCGCACTGCTGCATACCAGCAGTGATCTGAATAGCCCTTGTTGCATGCTTTCCAATGCAAGTTGGATGATTCCGATCCATGCACAAGGAGCGTCAGTTATGACCGGGCCGCGGCCGCCCGAGCAGCCGCGCGAGCGCACATTACTGTTTTGGCATTTACTGAAACAACGTAGCGCGCATGATGATGAGACCGATAGCAAAGATGCTCTTTGTAAAGAAAGCTTTCCAACGGCGTATCTCACTCCCTCAGCGACCCATGTATGAGCAGATGGCGTTTTTTGTATACGCACGTATTATACGTATTATACGGATATACGCATAAATTCAGCCTGAAATGTACGGGTTGGCCAACCCTAGTCACACACGACTGTAAAATCCATCATCATCAGTAGTCCTAGTCCACATCAGAGTGGACAGACAGTGATGGGCATCAGAGTAGACACAACATGGAATACAAACAGTGGCACATCAGAGTGCAAGACTTGCGAGTGGAGCCAGGCGGTGGACAGTGGGCGCACGTCCCCACCTGTCTTCGGTCACCCTGGGCGGCCCACTCCCTGGGCGGCCCACTCCCTGGGCGGAGTCGCGGCGGTCGGCCCATGTGAGTCGCCGTCGCCCATCCCCCCCATCGCCCTGCCCCCCCGTCGACTGCCGCCAATGTATGCTGCCCATCCTGGACTATCCACCATCGCCATCGTCCGAAGGGCAGCCTCAACGAGCCAAGCAACTCGACCCCCAAATTCAAAATGTCATCGCAGAGCCCGTCTCCATGCCCTCGCCAGCGCCGAACAGCTCCTCGGCCGACTATCGACCGCATCCCAGACCGCCTCGCCTCCGCCGAGCAGATCCTCGGCCGCGCCCCACTGCGGCGCCCCACCACCATGCACCACAGAGAACCTCACATCGCCATGCCCCCCCCTTCAGCACCCTCCACTCCCACTGACACGCTCCAAACTACACAGTCCACCTATCCCCCACCTTCACCACCCCACAGTCGACTACTCGCCCACGCTCCACCCCCACAAGGAGCTTGCCGTCCCGTGTGCGCGCCATGCAGGCCCATGCACCCCCGCCCCATGCGCCTCCCGCCCATGCGCCCTCACGCGCGCCGACCCCATGCTGGCCCTCCCTCCCCCCCCCCTCCCCCCAGCCTTTCCTCCCTTGCCCCTGCCTCCACCCCCTGCCTACCTACATCATCGCCCCATGGACTTCACAGGCCCATGGAGATGATCCGCCTCACCACCCCCCACGCCCCAGCCTCTCCTCCCTCGCCCCTGCCTCCGCCCCCTGCCTACCTACATCATCGCCCCATGGAGTTCAGAGGCCCATGGAGATGATCCGCCGCCCCATCCCTGCGCCCCTGCCTACGTTCATCATCGCCCCATCGAGTTCGTTGGCTCATGGAGATGATCCGCCGCCGCCCCCTATCCCAGGCCCGCCTACGCTCGCCCGTCGCCCCATCGAGGAGCTGATCCGACGTCCTGTAGGCCTGCCTACCCCCAACTATCGCCCCATGGAATTAATCAGCCCATGGGGGGATGATACGCCGCGATTGAGGTTGAATGAAGTTGTAAGTTGAAGTTGGTTGGCCCGAGTGGCACCCCCCCCCCGTCATGTGATGTACCCCTCTTAGCGCTGATTGGTCCCCCGCTGTAGAACGACACACATGTGCCTTTTGACCTCTGGAACATTGCCAGTACTTAAGTACGTGTAGTGCTGTTGCAGTCGTGTAACATTATGGAATGGAATGGAATGGACTGTGTGGTGTCAGGCATCAGAGTGGACAGACATTGGAATACAAACATTGGGACGTCAGAATGGAAGACATCAGAGTGCAAGACGGTTAGTGGACAGTGGACGCGCGTCCTCACTCACCCGTCCTCGGTCGTCACAGTGTGTGACTCTAGTGGATAGCCCGCGAGGCGCACGACGTCCGCAGCGCAGGAGACCTCGGAGATGTGCTGGCGAATGCTTTCGGTGCGGCTGAAGCTCGATGAGCGGCGTAGCAAGCGGCCGCTTGCACCATTCGGCGCTGCCGCTGCCACCCCCGTTGGGCTGGTGCGCTCAGTCCGTGCGAGGCGCGGCATGCTGCGCGAGCGGGGCAGGCCCAGCCGGCGTGCCGCAGCCGGCACTGCTCCGCCGTTGCCGCCTGGCGCGTCGTCCGCTCCCGCCCGGCTCATCAGCCAGCGCGTCCAGAAGCGCGGGCGCCCCTCGCGCACGCGCCGCTGCTCCTGCTGCTGCTCTGGCTGCTGCTCCTGCTCCTGCTCTGGCTGCCGCCGCCTCGCAGATTGTACCGGTGTCGCAGCCGGCGACTGCGAGGGCGACGGTGACTCGTCCCCGTTCATCATCCCAGCTGCGTGCATGCGGCGGTGGCTGGCGGGCGTGGGCGGGCCCTTGACCTGGAACGTCGCTCGCACGACACGCCGGAAGAACTCAAAGGTGTGGCCGACAGCTAGCTCCGCTGCGACCTGCGTGTCGTGCATCAGCCCGTGCTGGTTCGTGATCACGCCCGCGCCGCTTGGCTGCGCAAACATGTGCGTGAGGCCGTCCGTGCCGTGCTGCTGGTGCTGCCTGCCAGGCGCGGGGCCTGTTGCAGCCGCGCCTGCTTTGCTGGAGCGGCGGTAGAGCGGAGGGCGGCTGCCGGCAGGGCGCGTTGGGACGCGTGCTGCCGAAGGCCCTGGCATGGCCTCGCCTGCGTCGGCGCGTGCAGTAGTAGGAAACAGGGTGCGTCACATGCGTGTGCGTCCTGGGCAACGGTCCACAACAGCCATCCTGCATGTCCCTGTACGTTTGCACGTACACACATGCACACACACACACACACGCACGACGCACACACACACACACACACGCACACGGACACACACACACACTCACACACGACGCACGCACGCCCTGGCACGCGTCCACCCCATGCATGCATGGGGTGGACATGGGGTTGTTCTTCATGCTGTGTCAGCATGGGGTTGTTCTTCAGTTGTGTTTACCCGTAGTGGTTCGTGCCCCACCTGCTCCCCCCCGTTGTGCGTCCTCCACTGATGCTTCTGTGCTGCTGTCCTGTGCCTCCTTGGGCGGAGCCTGGGCCCCCCCGAGCGCCATCTCAAGGATCGCATTCAGCGTCGTGGGTCGTGTCTCCCGCTCAGCGTCGTTGGCCGGCCTTGCCCACGACGACCTCAGACTCTCCCGATACTTGCTGTCGCTAAACAGGCCGATGAGTAAAGAGGACAAACCAGAAAGAAACCTGGTCATTTCGTTGAAGAACGCCCGGATGACTGTGAAGAACGCCTGCTCCGCATTGCCCATCGCCGTCTCCGTCCACCATCGCACGAGGGGCGCGACCAGGCATGCGTGGAGCCATGCAAGCCATGCATGGAGCGTCCCCATGACGCGCTCGACCATGCAAACTCTAATCTGATAGGGGTGTCATCGGTGTCACCACGCAACTCCACTCTGGCAGGTGTGTCATCAGTGTCATGTCAGTCACCACGCTTGCCAAATGACGTCGCTTTGATAAATACGCGCTGGGGTTTGAGCCAGGTTTTGGTGGTGTGGGCTCTCAAAACCTGGCCCGAGAGGAACCCGTCTGCTGGGCTGGTATCACCCAGCAGTGCAAATAAGGCTGTGCACTTGGGCACAGAGCACACGGATGTTGACCCAGCCCAGGCACCACCCTGAGCGCCCCATGCAGCACTCCCTCCTCCCTCGCAGCCTGATGGGATCACTGGTGGTGCCCAGGAGCAGCAGTGGTTCGTGGCAGGGCGTGGAGTGAGTGCATGGGGGGGGGGGGGGGCACAGCATGCACACGCACTGTCAGGCGACCCGCTGCTCTGAGCGGTGTGCAGTCACAGCATGCTGGTGGGATCAAGCTGCGTGTGCATATGTGTGTGTGTGTGTGTGTGTGTGTGCTTGTGTGTGTGTGTGTGCTTGTGTGTGTGTGTGCTTGTGTGTGTGTGTGTGTGTATGCATGTGCGCGTGTGCTCGTGGAGCATCAGCCGGGAGGGTCACTGACTTCGTGCCAAGTTTGGCCATGGTTGGCACAGGTTGGCCCAGGTTCCGCACGCTCTGATCCTGATACCCGCACCCACCTGCTCACCCTCCTCTCGCTCCTGCATGTGATGGACACGCAGAGCGAGGGCCGCGCCGCCGTCGGCCGCCTACTGGATTGAGAAGAACTTGCCCGAGGCAAGTTGGATGAAGCTATGAAGAATCTGTGATGAAGCTATGATGAAGCTATGAAGAATCTATGATGAAGCCATGATGAAGCTATGATAACCTTTTCATTCCAATGTTGCCCATCATAATTGAGGTGTGTGCCACTTACCCGTGCACTTACTCGAGGCATGGGGCGCCGGCTGAGCCCTATGCAAACAAGAGCTGGACAGCCATGCACGGCCAGGCGGGGACCGTTCCAATCAGCGCCAGTTGGCTGTGCCGGCTTGCCTGGCCACAAGGCCACTGCTGTGAACCTGAGGAAGATCCTTTCTGTAAGCTCCTTGCCAGCCATGTCTCTCAGAGACCGCTGTTTGAGGTAGTCTAGCGGGCAGGAGCGGTGGTATATCGGCCGGGAGCCGGCGGTTCTCTAGTTCACTTAAGTGGGCTGGAGTATCGGCGGGTGATCTCTAGTGGAAGAGTAGCCTGACAAGCTGGAAACCCTGTGTTACTTGTTACTTGTTACTTGCCACTTGCCACTTGCCGCTTGCCACCATTTCTGTGTGGCAGGGGGGACTGCGCATACAGCAGGTCGTGTCTTGAGCATGGGTTGTGGCCCACGACCCCTGTTGGCCGGCTGTCTCATCTGAAACGCATTTGCTGTGGCCCACATGTCCACAGTTTGGCAAGGTCACGGGAGAGCGCCTCTGGGGCGGCTCCGACTGGAGCAGCGCCTACATCTACGAGACGGTGTCAGGAAAACATGTGAGGTGCCGCTGCTGCACTGCTGCTTCACCGTTGCTGCTGCTGCTGCTGCTGCTGCTGCTTCCCTACTGCTGCTGCTGCTGCATCCCGCTCTGCTGCTGCACCACCCGCCCCTCTCAACCCCCTCCCCAGTTACAGTTACAGTTACATTGGCTTTCCAGCAAAGACTACCTCTAGTCCTAGTACCACCGCCTAGACCCAAGTCCAGTTCTGGCCCTAACAATTACTTGTGAGGGGCGGTAGCCACCAGCCGGCTGCCTGCCAACGTGTAGTCCCAGAGCAAAAAGGAGAGCTATTGTGCGACGCCTCCAAAATAGGTCCTAACTGCTTCTAGGGGATAGGGGGTCAAGTGGCGCTTGCCAATCTACTTGACCGCCGTGGTGGAGGGGCCGGCGCCTGAGGGGCAGCCGGACCGTACACCACGGCTCTCCACCCGACCCTATCCTGAGCACGCTCAAACGCCGTGTCCGAAAAAGTCTTCCAATCAGAACGAGTGCCACTAGTTTCGCCTAGCTGCTGAATCAGTAGCTTAAGAAAATAGTGTCGGGAGGAGGCTGGAGGCCGGCCTTGCTGCCGAGCCACATCCATTGTGCAGTCAAAAGTCGTACGAGGAAGACGAGAAGCCGGCATGCGCATCACATGGCCTAGCCACTGCATTGATCGCTTTGCCACAAGGCTCTCAATTGGCTCAGTGTCGCACGCCTGCCGAATATAAGTTAATCTGTGCCGGTCGACCAGGCGCACACCCAGAATGCGACGAAGGCAGTTAGAGTGGGCAACCTCCAATCGAGTCAGTTGTGTTTTAGTAGGGGCCCATGTTTCGCAGCCGTACAGAAAGTGGGGCAGCACGAAAGTGTTGTAAACCCGCATCTTAGACTGCACTTGCATCTTCTTGCTGGCCCAAATCTTATCAAAAGACGCAAACACGCCCAGCGCGCGACCGACACGCACACCGATCTCCTTTTCCACACCACCACTCTGGGTTATCCAACTCCCTAGATACTTAAATGCAGAGACGGTCTTCACTTCACCACCAGTCAGCGCAAACGTGGGCAGATCCGCGACAAAATCTGCTGGCAAAATCATCACTTCTGTCTTGGCGGCGTTGATTTGCATGCCAAAGCTAGAGGACACTTTGTCAAGGATTTTCAGCATAAGCGCCAACTGAGCTGGGTCATGCGAGAACAAACATAAATCGTCGGCATACATCAGCATTACTATGCGCTCAACCGACGACGACAACACAGAGCCGCCGGCTCGGGTCACGACTGACACGCCAGCCCCCTCTGGCATCATGTCTAGCGCCTTTTTCACTATGTGGTCAATAAAAACATTGAACAACACAGGAGCAATGACGCACCCCTGTCGCACACCAGACGACACGGAACCCCCTCCCCAACCAGTTGTTTGTCAAGACTGCGCTCGGGCGGGACGAGAGCATGTTTAAGGGGGAGGCGCTCGGGCTACAGGCGATGGCTGACACAGGCTCGGTCCGCATCCCAAAGCAGGTAGGGCGTGTGCACATCTTTAGGGCTGCAGGCTGTGGCATTAGACATGTATGTTAGCTTGCGGCTCCAGGCGATGGCAGACACAGGCTCGGTCCACATTCCAAAGCAGGCAGTGTGTGTGCACATCTTTGGGGCTGCAGGCAGTGGCATAAGACACGCATGCTAGCTCGGGGATCCAGACGATGGCAGACACAGGCTCTCGGTCCCCATCCCAAAGCAGGTAGTGTGTGCACATCTTTGGGGCTGCAGGCTGTGGCATTAGACATGCATGCTAGCTTGCGGCTCCAGGCGATGGCTGACACCGGCTCGGCCCGCATCCCAAAGCAGGTAGGGCGTGTGTTTACATGCTACTTACGGAATGTAGGCATGACAGACACTGGCTTGGTCGGCATTCCAAATGACATGATGCTCGTGGGTCTTGCAGTCAGTTAAACGCTACAAGGGGCTGCAGCTGTGGGCAGACACAAAGAATGGCAAACACGGTCTCGGTCCGCATCCCAACGCATGTCGGGTGTGTGTGCATCTTTGGGGCTGCAGGAAGTGGAAGACACGGGCACTGTCCGCAGGTGCTGCTTGTGGATTTCACCGTCTGTTGGACGTTGCAAGGGGCTGCGGCTGTGGCCATAGCAGACCCACACAATCTGTCTCACAGTCGAAAGCAGGCAGTTGGGGCTGCAGGCAGATCCAGATGCACAGCGTGCCCAAGCTGTCTGCACCCAACAGCAGGTTGGAGGTGTCTGCAGCGGTGTTCAGTGGGGAGACACTCGTGAGGCACTCCTAGCCTGAAAGTCGGAGAGCCCTCGCGACCTCCCGCCAGTGCTTACTCAGAGAGGCGGCATGGAGCCTACCGCCGTAAATCCCATGTAAAAGGCTTGTGTTGACCTCAAAAGTGTGAATCGATGACAAAAATGGTGCCTCCGGCGGTAAGAAATGAATCCATTGAAATCTATCCAGGAAGCGCTAACTTCCACACACCGCGCGTGCACGCAGCACCACTACGGCCCTCTGGAAGGCCCCGGCCGGCGCGGCTCTTTCATTGTGATGGAGGCGCTGAACCTGAGTGGGCGGTGCGATCAGGCGGAGCTGGGGCGGCAGATTGCGCTGATGCACTTGGCGACGCCTACAGATACAAACGCAGCTGCAGGTGGGGAGGGGGAGGACCAGGGTGAGCTTTGAGTGGGTGGTGCGATCAGGTAGAGCACGGGCGGAACATTGCGGTGATGTATTTGGCAAAGGCAACACAAACGCAGCTGCAGGTGGGCAGGGGGAGAGGGGGGTTTGGGGCATGTGTGTGTGTGTGGGGGGGGGAGGGGGGGATTGAGTGGGTGGCCGAGCAAGCAGATCTCAGCAGGCAGATTGCGCTGATGCACTCTGCGACGCCAATGGACACAAATGCAGCGGCAGGTGGGAGGAGGAGAGGAGGGAGGGGGGGGGGGGGGGGGGGGGGGGGGGGGGAGGGCAGGAAAGCCTCCAACCTGGCAGACTCCCGTCGCCCACCGTCACGAATGCATGTGTCCATGACACGCGCTGCACCCCAGGTGATGATGATGGACGTAACAGTCCTTCAGGGACACCTCACCAAACGGCGTATAATAAGACAGTGCTCAACGTATGATGATGATGGATTTTACAGTCGTGTGTGACGCACCTAACAGGCAGCGTATTCGACGTGTAGTGCCCGTCACTGCAATGGCTGGCCACTGGTCATTGGAGACCCCCACTCTGCAGCTATGGGCGGGAGGGGTGTTCGGGCGTTTTCAGAAATATCCGACTTCTGTGGCCGACTTTGGTGGGGGTGGCCAGTCAGGGACAACAGTCAGGGACACCTCACCACGGCGTATACAAAGACCGTGCTCGGCGCATAGTGCCCAAGCACCTCACTGGGATGGCTGGCTACTGGTGATGTAGCTGTGGGCGTGGCAAACCTCCCCCGTGCACCAAAGAACCCAAATCCTCAACAGAGCGCGGGCGCACCCCCAGGTCCCCTACTACCGCAGCGACATCACAAGCCCCTTTTATCCACCCTGTGCTGCGACTGACACATGCCCCGCACGCGCCAGGCAAGTTTGGCTTTGAAGTGGACAACACGATTGGCGGGACCAGCCAGCCCAACGGATGGATGGACAGCTGGGTGGAATTCTTCCGGGAGCGGCGGCTCAAGCACCAGCTGCAGCTGGCGGGGGACAGGTGTGGGCATCAGGGGGAGATGTTGTGGCCTGGGGGGAGGGGGGGGGTCTAGACTAGGACATGTGTGGCCTGGGGGGAGGGGAAGGGGGCGGTCAGGAACACACTGATGTGCTGTAGGGAAGCTGAAGGGACTGCAGATTAGGAGTCCTAGTGTGGACCGTGTGGCTCCCACAGTATGAGAGTAGTGGTCTAAGGTAAGTCAGTGCATCAAACACTCCTGGAACGGCGGAGAGCCCGCTCCTGGCAGGGGCTGGTTCCCATCTGCTACCGTTGTGTTGTGGTGTGTTTTAGTGCTGTGTTGTGTGATGACAATGACATATGCTCCGCCCTCCCTCCCCCCCCCCAGTCAACCTCTGACCCACCGCCCCCCTCTTCGCCACCCCAGGCAGCTCAGCGACCTCGGGGCGAAGCTGCTCCCCAACCTGGAGAAGTTTTTTGAGGGCGCAGGGCCTATCAAACCATCCATCCTGCATGGGGACCTGTGGAGCGGCAACATCGCGGTGCGTCTGTTAGTCTGTCTGTCAGGCAGGCAGGCAGGCAGGCAGGCAGGCAGGCAGGCAGCCTGTTGGTTATTTGTTCGTTCAGTCGTTCGGCCGTTCGGTCGTTCTGTCTGTCATTCTGTCTGTCTGTCTGCCTGCCTGCCTGCCTGCCTGCCTGCCTGCCTGCCTGCCTGCCTGCCTGCCTGCCTGCGTGTGTATGCGTGTGGAGGTGCACGCACGACACGCACACGCACGTGCACGCGCACAAACACAAACCCGCTCGCGAGTCCAACATCAGCCTGCGTCGCAAACCTACGAACCAATTTTACCTCCCTGCAGGCTGCCGACAGGCGGCCCGTTATCTTCGACCCCGCGTGCTACTACGGCCACCACGAGGCGGAGTGGGGGATGGACTGGTGCGCCGGGCTGGGGGGCTCGTTCTGGACCGCCTACCACGAGGTCATCCCTCGAGCGCCGGGTTTCGACGACCGACACGCCCTGTAGGTGGAAAGTGGTAGTGGAAAGACGTGCCAACGCCCCATATTCCTGCAGGTGCAGTCCCGGATCCCTAGGTGCTGGGCTGTGAGGCTGTACAGGTTTTATATGTGTGCGCCCCAAGGACCTCGGGGAGTGAATCAAGGCCTAAGCTAGACGTCCAGGGGACTCTAGTAGGAGAGCCCGCGAGGCCGCGCAATTGCCAGTCTACCAAGCACCTGGGCTCTGCACTCGCAAGAGCTGGAGGCCGCTGCGCGTGCACTCGCTTGCCGCTCTGGCCCTCTCCCCCCCCCCCCCACACACACCACCTTGTACGCATGCGCGCCTCTTGCTTCTGCCTCACCATCCTCACGCCTCACCACCTCGCTCAACTCCACTCCATCCACACAGGTATACGTTGTACCACATGCTCAATCACTACAACATGTTTGGGAGCGGATACAGGGGCCAGTGCACGAGCATCATGCGGCGGCTCGTTGACAAGCTTTGATGACGACCTCTCTGATGACTTTGATGGCTAGCCGGCAGTTGTAGTGCTAGCTCTGATAGAAAGCTGGTTAGCAGTCATGTGGCAGCTGTGCCGGGGAGTACAAATCACATTGATGAAGCAGTTGCAGTTGGGCACGAGAGATGTGAGCAGCGCCGTGCCGATCCGTTCCACGCGGCGCGTCCCGCCACGTCAATGCGGTGACGTCTCAGCTGTTGCTCTTCTGCACCGCCGTCCATGACCCCTCGCTGAGCACCTTGCCGCCGTTGGAGACAACCTTGGCCTCGATGCGGTCGCCTGCAATGCAAACGTGGCAGCGGAGTGGTGTGTGTGTACGTGTGTGTGTGTAGACGGGGGGGATTTGGGGGCAGGCTCATGGGTCGAGCACCGTGCGTCACGTGGGCCAGAGCCACCGATTCAAACGTGATGGTGGAGTGGTGTGTGTGTGTGTGTGTGTGTGCAAAGAGAGGGACATTGTGTGTGTGTGTGTGTGGTGTGGGGGGGGGAGGTTCAGACTTGCTGGTTCAGCACCACGCGCGCGCGTCATGTGGGCCACAGCGGTGACTGGCCCGGCTCGCCTGTCACACGGCAAACGAGCCAGGCCAGTCACAACAGCCACCGCCGCAAGCACCGTCCGCGAGCCTTGACACCCCGTGTGGCGTGCCATTGTGTGTGTGAGGAGGAGGGTGTAGACGCATGGCTTCAGCACCATGCACACGCACCACGCACACGCACCAGGCACACGCATCACAGGGACCACCACCACCGCCGCACGCACCGTCCGCGAGCCTCGACACCCTGTGCGGCGTGCCAGTGAGCACGATGTCCCCAGGGGCGCCGGGGAAGTGCTCGTGCATGTTTGTGCCTTTTTTCGCTAACCTTTGGGTGATGTGCCTGAACCCGCACCCAGCCGCATGCACCCGAACCTGCAACACGCACACGCATCACAGGGGCCAAACCACCGCCGCACGCACCGTCCGCGAGCCTCGACACCCCGTGCGGCGTGCCCGTGAGCACAATGTCCCCTGGGGCGACGGGGAAGTGCTCGCGCACGTGGGTGAGCAGGGAGCGGATGTCGTGGATCATGTCGCGCGTGTGGCCGTGCTGCGCGTGCGTGTGTGTGCGTGTGTGTGTGTGTGTGTGTGTGTGTGTGCGTTAGAGTACGAGCAGGGATCGGACGTCGTGGATCATGTCACACATGTGGCCACGCTGCGTGATGTGTGTGTGTGTGTGCGTGTGTGTGCGTGTTCGTGTGTGTGAATACGGGCAGAGAGCGGATGTCGTGGATCATGTCGCGCGTGTGGCCGTGCAGCGTGTATGTGTGCGTTTGCGTGTGCGTGTGTGTGTGTGTGTGTATGTGTGTGTGTTATAGTACGAGCAGGGATCGGACGTCATGGATCATGTCACACATGTGGCCATGCTGCGTTGACTGTCAGCACCAGCTGTACACCCTGAAGGTCGGCCGCCCCCCTTTTCAATGCCTACGCCCAGGCATCCCCAGCAGGTGCTGCTACATGCATGCCGACAGCACATGTCGCACGGCTCAGTTATACGGCCAGCCCTAAACCCTAAGCCCTTTAGGCTTAAAAGCCCTAAACTCTAAACGCCAAACCAACCCTTAACCCCACCTGCCGCACAGCCCCGTTGACTGTCAGCACCAGCTGCACGTGCTGAAGGTCGGATAATGCTGAAGCCCTAGCGCCAGCAGCGCCCAGGGAAAAGAAGCTTCCCAACGGAGCGCTGGTGCATGCCTTACAACCGGCGCCGTTTGTGGGGAGCCCCTCAACCGCACCCCCCACCTGCCGCGTGGCTCCGTTGACGATCAGCCCTGAACCTAGTCAGACCCAAACCCTAAGCAAGCCCTACCTGCCTGGTCAGCCCTAAACCCTGGTCAGCCCTAAACCCTGAACCTAGTCAGACCCAAACCCTAAGCAAGCCCTACCTGCCTAGTCAGCCCTAAGGCCTAGTCAGCCCTCAAGCCCTGGTCAGCCCTAAACCCTGGTCAGCCCAATACCCTGAACCTAGTCAGACCCAAACCCTCAGCAAGCCCTACCTGCCTAGTCAGCCCTAAAACCCTGGCCAGCCCAATACCCTGAACCCCCAACCCCACCTGTCGCACTGCTTTGTTGACTGTCAGCACCAGCTGCACGTCCTGCAGGTCAGCCACCGCCTCCCCCCCTGCCCTGCCTGCGCCTAATGCGGCGAAGAAGCCTCCCGGCAGGTGCTGCTACATGCATCACAACTCCCAGCTCGTGCCGCGCAGCTGCGTTACACGACCAGCTCTAAATTCTAAGCCCTTCAGGCTAAGAAGCCCTAACCTTTAAGCCCTTTAGGCTTAAAAGCCCCAAACCCTAAATGCTGAACCAGCCCCACCTGCCGCACTGCCCCGTTGACCGTCAGCACCAGCTGCACGTCCTGAAGGTCGGGTGGTGCTGACGCCCCAGTGCCAGCAGCGCCCAGGGAAAAGAAGCTCCCCAGCGGAGTGCTGTTCTTGAACGCCTTGGCGAGCGTCCATGGGTGCTGAGATTGCTTGAGGCGCGCCTGCGGATGCAGAGAGAGAAGAGAGGAAGACGTTACAGTTTGGGACCACCGCTCGGGCAACCTAGATAACGGCTCTTGCCAGTGCTTAAGCAACCCCCGGCAATCGTTTCATGAGTCTGCGGACACACACACACACACTTGCACGTACACACACGTGCACACACACACACACACACACTTACACACACGCACACGCACACATCAATCAGGTCAGTGTGTGTGTCCATGGGTGTTGAGCCTGCTTGAGGCGTGCCTGCAGGGTTGAGGAGGGTTTAGTTTTGTCAGGATCCTGCAGCCACACCTACATGACACGGTGTCAGGGCTTTCAGGGTCCTGCAGTCACACTGTCACATCCTGACACACTTGTCGTTCGTACTTCCACACCAGGGACCTGCATGGCCACACACGGCACCATGCGGGACACTTTGTAAGCTATTTCACGTCACACGGCTCTGAACTCCCGCGAGTACCACACACTCGTGCATGTCACGTTCACCCCCTCTAGCCCTTCGTGCCTGTGCCCCTCTGCCGGGCCAAGGCGAGCCTAGGAGGGTCGGCACCCCTCTAGCTGGGGGGTGGGAATCAGTGCTTCTTCGATTGGGCGGTTTACCGCCTACGGAGGTTTCCGGGCGGTAAAAAAAATATTTTTTAGGGGTTACCGCCCGATTTTTGCCTTTTTGGGTTGTTTTTGGCCGATTTTGGCCGATTTGGGCCCTGGCCACGTGCGGCCGGGCTGTATGAATTAATTAATTTAAATCAATTGAAGAAGCACTGGTGGGAATCAAGTGTGGGTTCTCACTGGGCCTGTCTACTCCCCTGATCCGGGTGTGCTGGGGGGCTGTGTGTGCAAGCCTTGCTGGCTATGAGCCTTTTGGGGTCTTGTGTCTGTCCCCAGGGTCTAGGCGCTCCCGTTGTGTTACGCTTCCAACGACAAGGTGGACAGGACAGTCGAGTGAGTGATGCCCCTGCAAGCCGTATATATACCGCTCGGAGCCGGAGTTCGCATTTCCCAGAAAACCATCCCACACTTGGTGGGAGAGGGCTCACAGCTTTCGCCGAGAGCAGCATAACAGCATGCGTTGCGTGAATACCCGCTATGTATTGCGCCTGGTATGAGCTGTCAAAGTTGCTGGAACCGGGAAATAAATAAGAACTCAAAGCCTTCCCGGGGGACACTGAGTCGAGTGCGAGGCTGGAGGACTTTTGACACCCAACACACGGCACTAGCGATGTGTGCTACAGTGCTCTGGCGAAAGGGGCCAGCTCTTTCGGCGATCGGACGCGTTGTCTGTCTGACGGGGCAATCTGACGGGGACGAATACAGACGCGCCCCGCTGGAGGTGACCAGACACAAACGCTCTCCCTCCCCCCACATACCCCTGCACAATGCGCGCTGTTTAGTCGAGGGCCACAGCAGCCCCCCACCACCACACACCCACACCCACACCTGCATATTGCGTGCTGTCAGGTCCAGTGCCACAGCAGCCACACACACACACACACGCACACACACACACACCTGCACATCACGTGCTGTCAGGTCAAGCGCCACAGCAGCCTCACACACAACACGCACACACACACACACACACACACACACACACACACACCTGCACATCACGTGCTGTCAGGTCAAGCGCCACAGCAGCGGCGACCGGCTCGAGGTTGGGGCCCAGCTGCACAGCTAGCTCCACCTGCTCTCCACAGTGTGTGTGTGTGTGTGTGTGTGTGTGTGTGTGTGCGTGTGTGCGCGTGTGAGTCTGTATACACACATACATACATACATACACGTAAGTGTGTGTGTGTAGGCTGCCAGACATGGACGTTGAACAAGGTCCACATCCACCGACTTGAAGTAACCCACAACCGCTTCCTCCGCCTCATCAAGGGCATCCCTCCTCACACCACAGAGCACACCTCCACCACCACGATGCATGCCTCCCCCCCTTGTACGTTCCCCATCATCGACACAATCAACAAGCACCGTGCTACGTTCATCGGCTCCCTCATCCGCCGCCTCCCACCCGTCCCCCCGCTCCATCTCCACACACCCGCCCGTCCCTTCTCCCCCCCCACTCCCTCCCGACATCATATACCCCCCCACTGCCGCCCTTTTCGCGTACCGCCGACCGGACATGACTTCGCTCTATGCCGGCGGCGCCATCACATCCTACCGGCTCAGCGCCGGCGACTTTTTCGCCCACTCCGTCAAGTTCCGTTCCTCCGCAAACACCCACTTTTCCAACTTCAAACGCGACATCTCCAAGCACCCGAGTTCATGGACCTCTTGTCCAAGCGAGTCACACCCGAGTGGATCCTCTTAGCGAGATTTCCACAACTGTGGAGGTCAATCTGCCGAGACCTAGTTTAAACTCAGTCAAAGCGGAGTGACGAACACAGCCGTCAGTGACCCGCATTTGCCCCTTTCCCCCACTGCTTTTTGAATGAGGTTATTCACCCTCTTGTTGGCGCACGGTTGGTCACCCGCCTCCAAATGGAATCTCCTCAATGATGACCAGAAACAGCCTATCTAGGTCTGCCGTGCAGATTTCTCTGTAACGATATCTCTCTCTCTCTCTCTGTGTGTGTGTGTGTGTGTGTTTGTGGGCGATTGTGCAGTCCGTCAAACGCCCGTCATGACGTATAAAACCCGTGTGCGTGTGTGTGTGTGTTTGTGGTGTATTAGATCCGCATGTGTATGTGTGTGTGCGTAGTAAAGGGTTGAGAGCTGCAGTCAAAGAGATCGCAGCCAGCTAATCTGGAAGCCCCTTGGAGGCTTGGGCTCAGCTGCAAAGCCAGCGTCACCTGCTCTTCACATGGGGGTGGATGAGTCAAGGGTTGGTCAAGGGGCTGGGATTGATGACGATGGATGTTACAGTCTGTGTGATACCAGAAACGATGTATGAGACATGTGTTGGCGCTAGCGCCCGACACCTGAACTCAGTTTCAGGCTGAAACTGGCTGGCTACAAGGTAAGGGTGAGTAAACCCCACGTGCGCGCACGTCCTGGACCTAGTCAGGGCGCTACGCCCCCAGATCCACCCTGTACCCCCCAGGTGGTGACAGCAACGCATTCCTGCGGGGAGGTAGGTGTGCACCTTGAATTAAGGCTCCAGGGATTAAGGCTTCAGGGCCGCGCCGTCAGCTCCACTGTGTGTCCATCGGTGCGTGCGTGCGTGTGTGCGCACGCGTGTGCGTGTGCGCCTTTGTGTGTGCGAGCGTGTGCGGTTACGCTTGTGTGCACGCGCAGGCGATGTGTGTGCGTGTATGTGTGCGCGTTCGTGTGTATGCATGCGTGCAATTACGCTTGTGTGCCTGTGCCTGTCCTGTGCCTGTGCCTGTCCTGTGCCTGTGCCTGTGCCTGTGCCTGTGCCTGTGCCTGTGCCTGGCCTACCTCATGGTGCACATCACTGCTCCAGGAGGGCAGCTCCAGCGCCCCGCTCCACGCTACGCTCGAACCGCTCTTGAGGAAGATCATGGGCTTCTTTGCGCCGGGGCCTGCGCAGCGGCAGCAGTGTTTCCGTTGGCCAACCCGCAACCTGCAAACTTGCAACACCGGGTTGAGATTGGTCGAGTCGGGCTGGCGCTGCGGGTTGACATTGCGCGAGTTTCGACCCCAAAAGTGTGAAGACCGACATTTTCACACCCTTGTCGCAGAATTTGCCCCCGTCGGGTCGAGATTGGGGAGTGAGCTGTGAGGCCCGGGTTGAGCCATCATTTCCCCAAGATCTCTGGCGCAACCACTGAGCGGCAGTAATTCTGTTTTCGGATTTTAGTCAATATCTGGTAGCTAACGTTCCGTTGACTGCCTTAGATTGCTGCCTTCGCGTTGACCTTGGCCGTCAAATATGTGTCACTATGAATGCTCTTGACACGCTCTATCTGATGGGATCGTCAGACCATCAAGCACCTTGGGGAATCACGTAGTCAGTAACCCAAAACGAAATCACTACGCAGCGGTGATGGTGGTGGCGGATTTGGCAGTGGCGGAATCAGGCTTGTGGGTGGGCTTTGCAGGTTGACATGTTTTACATGTGTGCGCCCGGCAGCAAAACAAACGTTGGTTAACACAAAAAGGCGGTGATGGCAGTGCATTCGGCAGTGGTGAATTCGGAAAGGGGGGGGGGGAGGGTCAGACATGCCCTGGTGGTTGAGAAACACAGCTCGTGTGGTCGCAGGTCTTCAGGAGGAGCAGGGGCGTCTGCGCAACGGTGATGGCGGTGCAGTCTGCAGCGGTGATGAGGGTGGTGCGTTCGGCAGTGCTGATGGGGGTGGTAGATTCGGCAGTGATGGAATCAGCCCTGTAGGTGGGCTTTGCAGGTTAACATGCTTCACATGTGCGTGCCCGGCGGTGATGGCGGTGCAGTCGGCAGCGGTGACGGTGGTGAATTCGGTAGCGGTGGAATCAGCAGTGGCGAGGGGCAGGGACACGCTGGTGGTTGGGAGGGGGGAACAAGGCGGCCCGTGTGTGCACGTGCTCGCAGGTCTGCAGGAGGAGGCATGCATGTCTTTGCACCGGCGCAGCCAGAGGCGATGCCGCCGCCACTTGCTTCTGTGAGCAGCAGCACATGAAGCCATGACGCCCCTGCCCGCTTGTGCCCCAGCTCTGGCTGGGCCATGCACCCATGCGGCGCACACCCCTCACCGGTCAAGTCCTGCGAGTTGCCCAGCTCCTTCGGGAGGGGGAGGGGGAGAGGGGGGCAGGCACACACGGGTTAAGATGGGGCAGTGGGCAGTAGGGTGGGTGGGTGGGGGGGCACACACACACATACGCACGTATACGCACGCACACACACACGCACCTTGATGTGCTCCGCGTAATTGCGCCCCACGCACCACACGCTAGGTATGGACATGTGATCTGGCGCTGCTGCTGCTGGCGTCAGTGGAGCAGATGAGGTGAACACGCCACGGGCGGCCCATGCGGCCACGCGCATGGCACTAGAACCAGCACCCTCATAGCGGCTGCACACGCGCAGCATCTTCAGCAGAAAAGTCAGGGGGGGTAGGGGGGGGGTTATGTGAGAGTGTATGTGAGCACACGTCCTGATTGCACCAAGTTCGGTGTGGGCAGGTGTGGGCGCGTATCACTATCTGCCATTGGCCAATGCATTAGAGTTGTGCACACATTGGTATTTCAACTAGTTAAGGCGCCACATGATGGTGCGCCGCACGGTAGCGATTACACGCTGACTTTGCTGACTCACCTGACTCGAGTGCTAGTCGGCCAGAGCGATGGCCACGACAAGCCGTGACGCTCGCAGCACGGGCTTCAATAGTAGCGACGCTAGTGCGAGAACAGGCATGACCAGCACTGCGACGAGCAGGCCGAGAAGCAGGCACGGAGGTGCAAGAGGAGGACTACTACTGGCGTGGTGGCACTACATGCTCGAATCCTGGATCCTGGCACTAGAGGTGGGTCGCATGCATGCTCATGGATGGAGGGCGGTGATGGCAGCACGCATTTGTGTGCATCCTGATCCAGGTCGCTTGCTTATAAGCAATAAATGCACATGTGCGACATGCATGCATGCATGCAGGCATGCATTCAGGCATGCACAGTCTCCACGGCCACATGCCGTCTCAGTTGCCCACGCCCCCCCTGCCATCTGCAGGTCCTCGTGCGCTCCTGGCTGCTCCTCGCGCTGCATGAGACCGCATCGTTCGTGTCGTGGCTCAGTGAGCTGGTCGTGACCTGGAGCAGGGGCGGCGGCGAGGGCCTGAAGGGCGCGTTGGAACGTGCCTGGTCAGCAACTGGGCCCTCCCAGGGTGAAGACGGTGGCACCACTCCCAGCGCCACGCTCAATGCGGGGCGGCTGACGCCAGTGACGTCTAGATTCAATGAGATCATTAAGGCGCTCACGAAAAGTGGCTCGGAGCAGCGGGGGGACCCAGGTGCGCGCGGCCACGGCGTGGACACACACGCACACACCCACGCCTGCAATTAACGCGCGGCACGCACGCACGCACGCACTCACCCACGCCTGCAATAAACGCGCAGCACGCACACACGCACACACGCACGTGCCCCCACGCATGCCCAGATGGAGAGCAGCCTCCCAACGCCGACGCCGACGCTGACGCGGCGGGAGGCTCCGGGCGGGCATCAGCAGGCGACCCCGACGCCCACACGCCCCGCCCCAATGGCACGCGCAACGCGGCCCGCCCTCCCCCATTGTCACCCGTCTCGTCAGCCCAGCAACGCCAGCTGAGCGCATCTCCGTGGTCGCCCGCAGCGTGGACCTTGTTCCTTACACAGCCCTCGGGCGCGGGCGTGATCCGCAGCCAGGTGTGTGTGTGTGCGGATGCGGATGCGGGTGCGGGTGCGGGTGTGCACATGTGCATGTGCGTGTGCGTGCTGGGCCATCCATGCACCTCGCACACGCAACACCTTCCTTTCTCCATCCTCCACTCCGTAGGGCGGCCTGCAGGAGGACGCGCACATATTCGCAGAGGCAGCGGTGTCGCGCGTGTTTGGCGCATGGCGCGCGGCGCTGCGGCTGGTCAAGCTGCTGCCCGCGGCGCGGTCGGCGCGGGGTGGCAAGGGGAGAGGCGGAACGGGGCGCGCGGCGCGGGCGGCGGCAAGCGCGGGGGCGGGCGGCGGCGGTGGTGGAAGCGGCGGTGGTGGCGGCTGGCGCCACGGCGGCGGTAGCGGCAGCGACGGTGTTGGTGAAGGTGTTGATGAGGATGGTGGTGGCTGTGTTGGTGGTGGCCGTGGCGGTGGCGGGGAGCAGCGCAGCGCGGCAGACACCGGCGGTGGCGAGGCCGACACTGGCGGAGCCGTTGCCGCTGCCCACCCCCCCATGGGCGCGCACGGAGCAGAATCGGCCGATGAGAACGAGGGCGGCAGGCAGACCTGCGCCGCGTGCCCGCCGCAGCCGCACCAGACCTCCGAGGACGCCCCCGCTGCCGTCGCGAGCGGCAGTGGGAGTGGGCAGCGGCGGCGCTGGTGGTTGGGTGGCTGGCGGGGGAAGGGCGGTGGTGGGGGCGCTGCTGCTGCCGCCGCTGGCTCCCAGTGGTTTCCACCACCCACGGGGCAGACGACGCCAAACCCATGGCTGTCACCCAGTCCAGGGGCAGCGTACGCAAGCGGTGAGTGCTCCTGGGCTGCGTCTCTCCCTCGCCCCCGCCCCCCACACTTTGCCCCCCGCCCCCTCGGCGCCCGCCCATCGCCCCTCGCCCCTCTCCCTCTCTCCCCATCCTCATGCCCCACTCACTTGATGCAGGCGGGCTCGCCCACTCCAGCTACGGCTGCGGTCGCCATGCGTGGTGGGCGCCCTCCCGCACCCGCTCCGTCCGCCTCTGCCCACCTCTTCCCCGCGCGCCCCCTCTCCCCCCCGCGCTCCCGCACCCTCTCGCCCATCCGCACGCCCCACTCACTTGATGCAGGCGGGCTCGCCCACTCCAGCTACGGCCACGCGTAGTGGGCGCCCCCTGCGTCCGCTCCGTCCGCCTCTGCCCACCTCTTCCCCCCGCGCCCCCTCTCCCCCCCGCGCTCCCGCACCCTCTCGCCCATCCGCACGCCCCACTCACTTGATGCAGGCGGGCTCACCCACTCCAGCTACGGCCACACGTGGTGGGCGCCCCCTGCACCCGATGCGTCCGCCTCTGCCCCCCTCTCCCCCTCTCCCCCTCCCCCTCTCCCCCCCGCGCTCCCGCGCCCTCTCGCCCATCTGCACGCCCTACTTGCTGCAGGCGGGCTCGCCCACGGCCGCCACGCGTGGTGGGCGCCCCCCCGCACCCGCTCCGTCCGCCTCCGCCCCCCTCTCCCCTCCCCCCCCCGCGCCCCCGCACCCTCTCGCCCATCTGCACGCCCCACTTTATGCAGGCAGTCTCGCCCACTCCAGCTACGGCCGCGGTCGCCACGCGTGGTGGGCGCCCCCTGCACCCGATGCACCCGATGCGTCTGCCTCTGCCACCCTCTCCCCCCCGCGCCCCCATGCCCCCGCGCCCCCGCACCCTCTCGCCCATCTGCATGTCTCACTTGCTGCAGGCGGGCTCGCCCACGGCCGCCACGCATGGTGGGCGCCCCCGGCGTCCGCAGCGTCAGCGTCTGTCCCCCTCTCCCGCTCAAGCAGCTTTGCAAGCCTGGGTACCCTGGGCGAACGCGATGGCGGCGGCAGCAGTATGAGCGGGTCGGTGGGCAGCTTCAGTGGAGGGTCGCTTGCGGGCCTGCCCTACAGCCAGGTGTGTGTGTGTGTGTGTGTCTGCGTGTTTGTGTGTATGTGTGTGTGTGTGTGTGTGTGCGTGAGCAGGTCGGTGGGGAGCTTTAGTGGTGGGTCGCTCGCGGGCCTGCCCTACAGTCAGGTGTGTGTTTGTGTGTGTGTGCGAGTGAGTGTGTGAGTGGTGGTCGATTGTACAGTCCGTCGGACGCCTTTGATGGCACATTCGACCCTAGGAAAGAGTGTGTGAGTGTGTGAGTGCGTGTGTTTGTGTGTTGATTGTGTGTGTGTGTGTGTGTGTTTGTGTGTGTTTTGTGTGCGCGTTTGAGGCTCCCGCAGGCGCACACGTACCGGCTCGTGGGGCCTTCACGTTCGGTTTTTGCAATGTGTTTGGTGGGGCCGAGTGCAGACACACGCGCACACGCACACACGCACATGCACACACACACATAGACGCGCGCACACACACACACGCACACACACACACACACACACACGCAGGCTGCCAAGCAGGGCTGCGGCGGTGGCGGTGGGCTCACCAGGCGCGGCGGCACGGGTGCAAACAAGGTGTGTGTGTGTGTGTGTGTGAGAGAGAGTGAGTGTGTGTTGCATTTACTGGGGTGTATTCCTACAAGTTGTCCAGGCGTTGCCGGTGCATACGGCTCGCGCTCATGTTACGCTCTGATGAAGGATGTATGGATGTATGGATGTGTGTGTGTGCGTGTGCGTGTGCGTGTGCGTGTGCGTGTGCGTGTGCGTGTGTGTGTTGCTCGCTGCTCCCTATCTTTAGCCTGCCTATAGGTAGCCTGCGGGGTTTGAGGTGGTAGCAGGAGATGGCGAGACCCCCGAGCCCTCTTGCTACCCTCTTGGAATCATCAGCAACCCTGGCATGCTGACCCCCGAGCCCCTCTTGCCACCAACCCCTCTTGCCAACAGCAACCTTGGGTGTTTTATGCTGAGTCCCAGATGGGGCAGTGGTCACGCGCGACTGTGTGACAAACTGAACCGAGACATAAGCTTGGAGTTGCAATCACCAGACCCCACACCTGCATGCACTGCACTGCGCCCCCCCTCACAACCTGCACAGCCTGCGCGCGCCCCCGGCACGGGCACGGGCGCGGCGACGCCATCGTCGCTGTGGGGTCGTGGCCGCGGGCGGCATCCGGGCAGCAGCAGGGACCAGCCGCCGGACGTGTCGTGCGCTGCGGATGTTGTGCGGCTGGCGGGGTACCCGCTCGAGCTGCATTCCGTCACGACTGAGGACGGGTGGGGACGCGGGCGCACACGCACACACTGCAAGCTTGCACGCACGCACACATAGACATACACACACAACCTCATGAACACACACACATACACACTCATGCACACGCGCGCACACACACACACACACACACATACACACACACAGCATGCACAGCTCAAGCTGCACGCGACAGCAACCGGGAACGAGTGCCCCCCCCCCCCCGCCACGCTGGTGCCAGACCACGCACCATATTTAGACTAATACACCCCCAGAGGTGTCCCATGATGTTGACGGCACACACTCCTCGTACCCCCCACACCTCCCACAAACCCAGGTACGTCCTACAGCTTGAGCGCATCCCACGGCACGGCTGCAGAAACGTCGTTCTTCCTCCACACCCGCACCTCACACACGTCCCACACCTGCCATCCACACCCCCACCCCCACCCAGGTAGGTCCTGCAGCCCGAGCGCATCCCCGGCACGGCGGCAAAGACCTCCCACACCTCCCACACCTCCCGCACCTATCATCCACACCTCCCACAAACCCAGGTACGTCCTGCAGCTTGAGCGCATCCTGGACACGGCTGCAAAGACACCGTTCTTCCTCCACACACATTGGTAACACCTGTCACACCTCCCACACCTCCCACACCTCGCATCCACACCTCCCACAAACCCAGGTACGTCCTACAGCTCGAGCGCATCCCGCGGCACGGCTGCAAAGACGTGGTGTTTTTCCTCCATGGGGCGCTGGACACGTCGCTGTCGTGGGTCAGCGGAGGGGTGACTGGGTCGCAGGTGTGTGTGTGTGTGTGTGTGTGTGTGTTCCTCCACGCGGCGCTGGACACGCTGTCATGGTTCAGCGGTTGGGGGGGGGGGCGGGTTTTAAGTTTTTTTTAAATAAATATGTAAACTGTTTAAAACACTAAATAGTTGCGGGGTGCGGGATGCGAGCTTTGACGGGTTTGGGATTGCACCAGTGACGCACCAGTAATGCATGCACCAGAGATTCCACCACCGCCGCATGCTGCCCTGCTGCCACCTATGATACCACCACCACCGCACGCTCTTCCACCAGCGATGCACCAGTACTGCACCAGTCGTACTATCACCAGTGATGCTTCACGAGTGATGCCACCACCGCATGCTCCACCCTTGGAACCCTTGGAACCCTTGGAACCATCACCGCATGGTGCCAGTGACACACCAGCGATGGCATCACCGCATGCTGCCCTGCTGCCATTCCAGTGCTGCACCAGTGACGCACCAGCGACACCAACGCCGCATGCTCTGCCACCAGCGATGCACCAGTACTGCACCAACGCCTGCTGCCCTGCTGCCCCAAGTGATGCGCCAGTGATGCGCAAGTGATGGCACCACCGCCCGCATGCTGCCACGAGTGCGATGCACCAGTGATGGCACCACTGCCCGCATGCTCTGCCACCACTGCCCGCATGCTCTGCCACCACCCGTGATGCATGCACCAGTGCTGCCATCATCGCCGCATGCTGCCACGAGTGATGTGCAGCAGTGATGCACCAGCGATGCATGCACCAGCAAGTCCACCACCGCCGCCCTGCTGCCACCAATGATACCACCACCACCGCATGCTCTGCCACCAGCGTGACGCACCAGGGATGATGCACCACCAGTGACACAGCAGTGACGCCACCACCGCCTGCCTGCCTGCCCTGCCGCAGGCGTTTGCCGCGTGGGAGGGCGGCTTTGACGTGTGGATGGGGAACACGCGCTGCACGAACCCACGGCAACACACAGGTGAGGTTGGGGTGGTGGGTGGGTGGGGGGCACAGCTGCGTCCGTTGCTGATGCACCCGTTTTAGTGCAGCCACAACTGGGTGGGTGGGTGCAGGGGGATGGCGGCTTCCACGTGTGGATGGGGAACACGCGCTGCAAAAACCCACGACAGCACAGGTGTGGTGGTGATGGTGGTGGTGGTAGTGGGTGCGGGGGGGGGGCGGCTGCGTCCGTCGCTGACGCACCCGTAGGTGCGCTCATAACTGGGTGGAGGCAGGGAGGGCACTGCTGCGCCCGTTTCTGGGACGCGGTCACGACGGGGTGTGGGTAGGTGGGGCAGCAGTGGAAAGGGGGCAGCAGTGGGCAGCTTGGGCAGTAATGGCAGCAGGGGGCAGCACCCAGGTGTGGTGGGGGTGGGGGTGGGGGGGCACAGCTGCGTCCGACGCTGATGCACCCTTTTTAGTGCAGCCACAACTGGGTGGGTGGGTGGGTGGGTGTGGGGGGGGAGGAGCACAGCTGCGTCCGTCGCTGACGCACCTGTTTTAGTGGAGCCACAACTGGTTGGGTGGGGCAGGGGGAGGGCGTGTGGATGGGGAACACGCGCTGCACAAACCCACGGCAACTCACAGGTGTGGTTGGGTGTGGGGTGAGGGGTGTGGGGTGGGGGGCACCGCTGCGTCCGTCGCTGATGCACCCGTTGTAGTGCAGCCACAACTGGGTGGGTGGGCGTAGGGGGGGGGGGCGGCTTCCACGTGTGGATGGGGAACATGCGCTGCAAAAACCCACGGCAACACACAGAAGAGGTGGTGATGGTGGTGGTGGTGTGTGTGGGGCGGCTGCGTCCGCCGCCGACGCACCCGTTCGTGCGCTCATAACTGGGTGGGGGCAGGGTGGGCACGGCTGTGCCTGTTGCTGGGTGGGCAGGGGCAGCAGTGGAAAGGGGGTAGCAGTGGGGAGCTTGGGCAGTTAAGGCAGCAGGGGGCAGCACACACGTGTCTTTGGGGGTGGGGGTGGGGGGGCACAGCTGCGTCCGTCGCTAATGCACCCGTTTTAGTGGAGCCACAAATGGGTGGGTGGGTGGGTGGGTGGCTTGGGGTGGGGGTGGGGGCTGGGGGGTACAGCATGCGTCGCTGATGCACCCGTTTTAGTGCAGCCACAAATGGTTGGGTGGGGGCAGGGGGAGGCGGGCAGCAGGGGGCAGCTACGGCAGCCTGGGCGGTCAAGGCAGGAGGGGCAGTGTAGGGGCAGTTAGGGCTCTCGGTGCAGCAGTCGTTGGCGCACCCCTTACAGCGCGCCCCGCTGTTGCTGTTGTGTCGCCATGAGCACGGTAGTAGGCCCCCCCCAAAGCACGCACCGACACGCGTGCACACACACACTCATCCGCTGCCCTCTGTGCTTTGCTGCCACGCATCCACAACGACCCGTCGCGGCATGGCCTCAAGTTTGGGTCCCTCTTCTCTCGTTCTCCCTCTCCCCCTCCCCCCCTCCTTCTCTCTCTGTCTCTCTCTCTCTCCCTCTCTCTTTCATTCACACCCACACTGACACTCGCATTCACAATCTCCCCTCCCCAACCCACCTTCACACCGACACACGCCACGCCCCCCTTCTCCCCCACTCGTCACGCGTGCCGAATCAAACGAACAATTCTGAAGCGCTGAGACGGAAACCCCGTGCGCTCATGCACAGACCCGGCACTTCGCGGCCTCCTGTTGTTTTGTTAATTTGCAACGAATTTCTCTCTCCTCTCTCTCTCTCACATTCACACCCACACTCATA
Source organism: Chlamydomonas sp. UWO 241 (assembly GCA_016618255.1). Classification (NCBI taxonomy): domain Eukaryota; kingdom Viridiplantae; phylum Chlorophyta; class Chlorophyceae; order Chlamydomonadales; family Chlamydomonadaceae; genus Chlamydomonas; species Chlamydomonas priscui. The sequence goes on from VFSX01000053.1 coordinate 660,397, forward strand.
CTCACATTCACACCCGCTCTCACACACGCACGCACACACTCCCCCTCCCCCCACCCCCACCCCTCACGCTCACGCGCAGTCCCGGCGCACCGCGGCCTCAAGTTTGGGGCTCTCTCTCTCGATCTCTCTCTCTCTCTCTCCCACCCACACGCACACTCTCTCACACAGACACACACACACGTACACTGTCCCCCCCCTCACGCCCACGCACAGACCCAGCGCGTCGCGGCCTCAAGTTTTGGGAATTCAGCGGCAACGAGGTCGGTATGCTCGACAACGGCGCCATGCTTGACTACATCCACGCCGTGAAGGTGTGGATTGAGGGGCTACCAGACACACGATACACACACACACACACACACACACACACACATGCACCCGCACAAACACATACACAAGCTCGACAACGGAGCGATGCTTGACAACATCCACGCCGTGAAGGTATGTATGGGGGTACCAGACACACACACACACACACACGCACGCACGCACGCACGCACATGCACACACACTGCCCGTGAAACCAACTGCGCCCTCCTAAGTTCCTCACACGTTTAGACCCTACGAGGACATAGGCAGGACTGTGTGAAGGGTCGTTGAGCTTGGAGGGCTGCTGGTGCGCAACCAGCGGTGCCTGCGTGTGTATGTGCGTGGTCACTATCGTCCCTACCAGGTAGTTAGCTAGCTTCATCCTGAAACCTAGTTTTAGGTGTCGGGCGCTAGCGCCGACACAGGTCTAATGCATCGTTACTGGTGTCACACACAGACTGTTAAATCCACCATCATCGTCATCGTTGTTCTCACACAGACGCGGTACCATTAGCTGCCCCTATTTATCAAGGCCACCAGCTCCCCCCACCTCCTCACTTAGTGACTGAACCCTGGACCCTCACCCCGATCATCTCCTGTCCAGCACCATCGCCACCATGCAGGTTGCTGAGCTGTCAGGGGCGCCGCGGCAGCGGTCGTTACCAGGGGCACACAATATATATCAGCCTCCGCCTTACAGAACCCTGGATCCTCATCGCTATCCTCACCGTCATCCAGCAGGCCGCTGAGGTCCGAGGGCCGCGGGTGCGGGTGGGCTTTGGCGGCTCACCCTATCCATCAACCACCACCTCGCCACTCAGCCCTCAGCCCTCTTCTCTCCTCTTCTTACCATCACCATCATCGCCACCATGCAGGTTGCTGAGCTGTCGGGGGCGCCGCTGCGGCGGTCGGTATCAGGGGCAGCGGCGTCATCGCCGCCGCCGCCGGTGCTGCCGGTGCCGAGGCGCACGATGACCGACACGTCGCTGGCGCCGTCAACATCAGCGCCCGCAGCGGCAGCGGCAGCGGCGGCGGCGGCGGCGGCGGCGGCGGCGGCAGATGCGCCGTTGCCAACGCCGTCTACGTCGTTCGGATGGGTGGCGTCCGCAGCATCGGCTGCGGCGGCAGCGGCGGCGGCAGTAGGTGGTGTGCGGCGGGGGCGGTCTGGCGGCGACGGGGAGGGGCAGTGTTCGCCACAGCAGCAGCAACAGCAGCAGCAGCAGCAGCAGCAGGCGGAGCAGCAGCAGCAGGCGGAGCAGCAGCAGCAGGCGGAGCAGCAGCAGCAGGCGGAGCCGCAGCAGCAGGCGGAGCAGCAGCAGGCGGAGGATGAGCCTTACAAGCTGGTCGCGGTGACGCACAGCCTGGGCGGTGCTGCGCTGCTGACGTACGCAGTGAGCAGGGGGCGGCCAGGTGGGGTGCAGCAGAGTGTGTGTGTGTGTGTGTGTGTGTGTGTGTGTTCAGTTACAGTGCATGGGGGGGGCCTGGTGGGGTGCAGCAGCGGTGTGTGTGTGAAGGGGAGGGGCAGTTGCGGTGCATTTGGGGGTGGGGACCTGCTGCTTCTGGCGTGCTGCTGACGTATGCAGTGGCCACAGGACGGGCAAGTGGGGTGCAGCAGTGTGTGTGTGTGTGTGTGTGTTCAGTTGCAGTGCATAAAACGAAAAGGGAACACCCTGCTGCTGCTGGCGTGCTGCTGATGTACGCAGGGGTCGGCCAAGTGGGGTGTAGCAGTGTGTGTGTGTGTGTGTGTGTGTGTGCTCAGTTGCAGTGCATGGGGGGGGGGGCACCCTACTGCTGGCGTCCTGCTGATGTACGCAGTGGGCACGGGGTGGCCTGCTGGGGTGCAGCAGCGGGGTGTGTGTGTGTATGTGTGTGTGTGTGTGTGTGCTCAGTTGCAGTGCATGGGGGGGGGCACCCTGCTGCTGGCGTGCTGCTGACATATGCAGTGGGAACAGGACGGCCAAGTGGGGTGCAGCAGTGTGTGTGTGTGTGTGTGTGTGTGTGTTCATTTGCAGGGCATGAGGGGGGCATCCTGCTGGCGTGCTGCTGATGTACGCAGGGGTCGGCCAGGTGGGGTGCAGCAGCGGTGTGCGAGTGTGTGTGTGAGGGGGGGGGGGGCAGTTGTGCAGTGGCACTGGGGTGTTGGAAAAGGGGCCCTGCTGCTGGCATGCTTCTGACGTATGCAGTGGGTACACAAGCTTTACACAGGTGGGCAGCTGTCTTGCCTCTCCTCTTCCTCCTCCCCTTTCCCCCTCTGACTGCGTGCCCTCACTCACGCACGCTCGTAAACATGCACGCACGCACTCACGAACGCATGCACGCTCTCACACATGCACACACGCACACAAGTCTAATACACCATGCAAGGCGACCGATGGAATGTAGAATGGACCAGATAGACACACGCGTGCACGCTCGCACACACGCACGCACACACGCACGCATGTGTTGCTGCTGCCGCAGGCGACGCGCCCTGCCCTGTGAGCTGTCAGCAGCCGGGAGCGTCCAGCCACATTCACCGCCTCATTCTCATGAGTCCTGCGGGCTTCCACGTCAAAATACCCGTGGTGCGTCTAGTAGTGATTTCGTCTTCGGCCGATCACAGCCGGACACAGCCGGAGTTTCAGCCAAATGGCTGTGGACAAATAATTACACGCCCTGAAAATAACACCACTGGGTGCGTCCCAGTGGCTCCGCTCAGGAAACCCGCCTATGCCACTGAACTAAGAACTCGTTATGTCCAGTTAGGAGGGCCTTTTATCAAGGCCTTATTGGAGTTCTTCAGGCGGGGATTGGCTGAGCGGAATCACTGGTGCGTGCCATCACGCTTGCCGTCCCGTGACCGCCACCATCAGAGCGGCATCACCTGGAATACACACTCAGCGCACTGGAACCAGGCTGCATACACACCCAGTGCAGTCAAAAGGGCCATCCGATGGCCGTCACTGAAATGCATACGCTGCTTTATAGGCATAAAGGCAGGAGTGAGTGAGGGGGGTGCAAGAGGGGGGGGGGGCTACAATGAATGGGGGAGAGGGTGGCTGGAGGGGCGTGGGAACGTGGTTGGGGTTGCGTTGATGGAGGGGGGCGTGCGCTGGGGGCTCGTGGTGGCAGGGGGGGCGCGTGTTTGCTTTCGAGAGAGTTGGCGCACTGCGCACCCGGCCCCTGCTCTCCCTGCCCTCCCTCCCACGGACCACATCAGATCCCCCCCTTGCACACACTCACTTCACACAGCCGCACGCGCACCCGCAGTTTCACCCTCCACCCACAGCAACCCCCCTCCCCCCCATGACCGCTTGCAATATGAAGGTGAAACGTCAAGTTCCGCATTGCACACTCAATCCACACAGCCGCAAGCACACCCCTCAACCACGGCTGCACGCACACCCTCAACAACGCCCGACTTCACCGCAGGCGTTCCACCTCGTAGCGTGGTTTGTGCCGCCACTGGTGTCTGCGTTCGGCATGCTCACTGGGTGGCGCAGCCCAAGCTTCCCGTTCATGCTGCCAACGGTGCGGTGTGGGTGTGGGTGTGGGTGTGCGTGTGCGTGCGTGCGTGTGTGTGTGTGCGTGTGTGTGTATGCGTGCATGCGTGCGTGTGTGGGAGTGTGTGTGTGTGGTGGGGGGGGGGGTACAGGCGACCTCCTTGGACTCGGTGCTCAAAGACCAACTCACCTGGGCGCATGGCCGCATGGCGCACGCCTATCTTCATGCATCCCTCCTCACCTGGGGCATGACTCCCGCCTGCCTCTTTGTGCGTATTAATCTTCACCTGGACGCATTTCTCCCACTTGCCTGCTCCGTGATGCTTCTTCACCTGCGCGCATAGCCACGTGGTGCATGCCTGTCTTCATGTTTCTTCATCAGGGCGCATGGCTCCCGTCTGCCCCTTCACTCATCTTCATCTGGGTGCATGGCGCACGCGCATGTGCTCCTTGATACCTCGTCATCTGGGGCGCACTCCTTCATGCCTCATCTATGGGCGCATGGCTCACACTCATGCACTCCTTGATGCCATCATCATCTGGGGCGCGACGCTCGCCTGCCTCTTTGCGCATCTTCATCTTCATCTGGGCGCATGGCTCCCACTTGCCTTTCCCCATGCTTCTTCATCTGGGCGCATGGCTCCCTTCTGTCCCTGCATTCCCCTTCCATCTGGGCGCATGGCTCACACCTGCTGCTCCTTCATGCATCATCATCTGGGCGCTCATGATGGCCATGATGGCCCCCGCCTTCCTCTTTTTGAATTTCTACATCTGAGGCGCGGCGCTTGCCTGCTGCCAACTGCTGCTCCTGCTTCATGTCTCCTATCTGGGCATGCTTACGTCGTGCGGTTCAGGTGTGGGTGCGTTTGCTGCGCTTCAAGCTTGACCGCGACGTTTACACTCCATGCTACACCACATGTGGCATCTGACGTGCACCTATCTTTAGCACCGATCTTTAGCATCGCTCGTCTCTTGTCGGCCCCGTCAGCCCACCTGAGTTCAAAGTCAAATTGTTGGAGGTGCGGAACACTCGCCGCCAAACCAAATATACCACTGGAAAGGCCTGAGAACCAGCCTTCTGAGACTGTCCCCATATTTCCCAGGAGCCCAGTATTGAGGGAGATGTGGGGGTGTGAGCCTATGTGTGTGCTAATTTGCCCCCTGTCCTACTGGAAACCCCTACCTACCTGCAACCCCTACTGGAGACCGTTCACCTGCGTCGTGTTGTGCGGTTCAGGTGTGGGTGCATTCGCTGGTCTTCAAGCTTGCCCGCGACTGAGTGCGCTCCATATGCTTCTTCGTCCGTGGCATCTGGCACCCACCTTCCTTCTTCACCTAGTTTTGAAACCCTGAACCCTAAAACCCTGCCCTTATCCTGCCCATACCCCTGCCCTAATCCTGAAAACCCGGTACAGGTGTGGGTGCGCTCTCTCTTCTTCAAGCTCGCCCATAATGTGTGCGCTCCATGCTTTGCTCCATGCGCCGTGCTTTGCTCCACGCTCCCTGCTTTGCCCCATGCGCCATGCTTTGCTCCATGCGCCAGGTGTGGATTCGCTCTCTCTTCTTCAAGCTCGCCCGCGACATCTGCGGGATCCCGTCACTGCAGGAGCTTGTGAAGCTCATGATGAAGGTCGCGCTGCATGACGATGCGTCCCAGTGGGAGCGCGCGTTCCAGGTGGGTGTGGGTGTGGGGAGGGGGGGGGAGGGATGGTGTGTGCTCGTCAATCTCATGGTGAAGGTCACGCTGCATGATGACGCGAGTGGGAGCGCGCGTTCTAGGTTTGTGTGTGCGGGTGGTGTTTGTGTGTGTGTGGGGGGGGGGGGGGGCATCGAAACCATTGACGGGGTGCACTGCTAGTTGTGCTAGCAGTGCCGTTGTTGCATTGCGGCTCGTGGGGGGGTGCGGGGGGGTGGGGGGGATGGTGTGTGCTCATCAATCTCATGATGAAGGTCACGCTGCATGACGACGCCAGTCAGTGGGAGCGCGTGTTCCAGGTGGGTGGGTGGGGGGGAGGTGCCTGCCTGCCTGCCTGCCTGCCTGCCTGCCCGCCCGCCTGCCTGCCTGCCTGCCTGCCTGCCATACTCGCTTGCATGGTGTACCCGGCATCGCTGCAGCCAGCCGATCGCTTGCTACTTTAACTGTGCTCAGGAGATTCATGATACCCACAGCCACACCCACAGCTTACATATATACTCGCCTCCGCCCCCCGCCCTGCCGCCTCTTAGATGCCTCACTTCAACGCGACCGAGATGCCGGCGCTCAGCTGCGCCCAGATCCTGCACCTCATCCAGGAACAAAAGGCGGGCCGCTTCCAGATGTTTGACCACGGGAGCGCGCGAGGTGGGCGGGCGACAGGGATCGAAAGGGGGTCGGGAGTTACGTTGGTTTCACTGGGTTTGACTGAGTGGGTGAGCGGATCAGATCGGTGAGAGTTGCCACTGGGTTTTAGACTTGCGCTGGCTCGCCACACACTTGCGGGCACGTCGCTGCCCAAGGCCCACGTCGTTTTCCCCTCGCGTTGCGTCTCCCCTCATGCATGCCACGTTTAGGCTCCTTTGCGCCGCGGCCTGACACCACGCCCCCCGCTGCCTGTCGCCGCTTTTGACTTCACCACCAGCACCAACCGCCGCTCCCCCCCTCGCCGCTGCTGCAACTCCAACGCAGCCAACGAGGCTGAGTATGGGACCCCCTCGCCGCCCGACATTGCCGCCAACTACGGCCGCCTGCGCGGCATGGCGATCGACCTGGTGGCTGGCCTGCGCGACGGCGTGATCCCCCCCGAGAACATCCGCGTGCACCACGCTGCGATGGTGTCCGCCGGCCTCGACGTCTCGTACACGGAGTTTGACTACGGCCACCTGGACTTCACGTTTGCGGTCAAGGAGGACCTGAAGCTGTACATGATGAAGCTGCTGAAGGAGGGCGGGGCATCATAGGAGGATGACGCGGGGCATGACGCGTTCTGAGGCATCACCCCCACTACTTTGTGGCATCCGTCTGGTCTGAGACAATCTTGGCGCCCTCCTGGCTGAGCCGTTGTTTGGGACGTTGGAATTGGAGTTGGCACCGTTGGCCGTTGGGTTTGGGTGATAATGCCTAGTTCGTGGCCGTGTGTGTGTGCTAGCGCAGGTACTAGTCGTATATCTGGCTGAATAGAGCTGGCATCATCATTATCATCATTATGACCCAAGTAGTAACGCCTCTACAGCCTGTTCATTTTCCACTCACTTCGTTCGAACTGGGTGTGAACGCAAGTCAACACACTAGTGTGTTGACTCCCCTCACTACTTACTCACTACTAACTACCCTGCGCGAGCGTGCACGGCACAAGGGGTGCACCCCTCTTGCAAAGGGACGCAGTGGTTGCCAATTTTAATTTTAACTCGCAAACAGCTCCCAGATCACTATGGTGTCCACTCGCAGCGGACGCCAGCCGGCGGGACCTGCCGCCGACACGGGGGACACGGGAACGACGGTGCGCAGCAGGCCCAAGCGTGGTGCAGCAGTTCGTGCTGCTATCCCAGAGGAGGGCGAGATGGACGCACAGGTGGACCAATCTCGTGCTGACCCCGCCCTTTCAGACGGGCTACAGGAGCAGACCTTCTCTCGGTCTTCGCGAGTCGTTCTGTCGCCAGCCTCACGAGCCTCGCCACGAGCCTCGCCAGTTGCACGAGCCTCACCAGCCGCTGGCGGACCGCCCCTCACGCCAGCGCACCATCTCAGCGCCGTGCCGCTGCCTGAGGACGACGACAGTGGGGAGAGGGCCGAGGAAGCAGCGCGCAAGACCGCCTCGCCCGACGTGGTCAAGCGTGCCCCCGTCAGCGACCAGCGCAAGGCCGGTGGGAGGGTGGGCAGCAGCGGCATGGGTACCAGCACCCTCGGCGTGCTTGCACGCGCGCTGAGCTCGGTCCTGGTGCTGGCCCTGCTCGGCACCGCGGCCATGCATGGTGCATGCAGCCCCAGCATGGCGGGCGCGCGCTCCGCCATGCCACCTGCCACGCAGCAGCTCATCCACACGGCGGCGGCATCACCCGCGTGCGGCACGTGGAACATGCAGGTCGCTGCGTTTGCCGCGCGCCCGGAGGTGCGCCAGCTGCGTGCGACCGCACAGCAGCACCTCGGAGACGCAGCGGCCGCCCTCGCCCTGCTGCATGCGTCCGCCGAACAGCAGCTGTCCGAGCTGCGCGGGCGCGCGGGCGCGCTCACTGCCGCCGCACGCGCCCACGTGGAGGCCCTGATCGCACGCGCCAAGGGCGCTCCCTCTGAGCCCGCCTCTGCCCCGGAGGCGCCCCCCGCCACGCCGCTGCCCCCTCCGCCGTTTGCCGACGCCTGGGCCGTCGTGTCTGCTGCCATAGGCGAGGCCGCGGCCCCGTCGATTGCAGACGCTTGGGACGCCGCGGCGTCGCATGCGGCTGGCGCACACAAGGCGCTCGGTGTGCTGCTCGCGTGCGGGGACGAGTCGACGTGCGCGGGTGCGTCCGCGCGGATGGCGGCGGCCACCGCCGCGCGCTGCGTGCTGTCGCTGTCCGGACACACATTCGGAGACAACGACGATGGCGCGGGCCGCCTGCAGGTGTGTGTGTGTGTGCGGCCATCATTTCGTATGTGGGTTGTGGGGAGGGGTCGAGGAGTTGAGCGCAGCGCCCTATACATAGGAGCGCAGCGCCCTATACATGCCTCCTATACATGCCTCTCCTCTATAGGAGGCGCTGAGGGGCCGAGGAGTTGAGCGCAGCGCCCTATACATCCCTCTCCTGACCTCTCTCTCTCGCCCCCTGCGGCACGACTCTGCCCCCCCTGCAGGCGAACCTCGCTGCGCTGTCCGCCACGTGTGGCGCCCCGCTCATTGTGTTTGAGGGCCTCGATGTGACGACACCCGGTGTGGTTGCGGTGCTCAACAACGCGCTGTCAGAGAGCGGAAACCTGCAGGTGTGTGTGCGTGTGTGGTGAGCTTGTGTGTGTGGGGGGGGGTGCCAGTTAGGATGGGTCGTGTTTGAGGGCCTTGATGCGATGACGCCCGGTGTGCTCGCGGTACTGAAATATGCACTGTCCAAGAGCAGAAACCTGCAGGTGCGTGTGTGGGTGTGAGTGTGTGTGCGTGTGTGGTGAGCTTGTGTGTGGGGGGGGGTGCCAGTAAGGATGGGTCGTGTTTGAGGGCCTCGATGCGATGACGCCCGGTGTGCTCGCGATGCTGAATAATGCACTATCCGAGAGCGGCCACCTGCAGGAGGGGGAGTGTGTTTGTGCGTGTGTGTGGTGAGCTTGATGTGTGAGGGGGGAGGGGGGCTACAGTAAGGATGGGTCGTGTTTGAGGGCCTCGGTGCGATGACGCCCGGTGCGATGTGGGGGCTTCTGGTGCGGGGGGGGGGGACGTGTTGCACGCAACTTGGACACGGAGGGACAGAAGGATGGAGGGTACAAGGTTGATGTAGAGAGGGACAGGGCTACTGGAAGGCAGAGGGACAAAGAAACAAGAGGTGGCAGGGAAGGGGGTTAAGAAAGATTAGCTTGACTCCAGTGGCCCCAGGGAGGGTGAGGGGGGTTGGAGAGGCAGGGCGCTCGGGGTGAGGTCCGCACCATCCGCGGCGCTCGTGACGCGGCCACTCAAAACGTATCGTATACCGCATCCCCCTACCTTGCCTTCACCTCCAAATTCCCCAAATCCCTCAAAATCCCTCCCTCCCTCTCTCCCTCCCCTGCCCTCACCCCCAAATCCCCCTCCCTCCCTCCCCCACGCAAGCCGACGGTGCTTGTGACGCAGCCACGGACCGCACCGCTCTGTATCCTCCTCCCCTGCCCTCACCCCAACCCCCCCCCTGTCCCACGCAGTCCGACGGCACCGGCGTGTCGATGGCCTCGGCTGCGTTTGTGTTCCCCGTGGCCACCGGCAGCGGCGGCCTGGCCGACGCCGGCGGCTACGAGGGCTTTGCTCGCAGCGCAAAGGACGTGTTGGCTCAGCGTATGATCGACGCACACGCCGCCACCGCGGCGGGCGTGGTGGCCGGCGAGGGCAAGGGCGCGGCGGATGCGGCGGCCGCGACCGTGCTGCTGCGCGCGCTGCGCCGCCGCCTCGATGTCGTGGTGCCCGCCGTGTGACGTCGATGAACTGGTTCCGGGGGGGGCGGGGCAGCGTGGGCGTGGTGTCGCCCTTCTGCTGTAAACGATACCGCGGGAGGGGACAAGGGGCGCTGCATGAACGGTGTGGCGCCCTGCGGCACTGAGCGATGACCGGGAGGGGGGGGGGGCTGCCTGCAGGCCATGCTGCGGACGCTTTGTTGCCTGCCTGGCAATCGATGACCGGGGAAGAGGGGGGCGGTCGTTGCCAGGGCGCTGGGCGGGGTGGGCCGGCCGTGGCGCTGCGACATCCACACGTGCGTGCGGCGTGGCAGCGGGGGCGGCCTGTGTCTGTGTGGGTGGTTGAGGGCGGGAAGGGGCCACACCTCGGCGCGCCTGTGGCGACCAGCTAGTGGGTCCCATCCAGATCTGACCGAACCGGCCGGGCAGGCTGCGCTAGATCCCGGTTGACGCTTTGGGGGGCGAGCCACTAAACATTCATCCACTGCTGACTGCGACTGCGGATGACACGCGCCGCCACCACTTGACCTTCCATGCACACACAAAACCTTGCGTTTACTGATTATATATAGCGTTGTTGCGCTGGTTGTAAAAAACACCGTTGTTGCGGACGGATGACGGAAGCTCCTGCAGCCACACAGCCTTGCATGCGTCTGGCCTGGCTGCGGCAATTGACTTGGCAGGTCTCTAGCTGTGATTGATCCTGCTGGAAGTCTAGAGAACCGGCCTCACTCAAAAACGGACACACGGGTCAGAGCTGGGACCCCCCCAGGCACCGACCCTGCACACCACCAAGCCCTGAGTGTCGACCTCAGCTGCCGCCTGCTTCGCCAAAAAAAAAATTTAGCTCCAAATAACCATTGTGAGAGATTAACGGAGGCGCGTTCTCGTCGCCGAGCCCTGGACCCAGCAATGCGGCGCTGCTGGTGACGAGGATCTCCGTGCCGCTGACGAGCGGGGTAAAATACGACTGGCCTGGCTCCTGCTAGACTGCCCCTCGGTGGAACACTTCAGGAGCGGCTTGCCCGGCGCTGCCATGGCTTGGCGAGTAGCCGCGGCGCTGCCGCGGCCCGTGCTGGGAGACGGCCCTTATCCTCCCCCCATGCAGGACGCCATGCGGCACCGATCTCGACGAGTTGATCGACGAGCGGAGGAGCTGGCGCCCGTCAATGCATGCTAGACATTGGTCAAGATGGCTGCCCGTGGAGGCAGGCTACCATCACGGCTTCAGCGGTGGTGACCGCCGAGGCAACACAGTAAATCCGCTTCACCAATCGCAGCGTTCGTCACCGCGCTCATCCTCGGGGTCGCTCGTCTGCCGGTGACTGGCGTTGGAAGGTCTTCAGGCAGCCTCCATGACAACTCTGTCGTCCATGCACCCCTGGAGGGTGGGACCTGGCCATGCATGAGGCATGGGGCGCCGGCTGAGCCCCATGCAAACGAGAGCTGGACAGCCATGCACTGCCAGGCGGGGACCGTTCCAGTCAGCGCCAGTCGGCTCTGCCGGCTTGACTGGCCACAAGGCCACTACTGTGACCCTGAGGAAGGTCCTCTCCTATATGCTCCTTGCCAGACATGTCTCTCAGAGACCGCTGTTTGGGGTAGTCTAGCCGGCGGGAGCGGTAGTCTATCGGCCGGGAGCCGGCGGTACTCTAGAACTTAAGTGTGCTGGAGTATCGGCGGGTGTCTCTAGTAGAAGAGTAGCCTGCTTAGCTGGAAACCCCGTGTTACTTGTTACTTGAGAGAAGCGCGAAGCCGTGCGAGATGGAAGCTGGAAGAGCTGCTATCTCCCACTCGCACAGATGATTGGCTGTTGCTCATCATAATGACACGACACTGTGACCGGTACCGCAACATTCAGACACTTGGAACGAACGAGGCAGTGCTTGGGTTGACACAGGTTATGTGCACGTTTGACCAATCGAGAGGAAACGGCATGCATGCGAAGTTGAAAGTTTGCATATCTATAAGAGATCTGGTTTGAACTGGGTGTGTTGTCCTCTGCTGTGCCCCCGAGTCAACACAATTGCATCCAGTGCCCCCACCAGTGTGTTCATGGAAAATCGACGCCTTTCATGGGCTTCACAAGCAAAAATACAATGTGCGCAGCTTGGGGGGGAGCAAGACGTGGTCGGTATATTTCAGTGTCATTTGGGGCTAGTGTACAATCACTGACTGGGAAACTCGTCAATTTGTCCCATCATTTATGCGGTGCGAGCAGTGTGACAGGTGACAGGTGAGGTAGGTGGCAGGTGGCCCAACGCCATGCGCGCGCGCATGGCACGCATGGACTAGTTATTGATTGGACTAGGTATTGATTGCGCCTTGTCACCACACAGGCCCTCCAGCTTGTGGAAGGCCACCCGCTCCATGCTCATTGCTTTGCGCTGGAGAGACGGCCTGGAAGACTGCCGCGGTGCAGGTGACTGGAATGTCTCCCTGTCCCTCTCCATGCTCATACCTCTCCTCTCCAGCATGAGTCGCGCAGCACCCTTGGAACCTCGTGCAAAAGCTGGCAGATACTGGTGGCGTGGACGCCGTCCTGTTGGGCGACGAGCCCTTGAACAATACCGTGCTTAAGTTGTCGCTGCTGTGGCCGCTCAGTCGGTCCTCGATACTGTGCTCGTCGCCAGACAACTGCACAGCTGCGAACGGCGCAGAAAACGAGAGAGGAGTGAAGCTGCTGGTCATCGGCAAGCAAAATCGCCTTGCAAAAGACTGTTGTCAAGCGTGTATGAGGGCAGGGTTGAATGTAGCGCAGGATGGGGTTGAATGTAGCGCATGTGGCGGGGTTAAATGGCAGTAGGATGTGCAGGAGTCAGAGTCAGATCCGGATCTGCGATTCATATGCTTTCCACACAGTCAGCTCAGCTAGATTTGGTGAGACGTGAAGGAATATGAGGTGGATGCACATCTTGGGAGGGCTGGTTGGGTATGGCTGGGAAGGGCTGGAGAGGGCTGGGAGGGCTGGGGAGTAGACTGTGCGAGAGAGCGATGCTTGCGCCTGGCGTGCAATATGCAGGCGCGCCAATAAGGCGACAGCCCTCTCTGCAGCAGCTTTGTTGAAATCCCCAGCATGTACATTGACTCGGAAAGACAACCTCTCTTCTTGATTGGTACGCTGTGAGGATGCGTGGACGCTCCACACCCACACTCGAGAAGCGCGTCCCTTGCAGGTTACAAGTGCACGCGGTCACGTCCAAATCAAGGCAGGCTCACTAAGCCCAAGGGTCACAAGGGTTGGCGCCGCCCGCGGCAGTCACGATGAATGAAAGAGGTAAAAAAACGTCGGTGGTCATGCTAATTCAGGTACCGGTCATGAATTTGGTCTGTGTCTTTTAACTAAAGAGCCCACACTCTCGTCACTCGTCATCACAGCATCGTGGTGCTGTTATTTGGAAGCTGCGCTCGCCCCGCAGGCAGAGCGCACGCGGCGGAGCGTCATGGGTAGGTTGCCCGGTTCTCAAGGAAGTCGTACGTGCACCTGCTCCACAGGTACATATATTGATTGGGCCACGCCATGAGTGGCACCAGCGGTGCAAACCCGGGCACGCCGCCAAAGTTGCGCAGGAATTGCTGCAGGTCTTGTGCCGAGCGCGGGAACATGACGATCTGGATGCGGTTGAACGCGGCAAATTCGCATGTCCACGTCGATGTGAACGCCACGCCGCCCATGTAGTTGGCGTTGATGTAGTTTGACACCGCCGCGCACATCTGGTCGATGGGGAGCCCCGGTCGTGGCTCCGTTCCGTTGGCGCTGAACTCAAGGTTGCATGTGGGACCCCACGGCAGGCCGCCCGGGTTGGGCGGCGGAGGCGGAGGCACCGGCGGCGGCGGCGGCACGTCCCAGAAGATGCGCGGCGGGGGTGGCGGCGGCGGCGGGTTGCCCCACGGCGGCTGCGGCGGCAGAGGTGTGTTGGTCAAGCGCTGGTCAAACAGCGAGTAGTTGCCGCACGACGACTCGAGCACAAACGAGCCGCACGCCCACACGTCCGACGTGATCGTCGCGAGCGGCACGAGCGCGTTGTTGGGCGGCGGCGACGACGTCGCAAAGTTGCGCCAGAAGAGCGCCTCGTCATCATAGCGCGTCGCCGTGACGGCCGACACCGACAGCCCGGTCGTCCCAAACGTGTCGCAGTGCCACCCCACCGCATACTGCACCTCTGGGCTGTACAGCAGGTTGATCGTCGCGACGACCTGCTGGCACTTGGACGCGATCTTCGACAGAGGATGCGTGCTGGGTGACAACCCGCACGACACCGCGATGTACGAGAGGTCGCACGTCGTGATTGGCACCGGCGGCGGCGACGGCGGGTCGGGCGGGTGCGGCGGCCGCGGTGGACTCGGCGGCGATGGGAACGTGGAGCACAGCGACTCCTTGAGTGCGCCGAGGTCGGTCGCTGTCACGCCCAGCCCCAGGTCTGCGCACGACCATGTGGAGAACGTGAACTGGTTGTAGAGCCAGTCCTGCGTGCGCGCGACATACAGCACGTCAGCCGCCTGTTCGCAGCTCCACGCCGTGCCCGACACCGCGAGCGCCCACCGCCCGTTACCACCCGCGTCTGTCGCAGACACGCACGCCCACGGCTGCGAAAATGCGCGGCCGTCGTAGCCAGGACCCAGCTCGCCCGCCGCGTACGCATTGTCCGTAAACACGCGCAGGATCTCGGCCTGCTCAGAGCACAGCCGATTTGCGCCGGCCTGGTTGAGCCCCAGCACCGGCACTGTCGCCCACTGGTACCACGACACCTGACAGAGCGGCCCGACGGGCGACGGCGGCGGGCGCGGCGGCGACGGCGAGACACAGTTGGTGTAGACTGGCTGCAGCTGCAGGCACTCTGGGCTGAGCGCGTATCGTGCGCAATACCACCCGACCGCGGCCGAAACCGCGTCCCATGCGCCGGGCGCGCTGAACGCCTGCACGACGTCCGCTGCTGCCTGTGGGCCGCCTGCCACCGCGCGCGCGCTGAACGTGCACATGGATGTGTCGGTGCAGCCCTCGTACACGCACACAAACGGCGACACCATGTCGGCTGGCGACAGCAGGCGTGCGTTGATGTAGGCCACCGCGCGCCCACACGCGGCGCGTGCCTCCGCCTGGCTGCCGCCCACCAGCTGCGCTGAGAGTCCGCTGAACTGGATCCGGCAGCTTTCGCCGGGTGAGAAGGGCGGCGGCGGAAGAGGAGGAGGCAACCCTGGCAGCAGCGGCGAGAGCACAAACGCGGGCTGCGGGGGCCGTGGGGACGGGGGCCGCAGGCTCGGCGGCGATGGGGGCGGCGATGGGGGCGGCAACACGCTGCCGCACACGACCTGTGTCATTCCAGGCAGGCTGACGCTCGTGCAGCTCGTGTCCAGGAACGTCTGCACGCATGGCCAGCGCGAGAGCGCCGCCATCTCAGCCAGCCACCCCAACGCCCGCGCGTTGGCCATCACAATTGCGGCGTCCTCAAAGGTCTCTGCGACCGCAAACATCGTGATGGCCCACGTGTTGGGGGCAAACTCCTCGGGCGAGACGCATTCAAACGGGACAGGGATGTTGGCAGGCGACAGGTGGCGTGCATTGAATGTGGCCGCGAGCCCCGCGCACGTCGCGCGCGCCACATCCGCGGTGATCCCGTACGGCGCCAGCATCTTCTCGGCCATACGCAGGTGGCAGCCGGCTGCAGGGGCGGGCGGCCACATCGGAGCGGGCGGGGATGGCGGCGACGGGGTGGGCGACGGCGGCAGAGGCGGCAGCGATGGTGGCACGCTTCCGCACACGCGCTCCACGACCGGCAGGTTCGTTGCGCACGACGCAATCATCACGTGCAGGCTGCAGTCCCACGCCATGATCTCACCGATGCGCTCAAATGCGCCAGCGCTCACGAAGCGCGCAATCACGTCGGCCGCCTGCGCCGCGCTTGATGCCTCCGCCTGCAGCACGATGCCCCAGTAGCCAGTCCCCACGTCGGTCACGTTGGCGCATGCAAAGGTGGTCGCCATGTCGGACGGAGTCCAGAATTGGTTGGCAGTCTGCGCGGCGACACGGCACCGCGCGGCCACGCCTGCAAAGCTCTGCCCGGTCGGAGCCAACGTGATTGCGGTCTCACGCACCAGGCAGGGCGAACTTGGGGGGCCAGCGGGCGTGGGCGTGGGTGTGCCAGCGGGCGTGGGTGTGGGAGTGCCAGAAGGTGTGGGCGTGCCAGCTGGCGTGGGTGTGGGTGTGCGGGCGGGTGTGGGTGTGGGCGTGCCAGCAGGCGTGGGTGTGGGTGTGCCAGAAGGTGTGGGCGTGCCAGCTGGTGTGGGTGTGGGCGTGCCCGTGGGTGTAGGCGTGGGCGTGGGCGTGGGCGGCGGCGGCGGCGGCCCAACGTGGCAGTCAATCAGCCGCAGCGTTGTGTCGATTCCGCAGCCGCCCGACGCCTGGTACGCGGCGCACGGCCATCTGAGCACCTGCGCCAGGCTGCTGAGCGCATGGCCAGCGTCCATGATCAGCAGCAGCCGCTGCGCATCTGCGGGCGTGGCCGCGACCGCACCCCACACCATAACCCACTGCCCGGCTGGGTACTCCTCCACGCGGCTGCACACAAACGGGCGTGTGACGTACACCGGAGGCTGGGCGTACACCTGGTTGAGAAGCAGCGCGCCGAGGTCACACTGACGCTGCGCCTCCGACGGGCTCATGGGGTACGGCACAAGTGTGGCCGCGGTGGTCCACACCAGGCAGCCGTCGGAGGGCGACGGGAGCGGTGGAGGCGGGCGCGGCTGTGGCGGCCGCGGCGGCGGCGGGAGAGAAGGTGTCACCGGATGCGGAGGCACCGCCGGCGGTGGCGGCGGCGGCGGCGGCGGTGGCGGCGGCGGCGGCGGCAACGGCAGCGGCAGCGGCGACCGAGGCGGTGGCACGCCTGGGCTTTCGGGCGACGGTGGTCGGGGCGACGGTGGGCGTGGCGCCGGTGGTTTCGGCGATGGTGGCGGTCGCGGCGACGCCGGCGGGGGCGGCGCGTGAGGGTTGAACGGTTGCTTTGGCGATCGCGGCGGCTCCGGTGGGCTGGGCGGCGGCCGCGGCACGGGCGGGGCCGGCAGCAATGGCGGGCGCGGCGCGGGGCTCGGGGGCAGCGGCGGCATGGGCCCGGTGAGTGACGCGGGGCAGCAGTTCTCGTTGACGTTGAGCATCGAGATGATGCAGCGCGCGCCGTTGCGGCAGAACTCCTGGATCACGCCGCACGGCTTGGAGATTGTGACACAGACCTGTGTGGGGTGGGTGTGGGGTGGGTGTGGGGTGTGGTGTGGGGGTGGGTGGGTTGGGGGTGGGGTTGAGAGGGGTGCGAGGGGAAGGTGGGGGTGGGGTGGGGTGGGGGAGGGAGGGCAGAGGGAGGGAGGTAAGGTTGAGTGGGCTGAGGTGGTTGGGGATGGGTGGTGGTGGGAGGGGTGAGTGGGTGGGTGAGAGGGCGGGGGGCAGGGGGGGGGGCGGCAGGCAGGCAGGGGGCGGTGTGTGTGCCGTGAGGGGACAAGGCACTGGCAGCCTGCAGCCACAACAGCTACCTAACATGTATGCAACACACACACAACACACGCACACAGGCACACACACACACACACGCACACAGGCAGGCACGAACGCATGCACTGTGTGCATGCTGCACACACACACACACACACGCCCATGCACGCCTCACACACGAACACCCACACACACCTGAACCACGCAGATGCAGGTGTGAAACGTCCACACACACATATACACACAAACGCATGCACTGTGTGCATGATGCACACCCACCCACCCATACCCACCCACCTACACCCACACTCACACTCACACACGCACACCCACACACACCTGCAGTCCCGGCAGCTGCCCAAATTCCACCACGTACTCCATGTCCATGCGCAGCGCTCGGCTGTATGCGACCGGCTTAAACACCGACAGCCGCGCAGCAATGCCGCCAATCACGCCACGCACGATGCTCGCGCGGGGGCACTCCTCGCCTGTGTGTCAGTGTGTGTGTGTTAGTGTTAGTGTTAGTGTTAGTGTTAGTGTGTGTGTGTGTGTTTGCCACATGGCGGTCCTTCCTGGGTCCCTCACCGGTTTCTGGTTTCCGGTTTACCAAAAATACCAATACCAGTTTCCTTGTTCCTTGGTCCCCGTGTTGCTGTAGCCTAGGCGTCGGCATAGTGTGTTGCTTTGATGTAATACATAAAAATAAAATAAAGGCGGAATTCAGGCCTCCCCCGTGCACCCCCCTCCCTCCCCCACCCGCGCACACACACACATGTATCTCAAACTCCACGGCCAGCCGAGTTTTGTGATGTTGCAGCCCATGCGTGCCCTCCCCCCCTCCCCCCCTCCCCACCCAACCCCACCCCACCCCCGCCGCACACACACTCACGTATCTCAAACTCCACGGCGGCCAAGTTTTGCCGGCAGCACGTCTTGTTGATCCCATCCGTGGCACACTGCGTGTAGTCATTCATTTGCACGCGCCAGCAGTACTCCACGGTCTCTGTTGGGGGGATTTGTGGTGGTGATTTGTGGTGGTGATTGGGGGATTGGGGGGAGGGAGAGGGGCACGATGTCTCTCTGAGTACTCTGTCTGGTGGCGCACTGCGTGTAGTCATTCATGTGCATGCGCCAGCAGTAGTCCACGGTCTCTGTAGGAGGAGGGTGGGCAAATTAGCACAGGGGCAAATTAGCACACTCTGCTATGGAGAGCTGCTCCCCGCTGCTTGGCTGTGCGCGCGGCGCCCCCCTTCTGGACTTAAGCTGGGCAAATGTGGGGGGACCCATGGCCCTGGGGTCGGGTCGGGCAGAGTGGTGTTTTGGGGATTGGGGGGAGTGTGTCTTGAATGCTCCGTCTGGTGGCTCCCTCCTGTGGTGATGTGTGGATTGGGGGGAGGGAGAGAGGGAGAGGGGGGTGTTGCTGCTTGGATGCTCTGTCTGGTGGCGCACTGCGTGTCGTCACTCATGTGCACGCGCCAGCAGGAGTCCACGGTAACTGTAGGGTTGATTTGGGGACTAGGGGGGAGGGAGGGAGGGAGGGAGGGAGAGGGAGGGAGAGAGAGAGTGAGTCAGTGAGTTCTTGATGCTCCGACTGGCGGCAGCTGCAATCAGTGCCCAGTGCTGGGTCTCAGTGCTCCACGGTTCCTGTGGAAGTGGTTTGTGGATGGGGGGGGAAGGGAGACTAAAACGTTTATCGAATGCACCGTCTGGTGGCAGCTGCAAGCAGTATACCCGGCACAGTACTCCAGGGTCCCTGCAGTGGTGACTTATGGGGTGGTGGGGAGAGATAATGTTTCCTGAATGCTCCATAACGGCGATTCGTGGATTTGGGGGAGAGAGGGAGAACGTTTGTCGAATGCTCTGTCTGGTGGCAGCTGCAATCAGCAATGCCGGGGTCTCACAACAGTGCTCCCAGACCTGTGCTGCCAAAAGCATTCGGCCCCAAGCCAGTGCTGCTTCGATTGGGCGGTTTACCGCCTACGGCGGGTTGTGGGCGGTAATGATTTAAAATTGGGCGGTAATACAAAAAAATAGGGTTCACCGCCCGATTTTGGCCGATTTTGGCCCTGGCTGTGTGCGGCCGGGCTGTTTAATTAATTAATTGAAATCGATTGAAGAAGCACTGCCCCACGCCCCGACCCACCCGCGGCGTAGTCAATGTATGTCGTGTCGTTGAGCAGGCGCAGCGGCGAGTGCGTGAGGTCATTGTCACACGTGTCTGGCCGGTAGGGGAAGTTGGTGATGTTGCCGGGCTGGGGGGTGTAGGCAATCTGGAACTGGAGGGGGAGGAGCTGGGAGAGACGCCTGCGAAGGGGACGGGGGGGTGGGGGGGCGTGGATGCAAGTGCGCGTGTGCTTGTGTGTGTGTGTATGTCTGCGTGCGTGCGTGCGTGCGTGTGTGTGTGTGTGTGTGTGTTGGCTGGGACCCCCACACAGCACCACCCCTTGTCCCACGCGGGACACACGTGGCAGGGTACAGACGCTCTGGCCGTTTCACAAGTGGGACGCTCACCCGCGTGCACAGTTTGGGTGTGTGCGTGTGTGCGTGTGCGTGCGTGCACCATGTGTGACTCCGTGCATGCATACATTGCATGTGTACGTGTGAGTGCAGTATGAGTGCCCTGTGTAGGGAAGTGGAGGGAAGGGGGGTGCCGCTTGCATGCACCGTCGCCATGCTGCAGCACTGTGCCGCGCGCGCCTCTCCCTGTACGCCCCGCCCCTCCCCCCGCCTCCGCTGGGCTCCCATCCACTACCAAACTATATGCGCCCAACATGCAACACCCAAGGGCACACGGCAGAGGGGCGTGCGACACGCACACACTGGAGGCGTCGCATGGGTAGCCGGAGAGGCCCCCCCTGCTCCGAAGTCCCACGACGCCCCGAACCAGCCTCCTTGAACTGCCATCAGGTTATAAACGTGGCATTCCATGCATACAGCGCTGATATGGGCGGTAGTGGGCACTGCGACAGCGCTGTCGTGGTTTCTGGCACACCACCTGGGACCCACCTGGACCCAGCTCCAGCTCCAGCAGCATGGGAACCTGCAGCAACGCATGGATAATACGTGGTTTCGACGTGGGCCTGCTGGGTGAGGCAGGGGAGGTTCTCGGCGGAGGTGTTGCTGCACCCACCTGCCAGTAAGCTTGCCACCACCAAGCAACAAAGTAGTGCCATGTCAATCCTCTTTCAAGGCTCCCATAGCAACAAGCCCACAACGCAGCGTGCTCAAGCGCTAGCACTCGCGGTGATTTGTCGCTACTAGGAGTTGGCGTTCCACATTTCATGCACACGCAAACTGCAGTTCAAAGTGAACCGAATGCTTCGAGCGACATTTTTGTGTGAGTTGCCAGTAGGAAGGTTTCGCGCCGCGTCGCGTGGGTGGACGCATTTGGTGTTGCGTGTTGTGCAGGGAGGCTGGCAGACGCGCAGGTGTGCCCAACCGCCGTGCGTGTGCACATGTCTACCAGCAGCAATGTGTTTTGACGTTTTGTAGAACTGTTACAAGGCGCTGCTTCCGACGGCAGCAAGCAAGGCTCACGCCACGACAACGCGTCAACAAGTCACGAGTGTTGCGCAGGTCGTTGCATCGCGTGTCGCTAGGCGCTCAAGCGCTTAGCGGCCAGTCGAGCCGCGGGCAGCGCCCTTGCTCTTCACGTTGGCCGCGACCGGCGCCTTGGACTTGCCACCGCCTGCCTTGGCGGCCGCAGCGCGCTCGGCCTTGACCTTCTTGGCGCGGTCCTTGACCTCGCGCAGCGCGGCGTCGCGGCCGGCCTGGCGGACCTGTGGAGGGACGCACACAAATAGCACAGTGTACGTGCGTTGGAGCGCGTGTGCGCGAGTGCGAGCGTCCTCCCGCAGCACGGCATCGCGGCCAGCATGGCGGACGTAGGGAGCTGCACCCGGATGGCTGTGTGCGTGTGAAACTGTGCGTGCATCGTGTGTGTGTGGTGTTTGGTGTCGGGTGGGGTGTGTGGGCTGGAAGCGTAGGGTCACCGCCAACGGGCCAACGGTGCCAACGCCAATGGTGCCAACGCAAACGGAAAACAAAAAGTTGGCTTAGCCAACTGTCAGCCAACGGTGGCGCAAAAGTGCTCATGTCATGGATCTTAGCAGCCACAGAGTAGTGGGGATGATGCTTGCATGTGAAACTACACTAACTGACATAGCACGACCCACGTCACACCCTTGAGCACTGGATGTGTGTGTGGGCCTGGGTATGCAAGTGCTCCCAGTGCCCTCAAGGTGTCAACTGTACTCCCAGCGCTGCATGAGCAACACAGCCATGCTATATCGCCAGTAACGGCTCGAAGCCCACAACTTTTCCGATTCCACACCCGTTTTTTGCCCCATTGACGCCATTGGCGCATTGGCCCATTGGCGTTGGCAGCGTAGTCCCAGACAACGGCCAACGCTAACGGCGGGGACCGTTGGCTGTTTCCAGCGACCCTGGTGCCGCGTGTGCACACAGCAGACTCCCAGCCCAGCCGCCCCGTTTCACCCACAGCATGCAAACACCCGCTGCACGCACACACGCACGGACCTCGGGCTTCTCGGTCCTCTTCTTGTTGAGGACGTCGATCGACACGCCGGCGATCGAGCGCACGGCGGCCTTGCCGCTTCCGCGGCGCTTCTTGCGCGCGGCCTCGTTGACCTGTCACAGGTGTGGTCAAAGTGTGGGCATGCTCATGGTGGGTGGAAGAGGAAGGGTGTGTGTGTGTGTGTGGTGTGTGGGAGGGGGGGCTGCATGAGCGCCACACGACGCTAGTGCTTCCAGCCGGACTTCAGTGCTTCCAGCCGGACTTCAGTGCTTCCAGCCGGACTTCAGCCGGGCTTCAGTGCCGAGGCGGCGCAGGCCCATCCTGCTGGCACACACTGGCACTGACTGGTGCATGCAGCACGCGGCCCACTGGCGGTGCATGCCAGGCGGCGGCTGAGCAGCGGCCCATGCATGCAACCTCCATGCAGCCCTATGCGCACCTGGTCCTTCTTGTGCGCCTTGCGGTACGCGAACGTCCACGCGAGCTTGGGCGCGCGCATCTTGTTGTTGAACATGCACTTGGCCTTCTTGTTGAGGAAGAGCCAAGTCGTGCAGTCCGTGCGCACAAACACGATGCCCTTGCCGGGGTAGATCCGCAGGCCGCTGAAGCGGCAGAGCGTGGTCTTGAGGACCATGGTGACCACCTGCAGGCAGCCGCGCGCAGCGCACGGGGCAGCGCTGCTCAGCTTTGCGGAGGCAAGAGGGCAGTCCTCTCACTGCTCTGCCACCCCCGCTGGCTCCACGCCACTCAGATCGCTGCTGCCCAGTGCTGCATCCAGACCCATGCAGCGCGCCATGAGCTGGGCTGCTCGGATGTGGCTGTGTGATTTTTCTGCTTGCCGTATTTTTAGCTGCGCGCCGCCGACACCGCCCATCCTGCACTTGCTTCTCCAAGTACTGGTTCTGCCACGGGGCAGTCACACAGCTCGCTGAGGCTGCACTGCACAGACACCCATGCACGCCGCCGCGCCTCCAGCGCCCTCTCCCCTTCAAATCGCGCACTGCCGCACTGTGAGCTGAGATTCCTGCTGTCGCCTGCTCCTTCCTGCTTCCGCTGCCAGCACCGCCGCATGCACTCACGCACCCACCCCATGCATGCAGCGCTCAGTTCATGCAGCGTTTAGTGCAATGCATCCCCGCGAACGCACCTCTTACGCTAGAGACGAAGAGGGTCTCGCAGGCTGTGGGCCGAGGGATATAGGGTCGGGTGTGGACAAGTGTGAGTCCAGTAAAAGGCGTAGGTACCCATTCTGCACTTCCAACTCTCTCTCTCTCCCACTTCTGCACTTGTACTTCTCACTTCTCCAAGCACACAAAGCAACCCCCAACACAACACAACACAACCCGCCAGCAGCCGCTCGACTGCTCTCTACGGCGCCAACATGCCAGCGCTGCAGCAGTCATGCGTCTCGCAGCTGCGCACACTCGTTCATCAAGGTCGGTCTGACTTCCTTGCCGGCTTGTTCGACACCTGCATGCATGTGCATGTGCATGTGTGTGTATTGCGTGTGTGCACGTGTGTGCACGTGTGTGCGCGCGTGTGCGTGTTTTGTGTGCGCGCGTGTTCGCAGCGTTTAGCCCCTCGCGGCCGCCTGTCCAACCAAGGCATCTCGCTCAAGGGGGAGCCTTGCAGTGCAAGGCTTGCATGCATAATTGCTGCTTACCGTGCGGGACGAGGCGGTGCGCTGCGCTGCGGGTGCCGGCTTGGTCGACGCTGACTTTGAGCGCGTCGGGGGGGGCGGCTTGGACCCAGACACCGTCTTAGGCTTGTTCGAAACTGAGCCGGGGCGCGTGGACATCGAGCCGACACGCTCGACAAGCTCGGCGACGAACCGGGGGGCTGGCAGCTGCGGCGGCGACGGAGATGAGGCGGGGGTGCGTTTCGGGGTTGTGAAAGTTGGACGAGTTGTGAGGCTGGCAGCCGGCAGCTGTGTTTTGGGGCTGTGAACGTTGGTTGGTTGTGGAGTCGAGGGGCAGCGCGTCAGAAGATGATGGGAGTCCTAGTGATGCCTCGCCAAGTGAGGGGGGGGTCTGCTTGCTCTTGACCTGCGGGGACACGGTCTTTGCCAGCGGCATCACTATGACTCCTAACCAAGAGGGGGGGGGGGGGGTAGGGAGGGAGGGGCACGAGGGAGGGCAGGGGCTGCCCTGCCCCGCTCACGCTCCGCGTTGTCACACCCTGACTGCCACACTAGTGTGTAGTAGGACCATGTCCATGGCGGCCGCGACGCCACTTATTGACATCTGTAACACCGAGTACCTCGCTCGTCTCACGACTCCCAAGTACTACACCGTGTCTCTCCCTCGTCTCTCCCTCCCTCTCTCCCTCTACCCAATCACCTGCGAATGCATCATCACTATCTATGCCGGCACAGTGTTGTGTGTTTCTAGCTACTACCTTCCGGGAGTGAGGAGCTGCCCCGCCCTGCTCTCTGCTCCTCTCTCCCTCGCATCCCCCCCCCCGTCCCTCTGTCCCTCCCTTCCCTCTCCCCCCTGTGCTCCCGTCCCTCACCATCGGGCGCGTCGAAATGGTCTTCCCTGGCGGCGCAAACGACAGCCGTGTCGCAGCAGGCTTGACCGCAAGCTTGGTCTGAACCCATCCGGTGCGCCCGTCAAAGCCGCCGGACATCACAAACACCTGGCGATGGGGTGGGGGGTGGGAGCAGGTTGGTGGGTAGGTGGGTGGGATGGCAGGTTGATGCAGGCTTGACCGCAAGCTTGGTCTGAACCCATCCGGTGCGCCCGTCAAAGCCGCCGGACATGACGAACACCTGCGGACGGGGTGGGAGCGGGTGGGTATGAGGAGGGATGGCGGGTTGGGACTTGACCGTTCTCTCGTTCTGTGCTCCTGTGAAGGCGGTGCACCCGTCGAAGCCGCCAGGCATGACAAACACCTGGTGTTAGGGTGGGGGTGGTGGTGGGTGGGTGGGGTGGCGGTTAGATGGGGGCTTGACCGCACTCTTGCACTCTGCACCCATCCGGTGCCCGTAAAGGCCGCCGGACATGACAAAAACACCTGGCGACGGGGTGGGAGCCGGTAGGTATGGGGTGGGATGTGCGGGATGGCGAGTGCGGTACGGGTCGCCATCAGGCGGAGCCGCACTCCCTCACACGCGGAGCCGCGCTCCCTCACACGCTGGCACTCGCCTCCTCCCCCTCGCAGCACGCACGCACCTTTGTGAAACCCTTGCGCCCGAGCTCCTTTGCCACCTGCTGCGACGATGCGCAGTTGCGGTCCATGAGCACGATCGAGGTGCCCTGTGTGTGTGTGTGTGTGTGATAAGGTGTGCGTGTGTGAGAGAGAGTGTGTGTGTGTGTAGGGTGGAGGTAGGGGGGAGAAAAAGCACAGTTGCGGTCAATGAGCACGATCAAGGTGCCCTGTGTGTGTGAGAGAGAGACATGGTGTGTGTGTGTGTGAGAAAGAGAGAGTGAGAGAGAGAGTGATAGAGTGTGTGTGTGTGTGTAGGGGGGAGGTAGGGGGGAGAAAAGGCACAGTTGCGGTCAATGAGCACGATCGAGGTGCCCTGTGTGTGGGAGTGAGGGTATGTATCAGGGGTGTACCCGGGGGCATGCCGCTCATCGGTTTTCCAGGAGAGGGCCTCCCTGACTCATCGGCTTGCCAGGAGAGGGCCTCATGGACTCATCAGCTTGCCCATTTTTCCCGGGGGCTTCGCCCCCGGACCCCCGCTGTCCGCAGTACTCTGTTGCTGTGGTAAGGTCTCTCACGCAAGCTTGGTTGGGGGGCAGCAGCAAACACACATCCAGAAGACAAAAAGCTCGCAACAGCTCATGTGCGTAGGGCTCCAAATTATACTAATCTATTTTTTTAGACGATAATATATAGAAATATTATATAGTATTTATCATATACATGAGTATAAATAGACAATATATTTTGACTGGCTGGGTGTAAGGACCTGAAACTTTATGGGTGTGTTCATCACACCTTCCTAAGCAACTCTGGCCTTTGGGACGTTTCAAAACTCGATATTGCTTGCATTACAGAGAAGCAGAAAACAGGCAGGTGTGGCGCGGTGTGGCGCGCGGTGTGGCGCACGGTCCTCCCCCCCCCCCACCCCCAACCCTGGGCCTTGCTGGTAGGCAGCATGCAGAGTGGCTAGGTCACAAGCTGCGTAGTGCCAGTTGTCTATGTGGGCTGGACTCAATGTGAGATGGGAAATTGGACTCCCCTTGAAGGGTGTGCTGGACGCAATGCCTGAGGGTGACCTTGGGCCGGAGTTTTGCTAAGTGCCACGTCAAAGGGGTGAAACCAACCTTCTTGGACTGGGCGGAAACTTGGAGCATTGGAAAGCCCTTGATGAGCGCAAAACAACATGTCGAGTAGCATATGGCTGATTTTGGGTGCAAGTGGTGTGCAACTGCATTCTCCTTCTAGTGTGGTGGCGGTAGTATAGTGTGGACATAGGAATACACCCCTAGTGCTTCTCCTGTGCATGGGGGGTGCTGGATTAGCCAAGCCAAGGCCTGCATATGTCCACCAGAGCATGCCCGCACAACAGCAGACTGCAGGGCGGCCGTTTGGGGCCTTCCAGCAATTTATACTAGGCTTAAAATCAAAATAGTAGAATACTATATAATATTAATATAATCATATATTAACATATATTAGTCTGGAGCCCTACATTTGCGCGGCGCGGACATGCATGCATGCAGCGCATGGCGAGACGGCGCACAATGGACTCTGATTGAAAGTACCATGATGCATTGATGCATGCAGAACACCACAGCATGCGCGCAGGGTCCTGGCCACCAGAGGAAAGCGCCATTCCAAATTTCGGACCCACACCTAACCTTCACCAGCATCAGGGGGCGGAGCCCCCGGAAGCCAGAATCACTTTGCGATTGCCAACAGCAGAAGCGCTTCAGAAATGAGGGATTGCGTGCTTTTGCGTCGGAGTCGGAGTGGGGGGGGGGCCCAAGCCGAACGCCCCGATCGGCTTGGCGTGGTCATCGGCGACGCCGATGAGAGGCCCTCCGGGCCCTCACACTCATTTCCCGATCGCGCCCCCAAAGACCATCGGTTTTGCGCCCTGTTCATCGGAATCCGATCGGCGGGTACACCCCTGGTACACACACTGTGTATGTGTGTGTGTGGGGAAGGTATCAAACTCGGATGGGATGGAATGTGTGTGGGGGGGGGGGGGGCATACACACATACACACTGCGTGCGGCACACCCACATGGGGCACTGAACGCAGCGATGCAATCTGCGCTGTAGCCGTTGCCTCACCCCCCCACCACACACACACACACGCACACACATAGGTATCAATATACACACACACAGCATGCACATACACACAGTAGACAAACGCACAATAACACACACAGTAGACACACGCACAACAACAAACACACACACACACACTATCGCATACACCCACGCACACACATGGGACACTGAGTGCAGCGATGAGATCTGCAGCGCTGGCGCGCACGCGCACGCACATGCACACCTGCATAAAGGAGTGGGTGCTAATTTGCCCCGCTTGTCTCTTGTCGGCCCCATCAGCCCACCTGAGTTCAAGTCAAATTGTTGGAGGTGTTTAACACTCGCCGCCAAACAAAATGTATCACTGGAAAGGCCTGAGAACCAGCCTTCTGAGACTGTCCCCATACTTTCCAGGAACCCAGTATTGAGGGATGTGGGGGTGTGAACCTATGTGTGTGATAATTTGCTCCACTTCCTCATACATACCCTTTCACAGACGTCCAGTGGAATGTAAAATCGACCAGACGCACACACACACACACAGAGAGAGAGAGATATCGTTACAGAGAACTCTGCACGGCAGACCTAGATAGGCTGTTTCTAGTCATCAATTGAGGAGATTCCGTTTGAAGGCGGGAGACCAACCGTGCGCCAGCAAGAGGGTGAACAACCTCATTCGTAAAGCAGTGGGGGAAAGGGGCAGTGGCGGGTCATTGACGGCTGTGTTCGTCAATCCGCCTCGACTGAGTTTAAACTAGGTGTCGGCAGAAGGACTTCTACAGTTGTGGAAATCATGCTACGATGATCCACTCGGTGGTGACTCGCTCGACGAACTCGGGGCGCTCGGGGATGTCGCGTGTGAAGTTGAAGAGATGGATGTTTGCGGAGGGCGTAGAACGTGACGGAGTGGGCGCAAAAGTCACACACACACACACACGCACACACGCACACACTCACACGCACGTATACACACACACCTGGGACACAGTGCGCAGCGATGCGATCTGCAGCGCTGTCGCTGTCGCCTCAACCGCACACACACACACACGCACACACACACACACACGCACTCACACGCACGTACACACACCTGGGACACAGAGCGCAGCGATGCGATCTGCAGCGCTGTCGCTGTCGCCTCAACCGCCCGAGGGTCGCGCAGCATGCCACGCAGCTTGCGGTCCTCAATCGTGATGAACTGTGTGTGTGGAGGGTGGCACGCGAGTGTGTGTGTGTGTGTCGTGCAGCATGCCGCGCAGCTAGCGGTCCTCAAAAGTGAACTTAAACAGTGTGTGCGCGTGTGTGGACGGGAGGCAGCTGTGTGTGAGTGTGTGTGTGCGCGCGTGTGTGCGCGTGTGTGTGCGCGTGCGTGTGCATGGGAGAGGGGGGGGGGGCGCACGCTGCAGGGCAGAGCACCCACGCACGCATGTGCGCACCCATGCGGAATACTTTCCACATGCGCCCCCACTCACGCTCCAATAACCCCTCGACACTTGGAAGTCCCTAACTCCTCTGAAGTCCCTACTACACCCTCAGGGCCTGACCCAAGTCTTGTAAACCCTAGAGCTCACTGCAGGGGCACCTAACCCTGGGGTTGCTGAACCCTCAGGGACCGCCCCCAGGCACATGCCTGCCCAATACTATGCTTAGCTGAAGTCCAGGAGGGGGGACGCATACAGGCAGCACGATGGCTGTGGGCAGCTCACATGTCCAAAAGTTATAGAATTAACCTCTTATAGAATTTACCCCCCCTCCTTGCCCCCTCCTCCTACACTTGAACCCTTAAAAATTACCCTCCGCAACCCACACCCCTGGCCAAAGTCCGTAAAGGCCCCCAAACCCTACCCCCCCACCCACCCTTACTTCGGTCCCGAAAGGTCCGCAAACCCTGCACCCCTTTCCAAGTCCCCACCTGTAGGGCTCTGGACACCCTGCAGTAGACACCCCTCACCCCTCCACCCTTTCGTCACCCACCTCAACCTCTGAGCAGCGCTTGGAGAGCGAGCCAGGGAGGTCCGGAACGCCCCCAACCTCCTTCTCAGCCTACAGTGTGGGGGTGTGGGGGTGTGGGGGTGAGTGGGCGGGTGGGGGTGGAGTGGGTGGGTGGGTGGGGTGAGCGGGTGGGAAGATGGGGGTGGAGTGGGTTGGTGGTGGTGGGTGCGGTTTGGGTTTACGCCCCAGCCTCCTTCTCAGCCTACAGTGGGGGTGTGGGGGGTGGGGGCGAGTGGGCGGGTGGGGGGGGGTGGGGGTGGAGTGGGTTGGTGGGTGAGCGGTTTGGGTAGGTGGGGTGTGGGGTGTATGTTGGGTGAGGGGTGTGAGGGGTGTGTGGGTGTGTCTGCACTGAATATGAACACACACAGGCGTGCACGTGCACACACACACACATGCACACCATGCACACACGCACACACACACACGCACACACGCACGCACGCACACACATATGCACACACACACTCACACACGCACACACACACCTGCGTGCGGATGTCGACGAGGACCGCGTTCCCTTCATTGAGCATCTCAAGCACGCGCCCTGGGAAGACCTCGCCTGAGTGTGTGGCACCAGGTTGCACGGGTACAACGTGAGAAGGGATTGCGATCCTGAGGAAGGTGTCCGTCGCACCGAGATGCGCGCGGCCAAGAACATGCGATTTGCCTTCGCGAATTAGTGCGTTTTTGCCCACCCCCCGCGAAGATGAGAAAATAATGGAAATCGTCGAAAATTGCAATTTGGGCGTCAAATAACTGAAATCGACGAAAAACGACCCCCACCAAGGGGGGGAACAGAAAACACAAGAAATGGAACACAAGCTGGACTCTTGTCTCCTTGCTGTGAATGTTCCAAAACCATCTGATTTTTTGAATTTGGACACCTGGGGGCCGAGATATGAGGGCTCAAAGTTGGGGGTGGGGGTGGGGGGGTAGGGGGGGGGTCCAGAGCTTTCTTCGGGGGGTTCAGCACTTTCTTTCTAGTGGGCCGTTTTGGACGGGAAAACCACCATTGGAACTGCCTTGATGAGAGGAGCACAAATCCACTGTAAGAAGTGACCCTGGGTTATAGGGTGGGGGGTTACACCCCCTCAACGCCCCAACTCCCCCGCGTGCTCCCTTTGGTGCACAAAGTGCCCACAAGGGATTTTAGCAACCTTCATGGATTGAGATGGGACCGACGCCATCTGAATCTCCTTGAAGAGCACAGTAAAACACCTCAGGAGAGTCGACCCTGAATCTGCCTGGAAAGTGTGAACTGGAGGGTCCACACTCCTTGGTGCCCGGCGACTAAGCCATGGAATGGCTAGATTTTGGGGGTGATTTCGGCCATCTGCCGGCGAGTTAGACATTGCGATGGACAGCCCTCACTGTAAGGAAGCCATGCGCATTGGTCCCGGCTCCATGCATGGCGTATTTTGTGAGGGGGGGGGGGTCATTTTTTTTGTACCTTGTGTTCCAACACTTCATTTTCTGCCCGCCACCATGACCCAGTTACAGTTACATCGGCTTTCCAGCAAAGACTACCTCTAGTCCTAGTACCACTGCCTAGACCCAAGTCCATTTCTGGCCCTAACAATTACTTGTGAGGGGCGGTAGCCACCAGCCGGCTGCCTGCCAACGTGTAGTCCCAGAGCAAAAAGTAGAGCTATTGTGCGACGCCTCCAAAATAGGTCCTAACTGCTTCTAGGGGATAGGGGGTCAAGTGGCGCTTGCCAATCTACTTGACCGCCGTGTTGGAGGGGCCGGCGCCTGAGGGGCAGCCGGACCGTACACCACGGCTCTCCACCCCGACCCTATCCTGAGCACGCTCAAACGCCGTGTCCGAAAAAGTCTTCCAATCAGAATGAGTGCCACTAGTTTCACCTAG
The DNA here is from genome assembly GCA_016618255.1 of Chlamydomonas sp. UWO 241. Taxonomy (NCBI): domain Eukaryota; kingdom Viridiplantae; phylum Chlorophyta; class Chlorophyceae; order Chlamydomonadales; family Chlamydomonadaceae; genus Chlamydomonas; species Chlamydomonas priscui. The sequence continues at coordinate 691,372 of VFSX01000053.1, forward strand.
CTGCTGAATCAGTAGCTTAAGAAAATAGTGTCGGGAGGAGGCTGGAGGCCGGCCTTGCTGCCGAGCCACATCCATTGTGCAGTCAAGTTGTACGAGGAAGACGAGAAGCCGGCATGCGCATCACATGGCCTAGCCACTGCATTGATCGCTTTGCCCCAAGGCTCTCAATTGGCTCAGTGTCACGCGCCTGCCGAATATAAGTTAATCTGTGCTGGTCGACCAGGCGCACACCCAGAATGCGACGAAGGCAGTTAGAGTGGGCAACCTCCAATCGAGTCAGTTGTGTTTTAGTAGGGGCCCATGTTTCGCAGCCGTACAGAAAGTGGGGCAGCACGCAAGTGTTGTAAACCCGCATCTTAGACTGCACTTGCATCTTCTTGCTGGCCCAAATCTTATCAAAAGACGCAAACACACCCAGCGCGCGACCGACACGCACACCGATCTCCTTCTCCACACCACCACTCTGGGTTATCCAACTCCCTAGATACTTAAATTCAGAGACGGTCTTCACTTCACCACCAGTCAGCGCAAACGTGGGCAGATCCGCGTCAAAATCTGCTGGCAAAATCATCACTTCTGTCTTGGCGGCGTTGATTTGCATGCCAAGCTAGAGGACACTTTGTCAAGGATTTTCAGCATAAGCGCCAACTGAGCTGGGTCATGCGAGAACAAACATAAACCGTCGGCATACATCAGCATTACTATGCGCTCAACCGACGACGACAACACAGAGCCGCCGGCTCGGGTCACAACTGACACGCCAGCCCCCTCTGGCATCATGTCAAGCGCCTTTTTCACTATGTGGTCAATAAAAACATTGAACAACACAGGAGCTATGACGCACCCCTGTCGCACACCAGACGACACGGGGAATTCGTGCCGATTTTCCCAGCCAGCCGCACGGCAGCTGCGCTGTTGGTGTGAAGATCCTCCAACAGATCAATAATGTGCGGATGAACACTAAATAATCTAAGGACTCTCCACAGTGCCGCACGGTTTATGCAATCGTAAGCTTTAGAATAGTCCACAAATGCCACAGCCATGCATTGTTTGTACTCGGCATGTGCCGCGCTCAGCGAGCGCAGAGTAAAAATCGCATCAACAGTGCCTCTGCTTTTTCTGAAACCACACTGAGGCTCATGCAACTGACCATCAACCTGCGTGGAGACGCGGTGCAGAAGTATGGCAGCGTACACTTTCCCGGCAATAGAGAGAAGGCTTATACCGCGGTAGTTACCAGGGGAGTCACGCGGACCCTTCCCCTTATATAGCGGTGTGATAATAGCAGTTTTCCATTCCCTCGGGGCTCTCCCCGACCGCCATACGGCGATGATGACCCGGTGGAGCCATGCGATGGCAGGTGGGCACCGC
>VFSX01000543.1:0-15000 GCA_016618255.1 Chlamydomonas sp. UWO 241
GGGGGGGGGGGGGGTGAACCATTGTGCTGGGCGCTGACTGTTTACCAGACGTACGTGGCGATGATGAACGAGGACATCCGCAAGGTTACTTACTGACCTCCTATGGGGCAAGGGGGGCCCTACTACTCACTTGCTAGGGGGGGAGGGGGCGGGGGGGGGGCACCATTGTGCTGGGCACTGACTGTGTACCAGACGTACGTGGCGATGACGAACGAGGACATCCGCAAGGTAACTGACCTCCTCTACTACGCACTTGCCAGCTAGGGGGGAGAGGGGGGGGGGGGGTGAACCATTGTGCTGGGCGCTAGACTGTGTACCAGACATACGTGGCGGTGACGAACGTGGACATTTGCAAGGTAACTTACTGACCTCCTATGGGGCAAGGGGACGCGAGGGGGCCCTAGGAGCCCTCCTACCACTTACTTGCCAGAGGGATTGGTGGGGGGGGGAGGGGGGGGGGGCACCACTGTGCTGGGCGCTTGACTGTGTACCAGGTAACTGACACACTTGGCGGCATGGGGGGAGGGGACGTAAGGGGGGTCCTACTACTCACTTGCTAGGGGGGAGGGGAGGGGGCATTGTGCTGGGCGCGGGCTGTGTACCGGACATATGTGGAGATGATGAACAAGGACAACCGCAACGTAACTAACAGACCTCCTATGGGGCAAGGGCGGCCCTAATACTCACTTGCCCTACCACATTCACAACGCCTGAGACGGCGCCTCAGGCGTCTCATTCCATGGCGCGGATCAGGCGGCGCCTCAGGCGCTCCGACCGCCTGAGGCGCCGCCTGAGGCGCACCCCTGATCGCCTCAGGCGTCGCCTCAGGCGTTATCCAAACCGCCTCAAGTGCCACCCCGACCGCCTCAGGCGCCTACCAGCGCCTGAGGCGCACCCCGGACCGTCTCACGCGTTATGACCGCATTCCATGGCGCGGATCAGACGTTGGGATTTTGGTAGGGTTGCTAGGGGGGGAGGGGGGGGGACACCACTGTGCTGGGAGCTGACTGTGTACCAGACGTACATGGAGATGATGAACGAGGACATCCGCAAGGTAACTGACCTCCTCTACCACTCACTTGCTAGGGGAAGGGGGGGGGTGAACCATTGTGCTGGGCTCTGACTGTGCACCAGGTAACCGGCACATTTGGCGGCATGGGGGGGGGGGGACGTAAGGAGGGCCCGACTATTTACTTGCTAGGGGGAGAGGGGGGAGGGGGGCGCTACTGTGCTGGGCGCTGACTGTGCACCAGACATGTGGCGATGATGAACTACTACTCACTTGCTAGGGGGAGAGGGGGGAGGGGGGGGGACCATTGTGCTGGGCGCTGACTGTGTACCAGACGTACGTGGCGATGATGAACGAGGACCTCCGCAAGGTAACTAACTGACCTCCTATGGGGCAAGGGGGGCCCTACTACTCACTTGCTAGGGGGAGAGGGGGGAGGGGGGGGGACCATTGTGCTGGGCGCTGACTGTGTACCAGACGTACGTGGCGATGATGAACGAGGACCTCCGCAAGGTAACTAACTGACCTCCTATGGGGGAAGGGGGGCCCTACTACTCACTTGCTAGGGGGGGGGGGGCGCCATTGTGCTGGGCGCTGACTGTGTACCAGACGTATGTGGCGATGATGAACGAGGATATTCAGCAGTATAGTAAGAGGCATGAGGGAGGATATTCGGCAGTATAGTAAGAGGCATCAGGGAGCAGCGGGTTAAGGCCTGCAGCATATTATGGCAACGGCCCCCCTCTCCCCTCCTCCTTCTTCCTTCCCTCTACTACTTGTATAATTCCCGGCCTTGTGCCTGCCATAGATGGCACCCGTGCTTCGGCGCTGCTGCCTGCACACCTCGAGTTTGAACAACAAACAACACGCCAAGCAAACGACATACAACACGCCTGTTGCCACCCCACCCCCGCCCTCACACAATACGCCAAGCAACCGACGCACCACGCGTCTGTTACATCCCCCCCACCTCCCCCTGCCCTCCTCCTTGCACACACCATGGTCTTCCACGAGCGCAATTCGTTCAACTTCCGCCACGTCACGCACCTCAGGAACACGTCGCACGTACACGATCCCACACCCTCCTCCCACACACCCCAGTTCTTCCGCGAGCGCAACCCGTTCCAACTTCCGCCACGTCACGCACCTCAAGAACACGTAGCAATTCCACACCCTCCTCACGCACCTCTAGGTCTTCCGCGAGCGCAACCCGTTCAACTTCCGCCACGTCACGCACCTCAAGAACACGTCACAGTTTGACGACGTGAGTGGGAGTGTGAGGCATGGCCTGGCCTGAATGGCTGGGTGATGCCTGTTGAGTGTGTACGCATGCAGTTTGCCTTGGCGAATGGACGTCGTTTTTCACCCCCTCGCAAAGTTGAGGAGCTCATAAATTGTCGAAAATTGCGATTTTGGGCGTCAAATGACTAATGTTGACGAAACGCAACCCCCGCAATTGGATAAAGAAAACCATTTTAGTTTCGCCCCCCGCCCCCCCACACCCACACCGAAGGCAAGCAATATGGACGCGGTATACACAGCAAAAATATCAGCTATGCGTGCAATTTGAAAAGCCTTTTGCCCTTGAAGAGTAGCCTGCTTAGCTGGAAACCCCGTGTTACTTGTTACTTGTTTGCCCTTGCAACTATCATGTAGCCATGTGAGGCAGTATGCTACAGCCTGAGTGGGTGTGCTACGGCCTGGTTGGGTAAGCTACAGCCTGCCTGGCTGAGTAATGCATGCCTGGCTGGGTGGTCGATGGTTGTGAGGCATTGCTGCACATGCGAACGCACGCACGCACACACGTGCACACACATGCATGCATGCATGCCTCCAATCACTCTCTCTCTCTCTCTCTCTCAGATATTTTGTTACTTATAACTCTGAACGGTAGACCTAGACAGGCCGTCTATGGTCATAAATGGACACACACACACACACACACACACATGCTCACACACACACGCACACGCACACGCATCCACACGCACATGCACACACACAAACACACACACATGCTCTCTCACACACACACACACACACACACATGCTCCCACACACTGCAGGTTGGCCCGTGCGTCATGATGGCGACGCCAAGCGGCCTCCAGTCTGGTGGGTGTGGTTTGTATTCGTTTCGGATTCGGATTGGGATTTGGATTCATATTTTTATTCGTATTTGTATTTGTATTCGTTTTCGTATTAGGAGGGGAGGGAGGGGAAGGGAGGGGGGGGGGGGCGGGGGGGAGGGGAGGGGAGGGGAGGGGTACAGTCCGTTGGAAGCCTACGCTGGCGTGTTATGCCTGTGTTTGCGCACCCTAGTAAAGGGCCGGCATCTGTGATCGATTCCACAGTCCGCCAGACGCCTTTGATGACGTATTACAACACCGCACCACACGCACACACATTCCATTCCATAATGTTACACGACTGCAACAGCACTACCCGTACTTAAGTACTGGCAATGTTCCAGAGGTCAAAAGGCACAGGTGTGTCTTTCTACAGCGGGGGACCAATCAGCGCTAAGAGGGGTACATCACATGGCGGGGGGGGGTGCCACTCGGGCCAACCAACTTCAACTTTCAACTTCATTCAACCTCAATCGCGGCGTATCATCCCCCCATGGGCTGATTAATTCCATGGGGCGATAGTTGGGGGTAGGCAGGCCTAGAGGACGTCGGATCAGCTCCTCGATGGGGCGACGGGCGAGCGTAGGCGGGCCTGGGATAGGGGGCGGCGGCGGATCATCTCCATGAGCCAACGAACTCGATGGGGCGATGATGAACGTAGGCAGGGGCGCAGGGATGGGGCGGCGGATCATCTCCATGGGCCTCTGAACTCCATGGGGCGATGATGTAGGTAGGCAGGGGGCGGAGGCAGGGGCGAGGGAGGAGAGGCTGGGGCGTGGGGGGTGGTGAGGCGGATCATCTCCATGGGCCTGTGAAGTCCATGGGGCGATGATGTAGGTAGGCAGGGGGTGGAGGCAGGGGCAAGGGAGGAAAGGCTGGGGGGAGGGGGGGGGGAGGGAGGGCCAGCATGGGGTCGGCGCGCGTGAGGGCGCATGGGCGGGAGGCGCATGGGGCGGGGGTGCATGGGCCTGCATGGCGCGCACACGGGACGGCAAGCTCCATGTGGGGGTGGAGCGTGGGCGGGTAGTCGACTGTGGGGTGGTGAAGGTGGGGGATAGGTGGACTGTGTAGTTTGGAGCGTGTCAGTGGGAGTGAAGGGTGCTGAAGGGGGGGGCATGGCGATGTGAGGTTCTCTGTGGTGCATGGTGGTGGGGCGCCGCAGTGGGGCGCGGCCGAGGATCTGCTCGGCGGAGGCGAGGCGGTCTGGGATGCGGTCGACAGTCGGCCGAGGAGCTGTTCGGCGCTGGCGAGGGCATGAAGACGGGCTCTGCGATGACATTTTGAATTTCGGGGTCGAGTTGCTCGGCTCGTTGAGGCTGCCCTTCGGACGATGGCGATGGTGGATAGTCCAGGATGGGCCGCATACATTGGCGGCAGTCGACGGGGGGGCGGGGCGATGGGGGGGATGGGCGACGGCGACTCACATGGGCTGACCGCCGCGACTCCGCGCCCAGGGAGTGGGCCGCCCAGGGAGTGCCCCCCCCCCCCCCCCCACACACACAGACACAGACACGCGAACACACACACATACGGCATCTGTGCAGGCGTTTCGCGCGACGTGTTTGAGGCTTGGTGCGGGGACGCGAAGAACTCCGTCATCATCTGCGACTTTGCGGTGCAGGTGTGCGCTCTGCTGCGTGTTTGCGTGGATGTGTTCTGCTGGGTGTGTACGCGGGGAGGCGCGTCAGTCGGGATCGGGGCTCGGGGCCTGTCAGGGCGTTTTGAGGCGTGGAGCGAGGGCGCGAACACATCCGTCATCATCTGCATGTGGGCTTGTATGAGTCAGTGGTGACGCTGAGCGGCCTCGAGTGTGTGTGTGTGTGTGTGTTTGTGTGTGTTTGTGTTGTGTGTGTGTGTGTGTGTGTGTGTGTTTCAAGGTCCGGGACTGTCGGAGGCGTGGTGCGAGGGCGCGAAGACATCCGTCATCATCTGCATGTGGGCTTGTATGAGTCAGTGGTGACGCTGAGCGGCCTCGAGTGTGTGTGTGTGTGTGTGTGTTTCAAGGTCCGGGACTGTCGTAGGCGTGGTGCGAGGGCGCGTATAACTCATCCTGCTTGGTGTGTTGGTGAGGATCAGGGGGCGTCAGGGTGTCGGAGGAGTGGTGCGAGGGCGCAAAGACATCCATCATCATGTGCATGTAGGCTTGTTCGTTGCGACCTGGTCAGAGGTGACGCTGAGCGGCCTCGAGTGTGTGTGTGTGTGTGTGTGTGTGTGTGCGTTGCAACGTCCGGGACTGTCGCAGGCGTGGTTCGAGGGCGCGTATAACTCCGTCATCATCTGCGACTTAGGTGTGCGTTCTGCTGCGTGTATGTGTGGATGTTTTCTGCTGCGTGTGTTTGTGGGGATACTGCTTGGTGTGTTGGTGAGGATCAGGGGGCGCCAGGGCGCAAAGAAGAAGAAGGATCAGGGTGGTGCGAGGGCGCAAAGAACGCTGTCATAATCTGCGACTCTGCGGTGCAGGTGCGTTCTGCTACTAGATATCAGCGAAAGAATGCACATATAATGTGTGTGAGCACAGCTCCTCACCCCACCCCCCTTAAGTACGTGTGTGAGCGCAGCCCCCCCCCCCCCCCCCCTGCGCGCAGTCCCAAACGCCCTTCCACACATACCATCCTTACCTACCTCTTCCACAGCTCCATACCTCCACAGCTCCACCCTTTCCATACCTACCTCCTCCACAGCTCCACCCTCTCCTCCTCCACCCCTCCCCCCACCCCCACCTCAACCCACACCTCAATTCACACTTCCTTCACACCTCTTCTACACACACCTCCCCCCTTGGACCTAAACACTATGAACCATGAACCCTACACCATGAACCCTAAACCCTGAAGCCCTACCCCCCCCCCTCTGACGCACACGATTTTCACTGACCCAAATCACCCCACACCTCCTCCACACCTACCAACACCCTCTCCTCCTCCACCCCTCCCCCCATCTCAATCCACACCTCCTTCACACCTCCTCCACACACACCTCCCCCCTTGGCCCTAAACCCTACAGCCTGAACCCTACACCCTTCAACCCTCAACCCCAACACCCCTGGCACGCGAACATCCTCGATGGCCCCTAGGAGGAGACGGGGCAAATTATAACGAGTATAGATTTTGAGGCCCATAACTCCCTCAATTTTGAGTCCCCTGAAAAAACGAGGGCAGCACCAGGAAGCACATTCCTCCCCTAACCTGAATCCAGAATGGCGTTGTGACAGGAGAAGAGATGCAGCTGCAGCTAGAGAGAATGATTATCCCCCAAAACTGGGCCGCGCGTTCCGCATGGGGGCAAATTATAACGTTGGCACCAAAAAACGTTGGCACTCGTACACCCTCAACACTACGCACTACATCCCAACGCACCTACAACCAAACCCCTAAATTATTCCCCCCCCCCCCCCCCCCCCCCCGCAGGGCACCCTGGCGCGCGGCATCCTTGCTGACCCCTACACCCTCAACACTGTACCCCTACACCCACCCCCACCTTCTCCACGCATCCTCCACACATCCTCCACACCTCCACCTTCACACCTTCACACCTCCCCAAACCCCAAACCCTAAACCCTTCACCCTAAAAACCTGTACCCTTACACCGTCCCCATGCAGGGCACCCTTGCACGGGACATCCTAGCTGGCCCCTGCACCCTCAACACCACACACTCAAACCTCAAGCCCACCTCCTCGACTCATCCTCCACACATCCTCCACACCTCCACCTCCACACCTCCACCCCTCCCAAAACTCTACACCCTAAACATTAATACACCCTTAAGCCCTAAAACCTGAACCCTAAACCCTAAACCCCGACCCCCCCCCCCTCCCCGCAGGGCACCCTGGCGCGCGCGCGATCCTCGCCAACGCACCCCACACGGCTAACTCATCGACAAAACCTCCACCTCCACCCCTACCCCCACCCCCACCTTCTCCACACATTGTCCACCCCTACACCTCCATCCACACTTCCCAAAACTCTACGCCCTAAACCCTTCACCCTTCACCCCAAAACCCCAAACCTTTACAAACACACACACACACACACCACCACCAACCCCCACCCGCAGGGCACCCTTGCACGCGAGATCCTTGCTGGCCCGACGCACGTGCTGTCCAAGGTGTGGATTGGGTTTGTGATTGTAGGGTTATATACCGTAGTCACGCTTTGCCTTTGCGGGGGTCCACTGAAGGGGTCTCTTTATTTGGAATTTTATATCTATGTGGGGCGTTTTTTGACTGAATTTCGACTTTGCGCTGCCTTTGCAGTCGCTTGTTGCAGGGCTGCAGAGTGTTGGTCAGGGTTCGAATCCCGCAGGGGACTTTTTTTTACCTTTGCGGGGCGTTTTCGGACTTGATCTCACGTGTACGGAGCCTCTGCGGGGCGTTTTCAGACTTAATTAGGCGCAAAGGCAAAGCGTGACTACGGCAGGGGTTAGGTGCGCCACGCACGCCTGCAAAATCCATTATCATCATCAGGGGTCAGCGGATTGGGAGTACGTGTTGGGGGGGGGGGGGGAGGGGGGAGGAGGGGAGGCGTGAGGCAGGGCGATGAGGCAGGGGGGGGGGCATGGGGGGGGGCGGCGATGCACGTGCTTTCCACGGGTGTGATTTGGGCTTGAGATTTGGAGTTGAGGTTGAGCGTGTAGGGGCTCGTGAACGATGATCAAACGATAATCAACGCGACCCAAACCTCCCCAAACCTCCCAAACCCCAGCCCCCACAGACCGGCATGCGCAAGCCGCTTCGCCACGCCGTTGACCACATCTCGTTGAGCGCGCGCACATCTCTATGAGCCTTGCACTCAGGGCAGAATATTCCTCACGAGTATGGACACACTGTATTAACTCTGATCCCCACACTACACAGACGGGCGTGCGCAAGCCACTTCGCTGCGCCGTTGACCACATCTCGTTCAGCGCGCACGCGGACTTCGAGCAGACGAGCGGTTTCCTGGACACGACTCGCCCCGCACACGTGGTGCTGGTGCACGGGGAGGTGTGTGTGTGTGTGTGCGTGTGTGTGTGTATGCGTGTGTGCGTGTGTGGGCGTGGGCGTGGGTGTGGGTGTGCGTGTGCGTGCGTGCGTGCGTGCGTGTGTGTGTGTGTGTGTGAGCGCATGCCATGGTGCGGCTCAAGGGTGCCTGGAGCACAGCATGGCACAGCATGACACAGCATGGCACAGCTTGGCACAGCATGGCACAGCATGGCGCCGCATGGCACAGCATGGCGCAGCGCGACGCAGCGCGGCACAGTGTGGCGTGGCGTGACGCAGCGCGACACGGCGTGACGCGGCGTGATGCGGCGTGGCGTGGCGCGGCGTGGCGCGGCGTGGCGCGGCGCGGCGTCGCGTGGCGCGGCGCGGCGCGGCGCGGCACAGCATGGCACAGCATGGCGCAGCATGGCACAGCATGGCATGGCACCACACCCTGAATGGGCCCCACCCCCCGACCCTTGACAAGACACCCATTTGGTGCGTGGTGCGTGGGTACAGGTGAACGAGATGGGGCGGCTCAAGGGTGCGCTGGAGCGCAGCGCGCAGGCGCAGGGCATCCCGCGGAACGTGTTCATGCCACGCAACAGCCAGGTGGGACTTGGTGTTCAGTTTTTGTACAGAGGTGCACTGTCTCTCTCTCTCTTTATTTCGGTCTCTCTCTCTCTTTCTGTGCCGCCCTCTTTTTGTCTCGGTCTCTCTCTCTTTCTCTCTTTCTGTCTCTGTTTCTATCTGTTTCTCAGTCTCTCGCTGTCTCTCTCTTTCTGTTTCTGCATGTCCATCTCAATCCCATGCAGGTGGTGCAGGCCGACGCACGCACACACACACACACACACACACACACACACACACTACTCACTCTCAAGTACCCCCCACACACCCACTCACACACACTGCTCACACTCAAGTTCCCCCGCCTCCCACACACACACATAATCGCAGGCTGTCTATGTTGAGCACAAGCCTCTGCACACACACACACACACAAACGCAGGCTGTCCAGATCGATCACAAGCCTCTGAACACTCTGATCACACACACACACACAGTAACACGGGGGTTTCCAGCTAAGCAGGCTACTCTTCTACTAGAGACACCCGCCGATACTCTAGCACAATTAAGTACTAGAGTACCGCCGGCTTCCGGCCGATAGACTACCGCTCCCGCCGGCAAGACTACCCCAAACAGCGGTCTCTGAGAGACATGTCTGGCAAGGAGCATATAGGAGAGGACCTTCCTCAGGGTCACAGTAGTGGCCTTGGGGCCAGTCAAGCTGGCAGAGCCGACTGGCGCTGACTGGAACGGTCCCCGCCTGGCAGTGCATGGCTTTCCAGCTCTCGTTTGCATGGGGCTCAGCCGGCGCCCCATGCCTCATGCATGGCCAGGTCCCACCCCCCAGGGGTGCATGGACGACAGAGTTGTCATGGAGGCTGCCTGAAGACCTTACAACGCCAGTCACCGGCAGACGAGCGACCCCGAGGATGAGCGCGGTGACGAACGCTGCGAGTGGTGAAGCGGATTTACTCTGTGTTGCCTCGGCGGTCGCCACCGCTGAAGCCGTGATGGTAGCCCGCCTCCACGGGCAGCCATCTTGACCATTGTCCAGCATGCATTGACGGGCGCCAGCTCCTCCGCTCGTCGATCAACTCGTCGAGATCAGTGCCGCATGGCGTCCTGCATGGAGGGAGGATAAGGGCCGTCTCCCAGCACGGGCCGCGGCAGCGCCACGGCTACTCGCCAAGCCATGGCAGCGCCGGGCAAGCCGCTCCCGAAGTGTTCACCGAGGGGCAGTCTAGCAGGAGCCGGGCCAGTCGTATTTTACCCCGCTCGTCAGCGGCACGGAGATCCTCGTCACCAGCAGCGCCGCATTGCTGGGTTCAGGGCTCGGCGACGAGAACGCGCCTCCGTTAATCAAGCCCCTACACACACACACACACAACCGCAGGCTGTCCAGATCGAACACAAGCCTCTGCGCACGCTGCCCCCCCCCACACACACATCACACACACACACACACGCACACACACAACCGCAGGCTGTCCAGATCGAGCACAAGCCTCTGTGCGCGGTGCGCGTGGTGGGGCGGCTCGCGCGCACACACACACACACACACACACACACACAACCGCAGGCTGTCCAGATCGAACACAAGCCTCTGCGCACGCTGCCCCCCCCACACACACACATCACACACACACACACAACCACACACACAACCACAGGCTGTCCAGATCGAACACACGCTTCTGCGCGCCCTGCTCACACACACACACACGTACAACCACGCACATACACACACACACACGCACACACATACACACACACACGCTTAACCGCAGGCTGTCCAGATCGAGCACAAGCTTCTGCACACTCTGATCACACACACACACACACACACACGCCCCCCCCCCCCTCACACACAGGCTGTCCAGATCGAGCACAAGCCTCTGCGTGCGGTACGCGTGGTGGGGCGGCTCGCACAGAAAGCGCCGGTGGAGGGGGTGCAGGTGCGGCAGGGGGGTTAGTGCGATTCTAGGTGGGCCTAGAGACGGGTCTAGAGAGAGCCTGGAGACGGGCCTACTTGAGAATGCCTGTTTTTTTCAGGCATCTTGTCATGGGCTGGGTGTTCAGATGGCCATTACGATTGCGCGCACAGAAAGTGCCAGTCGAGGGGGTGCAGGTGCGGCAGGGGGTCGTTTGTGGTTCTAGACGCGCATAGTTAGAGCACGGTTTGCTGCGGGCGTAGATACACCCGTAGTTACAGTCAGGGTTAGGATTGGTTGCTCAGATCTGCGCATAACAATGGCTCGCACAAAAGGCGCCGGTGGCTGGGGTGCAGGTGCGGCAGGGGGGTTGCTGCAATTCTAGGTGGGCCTAGTGGGTAACTGGGGGAGGATTCTTGGTTCAATAAGCCAAGGCAGAATGCGCCGGTAGAAGGGGTGCAGGTAACGGCAAAGCCTAAAAGACATGGTTCAAAAATGACAACACGCTAGACGCAGATCCCATGCTGGCGCAGGTGTGTAAGATGTGGACGAAACGGTTTCCCTTCAATTCAATGACACTGTGCACAGGCAGTGGGCCTTTTGTGGTTCTAGATGCGCCTAGCTAGATCACGGTTTACTGCGGGCTTAGATACACCCGTAGTTGCAGTTGGGATTAGGGCTGGTTGGTCAGATCTGACCAGCCAACCTGATCTGTGCGCATAACAATGGCTCGCACAGAAAGCGTCAGTTGAGGGGGTGCAGGTACGGCAGGGGGGTTGGTGCGATTCTAGGTGGGCCTAGAGACAGATATAGAGAGAGCCTGACGACGGGCCTACTTGAGACTGCCCGTCTTTTTTTCCAGACATCTTGTCATGGGCTGGGTGTTCAGATGGTCATTACGAGTGCGCGCACAGAAAGCGCCCGTTCAGGGGGTGCAGGTGTGGCAGGGGGGTTGGTGCGATTCTAGGTGGGCCTAGTGGGTAACTGGGGGGGGATTCCTGGTTCCTTTAGTAAGCCTCCTGCTAGGGCTTTGGTGTTGAGATATATACAGCAAAGGCAGAAAGTGCCACTGGAGGGGGTGCAGGTACGAGGCCACAGGCTGTATGAGGTGAATAGACCTAGTTTGGGGGCTGGTGTGTGGTCACAGAGGCCCTTTGGCCTGGGGTGTGGGGGGGGGGCGCCACCTGTCATACCTTTCCAACCTGCCCTCCACACCTGACACACACACACACACGCACGCACACATAGCACGCGCTCACACACACACACACACACACGCACCTGCGCGGCGTGTTCGTCGCTCCGCTCGGGGCATCCGCGTCTGCCCACACCTGGCACACACACGCACACACACACACACACACACGCACACACCAGGGGTGTACCCGGGGGCATGCCGCTCATCGATTTTCCAGGAGAGGGCCTCCCTGACTCATCGGCTTGCCAGGAGAGGGCCTCATGGACTCATCGGCTTGCCCATTTTTTTTCCGGGGGCTGCGCCCCCGGACCCCCGCTGTCCCGGTACTCTGTTGCTGTGATACGGTCTCTCATAAGCTTGGGGGGCAGCGGCAAACACACATCCAGAAGACAAACAGCTCGCAACAGCTCATGTGCAGGGCGCGGCATGCATGCAGCGCATGGCGGGACGGCGCATGCAACACCACAATGGGCACTGATTGAAGTACCATGATGCATGCATGCATGCATGCAAGAACACTACAGCATGCGCGCAGGTTCCTGGCCCCCCATCAAAGGAAAACGCCAATTCATCCCCAAAGTTCCAACCAAATCACACTCACCTTCCACCATCCATCCGGGGGCGGAGCCCCCGGAAGCCAGATTTACTTTGCGATTGCAAACAGCAGAACCGCTTCAGAAATGAGGGATTGCGTGCTTTTGCGTCGGAGTCGGAGTGTGGGGAGCCCAAGCCGAACGCCCCGATCGGCTTTGCGTGGTCATCGGCGACGCCGATGCGAGGCCCTCTGAGCCCTAGCACTTGTCGGATCTCCCGATCCCGCCCCCAACAGACCATCGGTTTTGCGCCCTTCGGGCGCCCTGTTCATCGGAATCCGATGGCGGGTACACCCCTGGCACACGCGCACGCACACGCAGCTGCGCGGTATGCTCGTCGCTCCGCTCGGGGCATGCATCCGCGTCTTCCCACACCTGGCGCACACACCCACACACAGCAGACACACACACACACACACACATAGCACACACACACGCACACACGCACACACACACACACGCACGCACACGCAGCTGCGCTGCATGCTTGTTGCTCTGCTCAGGGCAGCAGTGTCTTTCCACACCTGGCACACACACGCACACACAGACACACACACACACACACACTCACACACGCGCGCACACACACACGCACACGCAGCTGCGCGGCGTGCTCGTCGCTCCGCTCGGTGCAGCAGCGTCTTCCCACACCTGACTCACACACACACAGACACACACACACACACACGCACACACACACACACACGCACACACACGCAGCTGCGCGGCGTGCTCGTCGCTCCGCTCGCTGCATCAGCGTCTTCGGCTGCGGCTGCAGGTAGGGCTTACCCACCGTAGAGACGCTTCGCCTTGCGGTAGGGCTTACCGTAGTACCCCTTTGCCTTGCCGATTAGATAATTCCAAGGACGTGCCGGCAAGGTCGATTCCTAAAAAAACATGGCCAAAAAACAGGGGTGGGGGCAGGAAAGTTAGGAAAATAAATCATGTCGAACTACTTCGAATTTTCACACCGGTCCAGCGCCATGCCCTTCCCCTCCCTAGATGAGGGAGAATTCCACTCTTAAAATTCGGGAGTTTGGGGGGGGGGACTGGACCGTTTCTCAGAATTTCCATGTAACTTGTATTTTGACATTTGTTCGACACGAGATTCAGTGCGTTGGATTCCTCTCGTCAAGAGGAGTCCAAATCCACCCTTAGACCCCCCCCATACCCAATAGATAGTGCAGTAGTGTGGGGGTGTGAGAGGGTCCACACCGGGCGATTGGTGTGGACCATTGGTTCACACCCCCTCGGAGCCAGAATGTTCTGCAGACCTCCGGTTGGGATGGGGAAGGAAGCAATGGATTTGTCTCACGACAGGGATGCCAAATCCATTATCATTCATGTGGTTCAATAGTTGGGAGGGTGTGGAAAGGGCCTCGGTGTGTGGGGCTGCACCAGGGCGTGTGGCCGTCTTCTGGGGCCAGTTTCAGGAGTAGGAGTGGGCTCTGCAGCCTTCCAAATAGTGCAATGGAATGGGAACGACTTCACGAAGCTGCCCACCAACTTTCAGCTCCAGCAGATAAGGTCTGGGTGTACTGGGGGGGGGGGGTCCAGGCCCGTTAAGAAAATAAGTCAACATGACCTTTTTGGTGGGCCTCGTGCCTGCTCTCTTAAGTCCCGCTGGAGCTTTGGAACCGAACGTGTGACCGCCGGCAGTGGATTGTAAAACTCTCATCATCAAAAAAAATGAGGTCTGAGAAAAACTATTCTGCCCCCCCCCCAGGGGGGGGGCATAATAATAGTTATCAAACCCCATCCTCCATTTTTTCTAAAAATTCCCCTCGGGGGGACCCCCCCCCAAGTACACCCTGGCCTGATCTGTTGGAGCTTTAACTTGGTGGGCAGCTTCGTCGCATCATCCTCTTGCTATGGTTTCAGTGGGTGACTGTACAAACTCAATCCTACTCCTGAAACTGGCAACAGGAGGCGGACACGCGCCCCGGTACAGCCCCACACTCCCAGGCCTCTTCCACGCAGTTACAGTTACATCGGCTTTCCAGCAAAGACTACCTCTAGTCCTAGTACCACCTCCTAGACCCAAGTCCAGTTCTGGCCCTAACAATTACTTGTGAGGGGCGGTAACCACCAGCCGGCTGCCTGCCAACGTGTAGTCCCAGAGCAAAAAGGAGAGCTATTGTGCGACGCCTCCAAAATAGGTCCTAACTGCTTCTAGGGGATAGGGGGTCAAGCGGCGCTTGCCAATCTACTTGACCGCCGTCGTGGAGGGGCCGGCGCCTGAGAGGCAGCCGGACCGTACCACGGCTCTCCACCCGACCCTATCCTGAGCACGCTCAAACGCCGTGTCCGAAAAAGTCTTCCAATCAGAACGAGTGCCACTAGTTTCGCCTAGCTGCTGAATCAGTAGCTTAAGAAAATAGTGTCGGGAGGAGGCTGGAGGCCGGCCTTGCTGCCAAGCCACATCCATTGTGCAGTCAAAAGTCGTACGAGGAAGACGAGAAGCCGGCATGCGCATCACATGGCCTAGCCACTGGATTGATCGCTTTGCCACAAGGCTCTCAATTGGCTCACTGTCGAACGCCTGCCGAATATAAGTTAATCTGTGCCGGTCGACCAGGCGCACACCCAGAATGCGGCGAAGGCAGCTCTTCCAC
>VFSX01000543.1:20000-62500 GCA_016618255.1 Chlamydomonas sp. UWO 241
CACCTCCCCAAGTTCTGGCACGAGCTGGCTGACTTCCTTGTCGCCTGTTTAGAGACACGCACTGCGTGCACAGCAATCATGATGGCAGATGGCATGCTAGGGGTCTAATTTTGATAGCTGCCGGCCTTTTTCCTAGGGTCTAATGCGCCATCAAAGGCGTCCGACGGACTGTAAAATCGACCACACACCTCCCTGTGTGCGCGTGCAGTTTGGGCCAGCGGTCGTGCACGAGGGGCAGCTGGCGGTGGAGCTGACGGTTGACGGCACGCCGGTGCTGGTCGACTACGCGGCCGGCAAGGTGGGGCTGGTTTGTGGCGTGCCCACGCACCAAAGAAATAATCAGACAGACAGACGGACAGACAGACAGACAGACAGACAGACAGACAGACAGACAGACAGAAAGGCAGGCAGGCAGGCAGGCAGGCGGACAGGCAAAAAAATGATCGACTACGCAGCCGTCAAGGTGGGGCTGGTTTTTGGTGCGCCCACGCATCTAAGGAATAATCCGACAGACAGGCAGGCAGGCAGGCAAAAAAAACTGCTCGACTACGCAGCCGGCAAGGTGGGGCTGGGTTGTGGCGCGCACGTGCATCCACGCGCCCACGCACCAAAGAAATAATCAGACTGACGATCAGTCAGACAGACAGACAGACAGACAGACAGGCAGACACGCGCGTCTACCCCCATGGCCAGGTAGTGTGTGGCGACGAGGCTCTGCAACATCTACTCCCTCCCTCTCGCTCTCTCCCTCTTTTCTCTCTCTCTCTCTCTCTCTCTCTCTCTTTCACACACGCTCTCTTTCTCTCTCCTCTCTCTCTCGCTCCCTCCTTCTCTTCCACTCTCTCTCTCTCTCTCTCTCTCTCATACACACTCATCTCACACACACTCGTGCACCCTATGGCCTGCAGGTGGTGTGTGACAACGAGGCCCCGTCATCTTCCCTCTCTCTCTATCTCTCTCTCTTACTCTCCCTCTTTCTCCCTCTCTCTCCCTCTTTCTTCCTCTCTCCCCCCTACCTCTCTCTCTCTCTCTCTCTTTCTATCTCTCTCAAGTGATCTCTCTATATATATCTGACACACACGTATGCACCCCCCATGGCCTGCAGGTCGTGTGTGACGACGAGGCTCTTTCGTCGCGAGTGGACAAGGTGGTTGGGCGGCTTATCAGGGCGATGCGGCCGGTGCATGTGGGGGCAGAATGATTGGAGCAGCGGAAGCAGAAGCAGCAGCGCAGCAGCAGCAAAAGCTGCAATAGCAGCAGCAGCCAGCGCGGCGATGCGGCTGGTGCATGTGGGGGCAGAATGAATGGAGCAGCTGCGGGAGACGCCATAGCAGCAGCAATCGCAGAAGAGCAGCAACAGCAGCAGCAGCAGCAGCAGCAGCCAGCCGTGCGATGCGGCCGGTGCATGTTTGGGCTGACTGAATGGATCAGCTGCGGGAGCCGCCATAGCAGCAGCAATCTCAGAAGAGCAGCAACAGCTGCAGCATCCAGGCGACGCGGCCTGTGCATCTTTGGGTGCACTGAATGGAGCAGCGGCTGCTGCAGCATCCAGGCGACGCGGCCTGTGCATCTTTGGGTACACTAAATGGAGCAGCGGCTGCAGCAGCAGCAACAACAGCAGCAATAGCAGCAGCTGCAGCAGGGTTGTGCGGCCTGTGCATGTTTGGGCGGACTGCATGGAGCAGCAGCAGCAGCAGGAGGGGTGCAGCGTGTCTGAGCTGAGCAACGGAAGGGCAGCAGCAGCAGGAGGGGTGTGCAGCGTGTCTGAACTGAGCAACGCAAGGGCAGCAGCAGCAGCATAACATGGCATTGCAGTTCAGCTGACTGAGCTGAGCAACGCCGGCGGCATGGAGCAGCCAGTGCAGCAGCAGCAGCATATCCGGGTAGGGCAGCACGTCTTGACTGAGCTGAGCCAGCTCCCGTAGCATATAGTAGCTAGCTAGCTACAAGTGTCCCTGACCGAAACATCCATCATCATCATCTACGCTACCGTGGGCTACCTTTGTAGCTTTACCTTTTGGGTGGGCCTCGTGCCTGCTCTCTTAAGTCCCGCTGGAGCTTTGGAACCGAACGTGTGACCGCCGGCAGTGGATTGTAAAACTCTCATCATCATCATCATCAGCTCGCTAGAAGAGCCCGCGATGCCACACAACGCGTAGCACGTTGTTGCCGCGGGCGACCCCACGAGGCGCCGCCTGTGTGTAACTCTGCAGACTGCTGTCGGTGAGGGAAAAATGCCGCTCTCCTTATTGTGATTCGGCAGTGAGATGCGGCAGCAGGCACTGTACAGCCATCCTCGCAGTTTGTGTGGATGGACCCGACATCAGATGTGTGTTTCGTGACCACCACCATTCCATCGCATCGCATCGCATCGAGCCGCATAGAGCGATAGCCACATGGCGACCAAGATCAAGATCACCATGTGGCTCTCTCTGCTGGTGCTGCTGCTCGCGGCGGCGTCTGCTCTTGGGTGAGCGCAGCCCCCATGCGCAGCCCCTCCTACTCTCTCCTGAAGCCAGCGTGGGGGCACGCTGGCCAAGCGCGACATCAGAGGCCACGAGCCTGTCTTGCAGGACCTGAGCAGCAGCTCCTCGCCTGGAATGCACTCTGAAAGCTATAACTCCGCGATCAACAACTCCACAACAGGGCCCCCCACGACCACACCGGCCGCCGCCTTGCCAAGTTCGGCGTGAGCAGCCGCCGCTCGCTCACCCAGGAGGGCGGGTGGACATACGCGGATGGCAGCTGGTCTTACACAGTGCCTGGAATCGCTTCGGGCAGCGGTGACACGGACGGGACGGTCGACGTGGCCGCGCCGGGCGCTCAGGTGAACATGTGTGCGCTCGAATCTGGGGAACTTGGTGCTGAGGAGTGCGTGGCGGCGCGCACGAGTCTAGGGCACTGACGTTTGCTTGCGCCTGCGTGCCTGCCTGCGTGCCTGGCCCACCTGCGCGCTCCTCGACGCGGAGGTGTGCGTGTGCGGCGCGCACGAGCCTAGTGCTGACGGTTGCCTGCGCCTGCCTGCGCCTGCCTGCGCCTGCCTGCGCCTGCCTGCGCCTGCCTGCGCCTGCCTGCGCCTGCCTGCGCCTGCCTGCGCCTGCCTGCGCCTGCCTGCGCCTGCCTGCCCGCCTGCCTGCGCCTGCCTGCCCGCCTGCCTGCGCCTGCCTGCGCCTGCCTGCCCGCCTGCCTGCGCCTGCCTGCGCCTGCCTGCGCCTGCCTGCCCGCCTGCCTGCGCCTGCCTGCCTGCCTGCCCTGCCTGCCCGCCTGCCTGCCTGCCTGCCTGCCTGCCGCCTGCCTGCCTGCCTGCCTGCCTGCCTGCCTGCCTGCCTGCCTGCCTGCCTGCCTGCCTGCCTGCCTGCCTGCCTGCCTGCCTGCCTGCCTGCCTGCCTGCCTGCCTGCCTGCCTGCCTGCCTGCCTGCCTGCCCCTTGCGGCTCCCGCTGCCAACGAGCCTCCGCCCAGGTGCGGATGTGTTGGGGAATCAACCAACACATCACCGACCGCCCACACATGCTACCTACCCCCTCTCCCACGCATGCACCCCCACCACCAGCACTGACTCCCACCCCCCTCCTTTCCGCACAGGTTGACATCGGCGACGGCAATGGCGAGGTGCGCATGCGTGCGATCTAGTTCAGGGATGCTCCAATGCGCCTGCCTAGTCGAAGGCTCAGACGCGCCTGCCTGCTTTCATGCCTGCTTGCTTTGCTTGTGCCTGCCTCTTTTGCTTGTGCCTACCTGCTTTACCGTGCCTCTTCCTGCTCATGTGCTGTGCCTTGAGGGTGCACAGGCTCCCTTTTAAACCTCCTCTGCCGCTGCTACCCGAGTCGCGGGCTCCGATGCGCCTGCCTAGTAGAGGGCCAGATGCACCTGCCTGCTTTCATGCCTGCTTGATTTGCTGTGTCTGCCTGCTTCGTCGTGCCTCTCCCGGCTCACGTGCCGCGCCCCAAGGGTGCACATGCTCCCTCTATACCTTTTCTGCCGCTGCTACCCGAGTCGTGGGCCCCAACGCACCTGCCTTAATCGAGGGCCCCAATGCGCCTGCCTGTTTTCATGCCTGCTTGCGCTTTTGATTTCATGCCTGCCTTCCTCTCCCTGCTCATGTGTCACGCCCCGGGGGTGCACAGGGTCCATCTTCCCCCCGCCAGAGGGAACAGAGGGGAAATAGGGGACACCCTCTTCCCTATGCCCCCCTTCCCTAGGGGCATAGGGGATGCGCTGAAACCCGCCCACCCGCCCCCTCCTCTCCTCACCGCCAACCTGGTGCCCTGTCCCCCCATGCACGCAGCCTGCCGTGACCGTGTCGGTCTACCCGCCGGCCTACCCGCCGGCCGTGGGCGCGCCGGCCTACCCGCCCTCCTACCCTTAGGGTGACCGTGCCCTGAGGGGCGCGTGCTTCATCCACTGGCCAATTGAGCGACTACGCCGCTGCAACATTGAGGACGAGTTGAGTGTGTGCACGTGCCTGCGCAAGAGAGAGTGCACCGGTCGATTGGACGACTACGCCGCTGCACCATTGAGGGCTGGTTGAGAGTGGGCATGTGCCTGCGCAAGAGAGTGCACCGGTCAATTGGACGACTATGCCGCTGCACCATCAAGGGCTGGTTGAGAGTGTGCATGTGCCTGCGCAAGACGTGCATCAGGATGGCCCACTGCGCCTCGTGCGCCCGAGGTGCCTCTCTATCTCCGTTGCCGCACCCTTGCAGCTGTGCCATCGCACCAGATGCCCCACCGCTACCCTACTGCTGGATGCAGTTGCTGCCCCAGGATAGTTGCGCGCCTAGGTAGGGTAGGAAGCCACGTAAGAAGCCGTGTAGAGCTGTTGTCGAACTCGCACAGTCTGCCTCCCATTGCCCCTTGCCCCACCTTGCTGGCGCTGTGTCAGCCGCCCCCTGTTCCGTGGATGTGCGTTATGACTGATGAGCGGTTCATAAAGCGGCCGTTTTTCGCTCATATGGCGGGCGTCGGAAAGTGAGGAGGGTAGCGTGGCGTGGATGGGTGGGTGGTGACAGTGTGGATGATGCCGTAAGTGGAGCACAAGCAGATGTTGCTGCTGAGGGGAATTCAACGCGCCCACTCCCATGTCGAACGGAGGTCGGAATTACAAGTTGGAAGCTTCTCACAAAGCTTCAAAATAAAAGTTGCATGGAACTGTCCAGGCCCTGAGCTTGCCCCGAGCTAGGATATGGGAGATGGGTGTTGGAGATGCAACATGCCGCTGTGATGCACGTGCGGCTGCTGAGACTGTGAGATTTCAGTGACATGCAGAGCAGGATTAATCAGGAGAACGTAAAAACCACCAGGAGGCAGGCAGAGGCCCGTCATACCAAACAGGTAGTGCTGATGGGCGGGGGGCGGAGGGACTCGGACGGGGGGGGGGGGTCCCCTGCATCAGTGCCTGACCGCGTGTTGACCTCCGTATGTCGACCACCACGTTGAGTACCCTGTCAAGTAGTGCTGGTCAGCAATCTTCAGCTTGCCCCCATTCCGATTGGACCGGTACTCGCCTCTCGTTACATCGCTACACCGGCCCCAACATGGGTACGAGTTTGTAGGCAAGGTAGATTAATCGTGTAGCGCTTGTCCTCCTTGCATAGTCCCTTGTCCCCTACTTCACCTCGTCGCTCGCACTCGCTTACCCTCACGGCACCCTCACGGCACCGTCCCCACTCTCTCTCGTCCAAGCCTTCTCCTGAAATTCCCAATCTCCCAGCATGCACTTGTTGAGTCACACGACCTCTGAAATGCAACATCGACATTCATCCATCAACCACAACTGACCAGCATCTCACTGTGCCACGGGGGCTGACTCTCCGACTCTCCGACTCAGCGAGCGACAGCGACTGTTCAGCTGACAGGGCTGCCAATTCAAACCGTGCTCGCGGCAATGAGCACCGGCTCCAGAGGCAAAATAAGGGGCAGCAGCAGAATCAGGTTCCGCAGCAACAGCAGCATCAGCATCAGCATCATCATCATCATCAGCAGCAGCAGCAGCAGCAGGGGGCTCTTTGCCGACACTGTCGTGCGCTGGCGCCACGAGCTGCGCCGCTGCGTGGACTCGACTGCAGTCTTCGACGTCCTCAGTGACCGCGAGGAGGCGCAGCACCAGGCGCTGTGGCCCGCTTTCCTCGCCGCCAAGGTTGCAGAGAAGCGGGCGCAGTTCCACCGCGCGCGCCTCGTCGTTGACGGCGAGCGGGTGCCTGCACCTGCTTGCTAGATGGCATTCCCTCTGGGCGTGTTTTTGAAGGGGAGGTGGCGCCACACGCGTGCGGTGGCGGGTGCGGTGTGGTCGCTGAGTAGAGTGCTGCGGCGGGTGTGCTACTAGCCCCGCTTCCGGTGGTCTGGGGGAGGGCTTTTTGGTCCCTTCATGGTTTTATACCTTGGGTCCGCCCTCTGGCCATTTGAGGGGCTGGGTGTGCAGCCTGCACAGTGGTGCTGCTTGCTTGGCGCCCGCCACCAAGTGTGGATGGCGTTACCGTGGGCTACTTGATGATGATGAGAGTTTTACAATCCACTTCTGGCGGTCACACGTACGGTTCCAAAGCTCCAGTGGGACTCAGAGAATCAAGGCTCAAGGCCCACAAAAGGTCAAGCTACAAGTAGCCCACGGTAACGCCATCCACACTTGGTGGCGGGCGCCAAGCAAGCAGCACCACTGTGCAGGCTGCACACCCAGCCCCTCAAATGGCCAGAGGGCGGACCCAAGGTATAAAACCATGAAGGGACCAAAAAGCCCTCCCCCAGACCACCGGAAGCGGGGCTAGTAGCACACCCGCCGCAGCACTCTACTCAGCGACCACACCGCACCCGCCACCGCACGCGTGTGGCGCCACCTCCCCTTCAAAAACACCCCCAGAGGGAATGCCATCTAGCAAGCAGGTGCAGGCACCCGCTCGCCGTCAACGACGAGGCGCGCGCGGTGGAACTGCGCCCGCTTCCCCGCAGCCTTGGCGGCGAGGAAAGCGGGCCACAGCGCCCGGTGCTGCGCCTCCTCGCGGTCACTGAGGACGTCGAAGACAGCAGCCGACGGGTCCACGTCGCGCAGGTTGCGGCGGGAGCGCACGACGGTGTCGGCCACAGCGTCAGACGCCACGGTAAAGAGCACACGTAGCACGCCGCCCCGGCGCGGCTCCACACCAATGCCCCCGACGGCAGGCTTGGCGTTGAGGAACGACGCGGACACGACCCCGCCACCAGCCGGCCTATCCCGGCCAGAGACGTCGTGCACAAAGCGCACGAGATTCATAGCCAGGCAGACGGGCAGGCTGACGCCGTCCACGGCGGCTGCAGCTACTTGTAGCTTGACCTTTTGTGGGCCTTGAGCCTTGATTCTCTAAGTCCCACTGGAGCTTTGGAACCGTACTTGTGACCGCCAGAAGTGGATTGTAAAACTCTCATCATCATCATCATTTATTCTTCCTACACCACCACCCACACTGCCCCCACACCACCTGTGCGCAAAAATGCATGCATGCAGCTCACTAAAAGCGACGCCATGGGAAAGGAGGCGAAGCCTGCTAAGGACGCGCCCACACATGTGGCAGCCAAGAAAGAGGAGCGCTTGAAGAAGGGGACTGCACACACAGAAACGGAGGCGACTGCTCTGCTCCAGCCCAAGCGTGAAAAGACCAAGCACAAGGACGAGGGGATGGAAAAGGGGGAGCGCAAGGCCGAGAAGTCGGAAAAGAAGGCGCGCAAGGCTGCGAAGACGGAGGAGGGCGGCGGCGGCGCTGTCGTGGTCGTGGCGGAGGAGCCGAAGAAGAGGAAGCAGGTAGGAGCCTACGCTTTAACGCCAAGCGCACGCTGCCTCGACGTCTCGATGGCCTGCTGCGCGCGCGAGTGTCAGCATGGGTTGCATGGCGTGCTGCGCATGGCGTGCATGCTGGTGCACGCGTGCCAACCTCTCCCACCTCCTCCCCTCAAACCTGCAGCCGGCACCGGAGGCCGCCCCGGTCGTGGGAGCTGCCGGCTTTGGAGACGGAGACGGCAGCCGCGTGCGCGGAGCGTCAGAGTCGTCTGTGCCGCCAGAGACGCAGCAGTACCTGCAGGTGTGTTGGCTGGGTGTGCACGCACACAGACACACACACACACACACACACACACACACACACACACACGCACGCACGAACAGCGACACACACACATACGCACAACGTACCATGCACGCAGGCGTGTGTGTGTGTGTGTTTGTGCAGACGGCACTTGTCCCGCACTGTGCGCATGTCAACCCCGACTGTGCGTGTGTGTGTGCGCACGTCAATACATGCGTTCAATAATGCATCTGCATGCGTGCATATGCACACGCACGTGTATACACGCATGATACCAAGCACATGCGTTCATAACGTACCTCACGACTCTCTCCGACAGCCCTGACACACACACACCCTTGACGCATGCCATGATTGCAGGAGGTGGTTTCGCACTTCAAGACTCTCACTGAGGGCGAGGAGAAGGAGCTGCTCGTGGGAAACGTGCTGGAGGGGCTGGCTGGGAAGGAGGTTGTTGTTGCAGGGGACCAGGTGGGTGCGTGAGAGAGTCAGGGAGAGGGAGAGAGAGAGGGGAAGGGAGAGGGGGGAGGGGGGGGGAGAGGGAGAGGAGGGCGGCGATGCGCAGCGCACAGTAGATGTCTCGCAAGGAAGTGGTCGTGGCAGGCAAGCGGGTAAGTGCGTGAAGGAGAGATAATAAGAGCGTCAGAGCGTCATATAGAGAGGGAAAGGGGGAGAGGTAGGGAGAGAGAGAGGTAGGGAGAGAGACAGAGAGAGAAAGGAGGGGCGTGTGTGGAGGCGAGGCAATGTGCTGGAGGAGCTGGCTGGGAAGGAGGTTGTTGTTGCAGGGGACCAGGTGGGTGCGTGAGAGAGATAAAGAGAGGCGGAGAGAGAGAGAGAGAGAGAGGCAGAGCGAGAGAAGGCTGACAGGGGGAGAGGCAGAGAGAGAGGAGGGGGGCAATGTGCAGCGTACAGTAGCCGGCTGGGAAGGAGGTGGTGGTTGCAAGGGATCAATTGGGTGTGTGAGAAACAGATTGGCAGATCGAGAGGCAGAGTGAGAGGGAGAGGAAGTGAGAGAGGAGGGGCGGCAGGGGGGGGGGCAATGTACAGACCCTGTTTGCAACTCCCTCTCTCTCCTTTCTGTCTCAGACTTTCAGTAGTGTTCGTTCGATTCCAAAAGGCTGAGAGGAACGAGAAGCCGCAAACGGGAGTGGTGCTCGCGACCCAAGAGGACGGATAGGAATCTTGGTGTGCTCGCACCATACGAGGCTCCTGTAAATCTCACGTCACACTTGGAAAGTCTCATTTGACAGAAACTCCAGTTTTCTATCCACCTGGCGTTTAAACTAAAACTAAGTAAATAATAGAACCCCACCACATACACACGGTAAAACACATGGTATCACTCGGGGAAAAACACAAGGCAACGCTCGCAAGCACACGTGCACAGGTGTGCAGCCGGCTAGTGGAGACCCTGCGTTGCACACACTGAATGAACGCACAAACGAATGCATTCGTACCTGAATGGATTCGTGCCTGAATGGATGGATGAATGAATGGCCGCAGGCGTGCGGCCGGCTGGTGGAGACGCTGCTGGCACCAGTGCCACACACAATGCATGATTCAATTATTCAATCAGTCAATCCAGGGGGGGGGGGCAGGAAAGATAGGAAAAGACACCATGTCGAATTACTCCAAATTTTCACACCGGACCGGCGCC
Organism: Chlamydomonas sp. UWO 241; assembly: GCA_016618255.1. NCBI lineage: Eukaryota > Viridiplantae > Chlorophyta > Chlorophyceae > Chlamydomonadales > Chlamydomonadaceae > Chlamydomonas > Chlamydomonas priscui. Next base: position 29,707 of record VFSX01000543.1, read on the forward strand.
ATGCCCTTCCCCTCCCTAGATGAGGGAGAATTCCACTCTAAAAAAATGGGATTTTTCTCAGAATTTTTATGTAACTTTTTATTCTGACATCTGTTCGACACGAGGGTCCGTGCGCTGGATTCCTCTCGTCAAGAGGAGTCCAAATCCACCCTTAGACCCCCCCCACACCCAATACATAGTGCAGTGGTGTGGGGGTGTGAGCGGGTCCACACCGGGCGATTGGTGTGGACCACTGGTTCACACCCCCTCGGAGTCGGAATGTTCTGCAGACCTCCGATTGGGATGGGGATTGAAGCAATGGATTTTCCTCACAACAGGGATGCCAAATCCATTGTCATTCATGTGGTTCAATAGTTGAGAGGGTGTGGAAAGGGCCTCGGTATTTGGGGCTGCACCAGGGCGTGTGGCCGTCTTCTAGGGCCAGTTTCAGGAGTAGGACTGGGCTCTGCAGCCTCCCAAATAGTGCGATGTGATGGGAATGATGTTAGGAAGCCACCCTCCAAGTTTCAGCTCCAGCAGATAAAGTCTGGGTGTACGGGGGGGGGGGGGGTCAACACCCGTTTTGAAAATATGTCAACATGAGGTCTGAGAAAAACTAGTCCGCCCCCCCCCCCCCCCCCCCCTGAAGCAATCAATCAATCAATCAACAAAGCAGCCAATCCATGCATACATGAATGAATAAATGAATGGCCGCAGGTGTGCAGCCGGCTGGTGAAGACGCTGCTCGCAGCGGCGTCGCACAATTTGAGTTCATGAATTCATGAATTAATGCTTGAATCAATACATCAGCCAATGAATGAATGGCCGCAGGTGTGCAGCCGGCTGGTGGAGACGCTGCTCGCAGCTGCCTTGCACACTATGAATTCATTCATTCATGAATCAATACATGAATGAACGAATAAATGAATGAATGAATGGATCAATCAATTAAACAATCAATCAATCAATTAATTAATCAACCAATTAATGAATTGCCGCAGGTGTGCAGCCGGCGGTGGAGACGCTGCTTGCAGCTGCGTTACACACTACATGATTGAATGATTCAATCAACCAACCAACCAACCCACCCATCAATCAATTAATCAATCAATCAATCAATCAACAAAGCACTCAATCAATGCATGCATGGATGCATGAATGGCCGCAGGTGTGCAGCCGGCTAGTGGAGACGCTGCTTGCAGCTGCGTCACCGGCGCAGGCGGTCCAGCTGCTGACTGCAATTGTCGACAGCGAGCAGGTGTGTGTGTGTGTGTGTGTGTGTGTGTTTGTGTTTGTGTGTGTGTGTGTGGTGGGGTGTGTGCGTGCGGCTGTGCAGCACGAGAAAAATGGAGAGCAAACGAGAGAGAGAGAGAGAGAGAAAGAGAGAAAGAGATAGACAGAGAGAGATAGAAAGAGAGAAAGAAAGAAAGAGAGAGAGAGAGAGAAGGAGTTGGAGAGAGAGAGAGAGAGAGGGCTCAGCTGCTGACGGCAATTATTGTCAGCGAGCAGGTGTGCATGCATGGTTGTGTGGTTTTGTTGGATGTGCGCGCGTGCGCGTGCGTGAGAAATCGTGTGTGTGGGTGTGGTGCTTCGGTGTGTTGAATGTGCGCGCGTGTGTCTGTGTGGGAGAAAGAGACAGAGGGAGGGGGGGGGTCCAAACACACACACACACACACACACATACACACACACACACGCACACATACCGGTCGTATACGCCAACAAAGGAGACTGAACATCTGAAACACACACACACACACACACACACACACACTAACATGCCCCCCCCCCACACACACGCAGGGCTTCACCGCCCTCGCGACCAACCCCTTTGACACACACACACACACATACATACACACATAAACACACACACACACACGCACACACACACACACACACACACACACACACACACACACACGCGCGCGCAGGGCTTCACCGCCCTCGCGACCAACCCCTTTGGCAGCCACGTTGCCGAGAAGCTCCTCAAGGCCGTAAACTCTGGTCTCGACGGATTTGGAGGGCCTGAGTACGAGGCTGTCTCACAGGTGCGCTGGTTTCGCGCGCTGTTTACTGAGTCCATCAAGCATTTAGTGGGGGTTGTGCGGAGGAGCAGCAGCACACAAGGGGTTGGGCGGGGCTTGGCTGTTACCTCTGGGCTCGATGGATTTTGAGGGCCAGAGTACGAGGCTGTCACACAGGTGCGCTGGTTTCGCGCGTTGTTTAGTGCGCTCATCAAGGATTTGGTGGGGGTGGCGGGGAGGAACAGCAGCACAGTTTTTTTTTTCCGGTTGTCGACTCTGGGCTTGACGGATTTTGAGGGGGCCTGAATACGAAGCTGTATCAAATGTGCGCTGGTTTCGCGCGTTGTTAAGTTGGTCCATCAAGGAGTTCATGCGGGTTGCGCGGAGGAACAGCACAGGCTATTTTTTGGTTGTCCACTCTGGGCTTGACGGATTTGGAGGGCCAGAGTACGAGGCGGTTTGAAAAGTTGGGAGTTTTTTCAGGCACTTCAGGGATGTTTAGGGGTTTAAGGGATGTTTAGGGATGTTAGGGATATTTGAGATTTGGGGGATGTTTAGGGATTAAGAAGAAGAGGCAGGGAGGAAGGGAGAAAGAGAAGGCGGCTGGCGGAAGTGAAGGAGGGAAGCACGGGGATTTCGTGCGGCAGATGTGGGCTCGACGGATTTGGGGGGCCTGAGTACGAGGCTGTATCAAAGGTGCGCTGGTTTCGCGCGCTGTTTAGTTGGTCCATCAAGGATTTAGTGGGGGTTGCGCGGAGGAGCAGCAGCACAGAAGGGGTTGGGCGGGGTTTGGCTGTTACCTCTGGGCTCGATGGATTTTGAGGGCCAGAGTACGAGGCTGTCACACAGGTGCGCTGGGTTCGCGTTGTTTAGTGCGTTCGACAAGCATTTTAGTGAGGGTTGCGTGGAGGAACAGCAGCATGCGGGTGTTGCGGCTGTTCACTCTGGGCTCGACGGGTTGGGAGGGCCAGAGTACAAGGGAGTTTCACAGGGCAGTCTCAAAGGTGCACAGGTGTGCTCGTTGTTAGTTAGGGCCCAGGGAAGCGAAGCGCAGAAAGCCTAGAGTCTTGCTCGTCGGGAGCTGATGATGGGTTTTACAGTCGTGTGTGACGCACCTACCGGCAGCGTATTCGACTACAGACGGGTGCCTGGCTACTAGCGGTGGGGGGCTAGTGGGTCGGGGCTGGACCTAGACAGGGCACTCGGCCCCCCAGATCTGACGTCTCCCCATGGGGGCACGGCCGCGGGGTTCACGAGCTAGGGCTTTGAGAGCACAGGGAAGAGATGCACAGGGCTTTGGTGCGTCGGGTTTTTGACGCCCCTCCTAACAACGCCCACACACGCCCTCTCCCGTCTCCCTGAACCTCTTGCACAGCTGCTCTCCAAGATTCAACACCGGGGTTTGCACACAGCTGGGAGAGCACACACACACACACACACACACACACACACACACACACACACACACACAAACAAAACACACACACGCCCCTCCCCCCACACACCACGCAGCTGCTCTCCAAGATCAACACCAAGATCAGAGGTGCATGCACACACACACGCACACACACACACACACACACACGCACACACCAGGGGTTTCCTTCCCGATCGGGAAACGAAAAAAAGCGTCCCCGATGGTTTTGGGGAGGGTGCGTTCGGGAAAACCGACGCGCGGAGGCGATTTGTTCGGGGAAAAGTGTGAAAATCGTCGATTTCCGCACTTTTCGAAGCGATTCTTCGGGCTGCAGCCTGCAATCCCGACGAAACCGGGAACCTCTCTTCGGATAAAACGAAAGGATGACTGACCCCAAGGAAACCCCTGACACACACACACACACACACACATGCGCAGCTGCTCTCCAAGATCAACACCGAAGTACACACACATACACACACACACACACACACATACATGCCCCCCCACACACACACCACGCAGCTGCTCTCCAAGATCAACACCGAGGTGTGCATGCAGCTTGGAGAGTACACAACGGATCGCTACGCGTCACACACAGCACGATACCTGGTGTGCCTCGCGGCGGGACGCGATGTGATGCCCGCCACCAAGGCGTCTCGACAGGTGAGGATGGTAGCTGGCTGGTAGCTGGCTGGTAGCTAGCTGGCACGCAGCACCAGCGCTACCTGCTGTGCCTCGCGGCGGGACGTGATGTGATGCCTGCCACCAAGGCGTCTCGACAGGTCCGTTTGTGTGTGTGTTTGTGTGCGTGTGTGTGTTTGTGTGCGTGTGTGTGTGTGTGTGTGTGTGTGCGTGTGTGCGTGTGTGTGTGTGAGTGTGCGTGTGTGTGTGTATGTGTGGTGGTTGACACTTTCTGTGCCTTGCAGCTGCACGCGATGTGATGCCCGCCACCAAGGCGTCTTGACAGGTGAGGATGGTAGCTGGATGGTAGCTGGATGGTATGTAGCGCCAGCGCTTCCTGCTGTGCCTTGCGGCCGGACGCGATGTGATGCCTGCTACCAAGGCGTCTCGACAGGTGAGGATGGTAGCTGGCTGGTAGATGGGTGGTAGCTCGATGGTAGCTATCTGGTAGCTGGATGGTAGCTGGATGGTATGCAGCGCGCCAGCGCTTCCTGCTGTGCCTCGCGGCTGTACGCGATGTGATGCCTGCTACCAAGGCATCTTGACAGGTCCGTTTGTGGTCGATTTTACAGTCCGTCGGACGCCTCTGATGGCGCATTAGACCCAAGAAAAGAGTTTTTTGTGTGTGTGTGCCCGTGTGTGTGTGTGTGTGTGTGTGTGGTGGTTAGTACCTGCTGTGCCTCGCAGCGGGACGCGATGTGATGCCTGCCACCAAGGCGTTTTGACAGGTGAGGATGGTAGCTGGATGGTAGATGGGTGGTAGCTGGCTGGTAGCTGGCTGGTATGCAGCGCGCCAGCGCTACCTGCTGTGCTTTGCGGCGGGACGCAAAGTGATGCAAGCCACCAAGGCGTCTCAGCTGGTGAGGATGGCAGCTGGCTGGTAGCTGGCTGGCATGCAGCCACCTGCTGTGTCGCTGCTGCTCTGGAGGGGATGCCCGCCACCAAGGCGTCTCGGCAGGTGAGGACAGGTGCACAAAACATGTGAGGCTGGCAGCTGGCTGGTAGCTACCTGGTACACACAAACTCACACACACACACACACACACACACACACATTCACACACACACACACACATACACACACACACACACGTACACACCTCCCCTCCACTGCCTGCAGGGCCAGGTGCTGGCGCCTGCGCACAATAAGGGGCTAGCCGGAAAGCTGGGCGGCGGTGGAAAGGACGGCGCAGGGCTCAATCCAGCCAACACACGCACACACACACGCACACGCCGTCCGCTGCCAGCAGGGCCAGGTGCTGGCGCCTACGCACATAAAGGGGCTCGCTGGGAAGCTGGGCAGCGGTGGGAAGGACGGCGCAGGGCCGTGTGCCTTGCTTGTGTCAACTCGTACTTTTTCACCCTTCAAGCTTCTCAGCTTACAAAACATGAAGACCTTCACCCTGAACCCTGAAACCTTAACCATGAACCACGCAGGGTCAGGTGCTTGCGCCTGCACACAAAAAGGGGCTCGCTGGAAAGCTGGGCGGCGGTGGGAAGGACGGCGCAGGGCCGGGCCCGCCTCGCCTCCCGGAGCTCATCGCGGCAGTCGTGGGCGTGCTGACGCGCGAGGACTTCCAGGGAGAGACGCTGGCTGAGATTGTGTTCAACCAGAACGGATCTCCGTACCTGCAGGTGAACCAAGATTCGTCGTTCATTCAACACAGGAAGGCACAGTAGTAGTGTAGGGAGGACTTACAGGGGGGGGACGCTGGCTGAGATCGTGTTCAACCAGAACGGCCCTCAGGCGCCGGCCCCTCCACCACGGCGGTCAAGTAGATTGGCAAGCGCCACTTGACCCTCTATCCCCTAGATGCAGTTAGGACCTATTTTGGAGGCGTCACACAATAGCTCTCCTTTTTGCTCTGGGACTACACGTTCGCAGGCAGCCGGCTGGTGGCTACCGCCCCTCACAAGTAATTGTTAGGGCCAGAACTGGACTTGAGTCTAGGCGGTGGTACTCGGACTAGAGGTAGTCTTTGCTGGAAAGCTGATGTAACTGTAACTGTAAGAACGGCTTGCCGTACCTGCAGGTAAGCCGTACAGATATTCGAAGCAGCATGAACGTTCGTGGCACATTCAGTCGAGTAGTACGGAGCACGTATGCATGGGGGAGCTGGCTGGCTGAGGTCGTGTTCAACCAGAACGGATCTCCGTACCTGCAGGTTGGTTTCATCGCAAAGTTGAAGCAGCAATGCACATTACGTCAGTCAGTAGTACCCTGGTTCTACCACCAGTCGCCAGTAGCCAAGCCGGTGGCTTTAGGGTTAAGCTCTAGGTTGAGGTCTAGGGGACACAACCCCGCGGGTCTGTGAACCCCGGCCGTGCCCACACTGGGAGGAGTCAGATCTGGGGGCCGAGTGCCCTGTCGAGGTCGAGCCCCGACCCACGAGCCCCCCACCACCCAGTAGCCAGCCACCCGTCTGACGCGCTTGGGCGCTGTACGCCGAGCAAGGTCGAATACGCTGCCTGTAGGTTGCGCCAAAATACGACTGTAAAACCCATCATCATCAACATCATCAACATCATCATCATCATCATCATCACCACCACCACCACCACCACCATCATCACCATCATCATCATCACCATCACCACCTGAAGGTCCTCTCCTATATGCTCCTTGTCAGGGACACGTCCCCCAGGGATCTCTGTTTGGGGCAGCCTAGCCGGCGGGAGCGGGAGCAGTGATTTTTTTGCGGGGTCCTGGGAGCCACCGGGAGCCATTTGGCTCCTGACAACTTAAGTCGCCAGGAGCCAGGAGCCAGCCAGTTGCTTGATGATCTGATGATCCCATCAGATAGAGCTCGTCAAGAGCTTGAAAATTACATGACAGTCAACAGTCAACGGTCAATGGCTCCCAGGAACTAAAAAAACTGAAAACAAAATCGCTGAGCGGTGGCCTATCGGCCGGGAGCCGGCGGCTCTCTTAGCCACTTAGGTGCACTGGAATTAGTGATGTCACACGCCTGTTTTTTTACTTGTTTTTATCGATCATCATTACCATTACCATGTGTGCAGGGCCTGCTTCGTGCAACGTCCCACGAAGCCACCCTCCTCAAGTCCCTGATACCGTGCGTGCTTGGGGCGACCTACTTTGTGGACAGTGCCAAGGTGAGGTTTGGCATGTGCGGGTTGCGGTGCCATGCACACACACTCATACACACACACACACACATGCATGCCCCCACACACACATTCACACACACACACACTCACTCTCGCACACACATACACGCACACACACGTGCATGCCCCCCCCCCACCACACACAAACACACACACGTCACGGCTGCAGGCGGTCAAAGTGTTTGAGGGTGTGAGCGTCAAAGCGTTTGGGGGCCACGCCCCTCTTGACACACACACACACACACAGACACACACACACAGACACACACACACCCACAGACACACACCCACAGACACACACACACACACCCACAGACACACACCCACAGACACACACACACACAGACACACACAGACACACACACACACACACAGACACACACACAGACATACATTCCATTCCATTCCATTCTTAAGTGTTACATGACTGCAACAGCACTACCCGTACTAAAGTACAAGCAATGTTCCAGAGGTCAAATGGCACAGGTGTGTCGGTCTACAGCGGGTGACCAATCAGCGCTAAGAGGGGTACATCACATGGCGGGTGGGGTTGCCACTCTGGCCAACCAACTTCAACTTCAATCGCGGCGTATCATCTCCCCATGGGCCGATTAATTCCATGGGGCAATATTCGGGTGTAGGCAGGCCTAGAGGACGTCGGATCAGCTCCTCGATGGGGCGACAGACGAATGTAGGCGGGCCTGGGATAGGGGGCAGCGGCGGATCATCTCCATGAGCCCACGAAATCGATGGGGCGATGATGAACGTAGGCAGGGGCGCAGGGATGGGGAGGCGGATCATCTCCATTGGCCTCTGAACTCCAAGGGGCGATGATGTAGGTAGGCAGGGGGCGGAGGCAGGGGCGAGGGAGGAGAGGCTGGGGCGTGGGGGGTGGTGAGGCGGATCATCTCCATGGGCCTGTGAAGTCCATGGGGCGATGATGTAGGTAGGCAGGGGGTGGAGGCAGGGGCAAGGGAGGAAAGGCTGGGGGGAGGGGGGGGGGAGGGAGGGCCAGCATGGGGTCGGCGCGCGTGAGGGCGCATGGGCGGGAGGCGCATGGGGCGGGGGTGCATGGGCCTGCATGGCGCGCACATGGGACGGCGAGCTCCATGTGGGGGTGGAGCGTGGGCGGTTTGTCGACTGTGGGTGGGTGAGGGTGGGGGAGAGTTGGACTGTGTAGTTTGGAGCGTGTCAAGGGGGGCGAAGGGTGCTGAAGGGGGGCCATGGCGATGGGAGGTTCTCTGTGGTGCATGGTGGCGTGGCGCCGCAGTGGGGCGCGGCCGAGGATCCTCGGCGGAGGCGAGGCGGTCTGGGATGCGGTCTATAGTCGACCGAGGAGCTGTTCGGCGCTGGCGAGGGCATGGAGACGGGCTCTGTGATGACATTTTGAATTTGGGTGTCGAGTTGCTCGGTTCGTTGAGGCTGCCCTTCAGACGAAGGCGATGGTGGATAGTCCAGGATGGGCCGCAGTACATAGGCGGCAGTCGACGGGGGAGGCGGGGCGATGAGGGGGATGGGCGACGGCGACTCACATGGGCCGACCGCCGCGACTCGCGCCCAGGGAGTGGGCCGCCCAGGGAGTGGGCCGCCCAGGGAGTGGGCATACACACACACACACACACACACACACACACACGCACACACGCACGCACGCACGCGCACGCGCACACACACGCACACGCACACCTCATGGCTGCAGGCTGGCCAGGTGCTGAAGTTGTGAGCGTGGAAGCGTTTGGTGGCCATGCCCATCACAACACATACACACACACACACACGCACGCACACGCGCGCGCGACTGCAGGCTGGCAAGGTGCTTGAGGGTGTGAGCGTCGAAGCGTTTGGGAGCCGAGCACGCGACCCTACAGCCAGCCACGTTCTGGAGGTGGTGATGGAGGTGAGCCAACTGTGTGTGCGTGGGGGGAGGGGGGGGAGTGTGTGTGAGTGTGTGTGTGTGTGTGTGCATTTGTGTGAGTGTGCGAGTGAGTGTGTGAGTGTGTGGGAGCATGTGCATGTGTGAGTGTGAGTGTGCGTGTGTGTGTGCGTGTGCGTTTGCGTTTGCGTGTGCGTGTGCCTGTGCGTGTGTGTGCCCCTGCTGGAGGTGGTGATAGAGGTGCGAACACAACATGCGATGTGCACACACGCACCGGCCCACGCACACAACCCAACACAGCCTGCCACTCGACCCTCTTAACCCTCTTGGCCCTTTATATATACCCTAATGTATATATATACCCTAATGCATGCACCCCGTATCCGTCAAACCCGTACCAGGTACCAGGTCGCGCTGCCAGTGCTGCTGGAGGAGATCCACGCACCCGCCACCAAGGCTCTAGACCCTGCAGCCAAAACCTTGAATCCCAAACCCCTAAAGCCTCACCCCCAAACCCTTTACCCAATCCCCCGAACGCCCGCCAGGTCGCGCCACCAGCGCTGCTCGAGGACATTCACACGCGCTACCGAGGCTGTAGACCCTGCACCCCAAACCCTGAACCCCAAGCCCTAAACCCTCACCCCCAAACCCTGAACCCTGAAACCTCCCAATCCCCCGAACGCTCGCCAGGTCGCGCCGCCAGCGCTTCTAGAGGAGATCCACGCACCCGCTACCAAGGCTGTAGACCCTGCACCCCAAACCCTGCACCCCAAACCCTCAACCCGCACCCTTAAACCCTAACCCTTAAAACCTGAAACCTCCCATCCCCCGAACGCCCGCCAGGTCGCGCCACCAGCGCTGCTGGAGGAGACCCACGCACCCGCTACCAAGGCTGTAGACCCTGCACCCCAAACCCTGAACCCCAAGCCCTAAACCCTCACCCCCAAACCCTGAACCCTGAAACCTCCCAATCCCCCGAACGCTCGCCAGGTCGCGCCGCCAGCGCTTCTAGAGGAGATCCACGCACCCGCTACCAAGGCTGTAGACCCTGCACCCCAAACCCTGCACCCCAAACCCTCAACCCGCACCCTTAAACCCTAACCCTTAAAACCTGAAACCTCCCATCCCCCGAACGCCCGCCAGGTCGCGCCACCAGCGCTGCTGGAGGAGACCCACGCACCCGCTACCAAGGCTGTAGACCCTGCAGCCAAAACTCAGGATCCCAAACCCTGAACCCTCACCCCCAAACCCTGAACCCTAAACCCTACTACCCCGAACGCCCGCCAGGTCGTGCCACCAGTGCTGCTGGTGGAGATCCACACACGCTAACCCTACGCTTACCTGTAGACCCTGCACCCCAAACCCTGGATCCCAAACCCTAAACCCTCACCCCCAAACCCTTAACCCTGAAACCTCTCAATCCTCCGAACGCTCGCCAGGTCGCGCCGCCAGCGCTGCTGGAGGAGACCCACGCACCCGCTACCAAGGCTGTAGACCCTGCAGCCAAAACTCAGGATCCCAAACCCTGAACCCTCACCCCCAAACCCTGAACCCTAAACCCTACAACCCCGAACGCCCGCCAGGTCGTGCCACCAGTGCTGCTAGTGGAGATCCACACACGCTAACCCTACGCTTACCTGTAGACCCTGCACCCCAAACCCTGGATCCCAAACCCTAAACCCTCACCCCCAAACCCTTAACCCTGAAACCTCTCAATCCTCCGAACGCTCGCCAGGTCGCGCCGCCAGCGCTGCTGGAGGAGACCCACGCACCCGCTACCAAGGCTGTAGACCCTGCAGCCAAAACTCTGGATCCCAAACCCTGAACCCTCACCCCCAAACCTTGAACCCTAAACCCTACTACCCTGAACGCCCGCCAGGTCGTGCCACCAGTGCTGCTAGTGGAGATCCACACACGCTAACCCTACGCTAACCTGTAGACTCTGCACCCCAAACCCTGGATCCCAAACCCGAAACCCTCACCCCCAAACCCTGAAACCTGAAACCTCTCAATCCTCCGAACGCTCGCCAGGTCGCGCCGCCAGCGCTGCTGGAGGAGACCCACGCACCCGCCACCAAGGCTGTAGACCCTGCATACAAAACCCTGCGCCCCAAACCTTAAACCATCACTCCCCTAACCCTTCACCCTAAAACTTCTAATCCCCCCAAATACCTTTTATCCCCCGAATACAGGTTGCGCCGCCAGCGCTACTGGAGGAGATCCACACGCGCTACCTGGCAGGATCGCTGGTGTCGCTCGCACGCGACCCATCCGCCAACTTTGTTGTGCAGGTGTGTGTGTGTGTGTGTGTGCATGTGTGTGCGCGCATGTGTGTGTGTGCGTGCGTGTGTGCACCTTTGTGTGTGCGTGTGCCTGTGTGTGCCTGTGTGTGTGTGTGTGTGTTTGTGTGTGTGTGTGTGTGTGTGTGTGTGTGTGCGTGTCTGGCAGGATTGCTGCAGTCTCTCGCACGGGACCCATCCGCCAACTTTGTTGTGCATGTGTGTATGTGCGTGTGCCTTTGTTTGTATGTGCGCGCGTGTCCGTCGGGGTCTCTGGCGTCGCTCTCGCGGGACCCATCCGCCACCTGTGTCGTGCAGATTAGATGGTTGGTTGCTCATTCACTCGCTGACAAGTAGTGGACGGAAGCGCGCGCTGCATGTAAACGCTGCCACAACTTGTTTTATTTCCGATCAGAAGATTGGCACGGTTGATATTTTCCCCACGTGTGACTGGCCTGGTTTGGCCTGTCACAGCTAGAGCCAGGCCAGTTACACCACCCATCAGCCTCAAAGAGGGGCCACGACCTGCTGCGTAGGGGCTGCAGATACCCTATGACGGATAAATTCGCCCCACTGCTCGCGCTGTTTAGGGTGTGACCTTCACACCCCCACAACTGGAAGTACAGGGTGTTAGCAGGAAATCTGGAGGCGGCATCGAAAAGCCCTTGCTTTTAGCGATCATATGACACGTGCACACCAGGGGTTTCCTTGGGGTCCGTCATGCTTTCGTTTTTCCCCAAGAGGCTTTCCCAGTTTTGTCGGGATTTCGGGCTGCAGCCCGGAGAATCGCTTCGAAAAGTGCGAAAATCGTCAATTTTACACCTTTTCTCTGAAAAATCGCCTCCGCATGTCGGTTTTCCCGAACGTGCCCTCCCCAAAACCATCGGGAACGCGCCCTTCGGGCACGCTTTTTTCGTTTCCCGATCGGGAAGGAAACCTCTGGATCACACGAGTGCCAACCGACCCAGAATCGAACACGCAGCAGGGGCCCACACCTGTACATGGATTCATTCGCCCCCGCATCCTTGTACCCCCACCCCGCACACACAGCACTTCGTCGTCGACCGCAGGCGCAAGTGCCTGCTGCCCTGGAGCCCTCAGGGGGGTAAGGGGCTAGGGGTTAGGGTTCAAGGTTGAGTTCCCCCCCCCCCCCCCCAACCCTGAACCGCAGGCTGACCGCAGGCGCAACTGTCTGCTGTCCCAGAACCCTCAGGGTTGAGGGTTAGGGTTTACGGTTTACGGTTTAGGGTTCAGGGTTGAGCCCCCCCCCCCCCCCGGAACCCTGAACCGCGGGCTGACCGCAGGCGCAACTGTCTGCTGTCCCAGAACCCTTAGGGTTGAGGGTTGAGGGTTGAGCTCCCCACCCCACCCCCCAAACCCATAACCGCAGGCGCAACTATGCTGTCCCATAACCCTTCTAAACACCTGTAGGGCTAGGCTTTGGGGTTTAGGGTTTCACAAAACGCGACCACCCCACTAAGGTTGTTAAACAAAGAGGGACACCGTCGGCAGCAATCCCTATCAAACATGGGGTATTTCACCCCACCTAACCCCTAGGCTCTAGGGTTTCGGCTTTCACTAAATGCCCCCCCCCCCTGGGAAGAAACTGACAAAACCGACAGAAACCGACAGAAACCGACAGAACTAACGTCACATCTGCAACCAACACCCTCACCACCCTCAACGTGACACGCTCTCTGCCGCGTGCTCGCCCGCCATGGCCAAGTCCATGTTTAACTGAACTGTTGCCTCTGGACTGGGGAACTGCCCTCCACCCCCCACCCCCTTTCACCCCCCTCCTGAGACCCTGCTCGGACAGACTAGAATCGTGCAAATTCTGACAGAACGAACGCCAACATAACGCGCAGGCGGCGCTCTCTGCCGCGTGCTTGCCTGCCATGGTCAAGACGATATATGAGGAGCTGTGCCCTCTGATTGGGGACCTGCTCCCTCCCCCCTCTAAAACCTCACTTATTCCGACTAAATCCAGATGAATTCTGATTGAATGAACGCCAACGCGTGCGACACGCAGGCAGCGCTTTCTGCCGCGTGCTCGCCCGCCATGGTCAAGACGATGTTCGAGGAGCTGTCCCCTCTGATCGGGGAGCTGCCTTCCCCCCCGCCCCCCCCCCCCCCGTCCTAAAACCCCACTTATATTCAGACTTGACACGTGCAAATTCTGACCGGACGAACGCCAACAAAACACGCAGGCGGCGCTCTCTGAAACGTGCTCCCCCGCCATGGTCAAGACGATGTACGAGGAGCTGTCCCCTGTGATCGGGGAGCTGTCCCTTCCCCTCCACGCACACTCCTGAGACACTACTCGGACAGACTAGAAACGTACAAATTCTGACAGATCGAATGCCGACGCAACACGCAGGCGGCGCTCTCCGCAGCGTGCTCCCCCACCATGGTCAAGACGATGTACGAAGAGCTGTCCCCTCTGATCGGAGAGCTGCTTGCGCGGCGGAGGTGGGCTGGTTCTCAGTTGTTGTTTTTAACGACCGCATTTTGCTTTGACTGCGTTGACACAGCGTTGACAGGTGACCTCCCGTTGACCGTTTGCCCTCCTCTATAGGGTAATTTAAAACGAACTCTGTCAGGCGGGCTCGTCAGACGCAGAATCCACTGGATTTTGAGCCGTGTTCAAATGGCTTCTGTGTAGAGCCACAAATGAAATCACTGGCGCGGCTGCGGGGACTCGGCTGTGAACTGTTCACTGTGAACTGCAAACCGCTCTCACTCTCTAACTCTTTCACTCTCACTCTCTAACTCTTTCACTCTCACTCTCTCACTCTCTCACTTTTGGCGCTGTTGCAACTGGACCAGGGGCGGCGTGGTGGCGGCGCTGGTGGGCGCGTGTGGGCGGCACGTCGCGTGCCAGCGCGAGATGTGCGCGACGATGGAGGCTGCTCTGATGTTGACGGCGCCTTGGGCAGGGAATACAGGTGCGTCTGGGACGGATTGGGGCTTGGTGTGGCGGGTGGGGAGGGGGGGGGGGCATGCCAGCGTGAGATTTGTGCGGCGATGGAGGCTGCTCTGATGTCGACGGCGCCTTGGGCAGGGAACACGGGTGTGTGGTTGGGGCGGATTGGAGGGTTTGTGTGTAGGCTTGGGGGGGGGCAATGCGAGATGTGCGCGGCGATGGAGGCTGCTCTGATGCCGACGGCGCCGTGGGCAGGGAGCACGGGTGCGCTCCTGAACCACGAAAGGCGAATTTGGGGCTTGTGGTTTGTTTTGGGGGGGCTGATAGGGGAAGGGCAGCGCGAGTGGTGCATAGGGATGGATGGGGGGCACTGATGTCGTCGGCGCCGTGGGCAGGGAGCACGGGTGCGTCCGGAGCAGATAGGGGTTTGGTGTGGCGGGCAGGGAGGGGGGGGGGGGGCATGCCAGCACGAGATGTGTGCGGCGATGGAGGTTGCCCTGGTGTCAATGGCGCCTTGGGAACACAGGTGCGCGGTTGGGGCGGATTGGAGGGTTGTTTGTGGGCTGGGGGGAGGCAGTGCGAGATGTGTGTGGTGATGGAGGCTGCTCTGATGCCGATGGCGCCGTGGGCAGGGAACACGGGTGCGCTGGTTAGGAGTGAGCACGATCAGAGCACCGTCAGAGCACCACCATCAGAGCACCATCAGAAAGCCATCCATCAGAGTGCCAGCAGAGCATTATAAGAGCACGATCAGAGCACAATCAGAGCACTATCACATCCCCATCATAGCACCACGGTGCCATGATGCCGCTGTGATGGTGCTGTGACAGCGCTCTGATGATGGGTTTCACTGATAGACCCTAGTTCGGCCCACACAGCTAGTTCGGCCCACACACTCACCCTCACACTCCCACTCTCCCACACTCTTACCACTCCCCCCACACTCCCCCGCAGCCGAGGCCGCGCTCGCACCAGCGCTACTGTGCATGGACTCTCAGGCGCAGCTGGGGCCGCTGCGCAAAGCGGGGGGCGTTGATGGTGGGTGAAGGTTTCAGGGTCGAGATTCTAGGTTGGGGTACAGAGTTCAGGTAAGGGTTTAGAGTACAGGTTAACGCCCTCATAAGAAACCCGCGCTGCTATGCATGAACTCTCAGGCACAGCTGGGGCCGCTGCGCAAAGCGGCGGGTGCAGACGGTGGGTGTCAGGGTTAAGGATACACACCTTGGTTGAAGGGTGGGTGATGGGGGTGACTTCAACCATGATTTTTCTTCCAGAAAAAAACGTTGTTCAGGAACGATGACGTTGTTCGAGAACTACGGGGTCATCAACTAAGAAATCTTACTTGAGAGTCTAGGCAAGCAGTCAGTGAACCCTGGGAACGATTTTAATCATTCGGTTTCCCGGCTTGGGCAACTTTGACCGCTCACACCAGGCGCAATGCATAGCCGGTGCCCACGCAGCGCATGTCGCTGTGCTGCTCTCGGTGGGAGCAGTCTAACGCACCCCTCCAAGCCCTCGCTCACCAAGTGTGGGGTGGCTTTCAGTGGGCAATTCGGCCCCGAACGGTACACGGCTTGTGGGGGGATCACAGCAAGCAGTCAATGCAACACCGGCTTTCCAGCAAAGACACCTTCTAGTCCTTGTACCACCGCCAAGACCACAGTCCAGGTCTGGCCCTATCGCGGACGGCAAGCGGTGATCGGTGATCGTCAGACCCCGTATACCTCCCCATACCCCTTGACCGAAGACCCTCCGCCTCCCCTTCCTCCCTCCTCCCCCCCTCCTATCCCCAGGCGTTGTGCGCGCGCGGCCGTCGCTGCTGGGGTCCTCCACAGTCACGACCATGCCCACGGTGTCTTCTACCCATCTAGAAACACCAGTGAACAACAACTGGCGTCCAGTGAACGCTCCCACGTTCGACTTGCTAGATTGACCCCCGCTCCCCACAACACACATACACACACACACACCTATCACACGCAGGCGCCGTGCGTGCGCGGCCGTCGCCACTGGGGTACTCCACATGCATGATCACATGCCCATGGTTTGTCCTACCCATCCGGGGCACCAGTCACACCAACACCAACTGGCGTCCAGTGAACGCTCCCACGTTCGACTTGCGAGATTGTCCCCTCCCCCAACACACACCCCTATCACACACAGGCGCCGTGCGTGCGCGGCTGTCGCCACTGGGGTCCTCCATCCTCATCGGCGTGCTGGTCAGTGCTTGGGGTTACAGGCGGGGAGGGGAGGGGAGGGGAGGGAGAGGGACGAAGCTGATTAGTTGGGATGATGTGGGGCGAGGGGGTGGGGGGGGGTACGGGCTGGGATGCCCAATCCCAGGATTCCGGATTCTTCGGGGGTCAGATTGGGCAGGGATAACAAGGGGTCTGAATCACACCAGTTCCCCCCCGCCCCCCCACCCCCGCCTCCAGCCCCGTGCTCACACACATGCATACGCACACGCATACATGCACCCGACCACCACTGCCACCTCCACCACCACCACCACCACTGCCAGAGGCTGCGGCAAGGGCGTGTGCCGCTCGTTCACTGAACCCCCAACCCACCCACCCCAACACACACGCGCACACACATAACACCCTCACACGCACACACGCATGCGAACACGCACACACACGCACACACACACACACACACACGCACACACCCCAGGGCTTTGGCCAAGACGCTTGCCGCTCGTTCACTGAACCCCCCCCTCAACACACACACACACGCAAAAGGAAGTTCACACACACAACACCCTCACACACGCACGCACGCACACGAACACGCACACACACACACACACACACCAGGGCTTTGGCCAGGGTGCGTGCCGCTCATTCACTGACCCCGCCCCCCCCCCCACACACACACACACACGCACACGCGCGCACTCACACACTCACACACACGCGTATGCATGCGCGCACACACACACACACACACACACAGACACTCACACGCACGCACACGCAAGCACACACACACACACACGAACACGCACACACACACACAAACATACACACACACATGCACAGGGCTTTGGCCAGGGCGCATGCCGCTCGTTCACTGACAGCGTGGCTGGACTCAAGGGCGAAGACGCGGTGGCGGTCGGGGCAGACCCGAGCGGGAGCCGCGTCATGGAGGCATTGTTCGACGGGTCCGCTCCTGCAAAGGTACAACACGACTGCTGTGTAGCAGCTGTGTAGCAGCTGTATAACAGCTGTATGGCAGCTGTATGGCAGCTGTATCGCAGCTGCATAGCAGCTGTATCGCAGCTGCATAGCAGCCCTTCTGCATCCCTCAAAGACAACTTGTTTCAATTGGAGGCCGGCCCCAAAAGCATGACCCTTCGCTGTGTCTGGGGGTGGGGGTGGCGGTCGGGGCAGACCCGAGCGGGAGCCGCGTGATGGAGGCATTGTTCGACGGGTCCGCTCGTGCAAGGTAAGACACGACTTCTACAGCTGTGTAGCAGCTGTATAGCAGCTGTATAGCAGCTGTATAGCAGCTGCATAGCAGCCCGTCTGCATCCCTCAAACAGTTACAGTTACATCGGGTTTCCAGCAAAGACTACCTTCCTAGTCCTAGTACCACCATCCCTCAAAGATAGCTTGTTTCAGTTGGAGGCGGGCCCCCAAAAAACCCTTCGCCCCTTCGCTGTGTGTGTTGGGGGGGGGGGGGGGGAGATGTCAGACCGCAGCGGGAGCCGCGTGATGGACGCATTGTTCGACGGGTCAGCTCCTGCAAAGGTAAAACACAACTTCTGCAGCTGTGTCGCAGCTGTATAGCAGCTGTCTTGCAGCTGCACAGCAGCTGTACAGCAGCTATATAGCAGCTGTATAGCAGCTGCATCGCAGCTGCATAGCAGCCCTTCTGCATCCCTCAAAGATAGCTTGTTTTAGTAAGAGGCGGGGCCCCAAAACATGCCTGTTCGCTGGGTGTGTTGGGGGGGGGATGTCAGACCGCAGCGGGGGCCGCATGATGGATGCATTGTTCGACGGAACCGATCCCGCAAAGGTAATACCACGACTGCTTTATAGCAGCCCTTCTGCTTCCCGCGAAGATGGCTTGTTTCAGGTGGAGGCCGGCAATACAATGCGCCCCGTTGCTGTGTCTGGGGGGGGGGGTCGGGTCAGAAAGCAGCGGGAGCCGTGTGGTGGAGGCATTGTTCGACGGGTCAGCATACGCAAAGGTATTAACACGACTGCTTCATAGCAGCCTTTCTGCTTCCCACGAAGATGGCTGGTTGTTGGTCGGCACCAAAACACGCACCATTGCTGTTTCTGGGGATGGGGGTGGCGGTCGGGTCAGACCGCAGCGGGAGGCGAGTGATGGAGGCATTGTTCGACGGAACCGCTCCCGCAAAGGTAATAATACGACTGCTGCGTAGCAGCTCTTCTGCTGCGCGCAAAGATGGCTTGTTTTAGTTGGAGGCGGGCCCCAAAAACGCGCCCCTTAGCTGTGTGTGTATGTGTGTGTGGGGGGGGGGGGTCGGACCGCAGCGGGAGCCGCGTAACTGAGGCGTTGGTCGACGGCTCCGCATTCGTAAAGGTAATAACACGACTACTGCATAGTAGCCCTTCTGCTGCGCGCAAAGATGGCTTGTTTTAGCTGGAGGCGGGCCCCCAAAACACGCCCCTTAGCTGTGTGTGTAGGGGGGGGGGGGTCAGACCGCAGCGGGAGCCACGTAATTGAAGCGTTGGTCGACGGCTCCGCATTCGTAAAGGTAATAACACGACTACTGCATAGTAGCCCTTCTGCTGCGCGCAAAGATGGCTTGTTTTAGCTGGAGGCGGGCCCCCAAAACACGCCCCTTAGCTGTGTGTGTAGGGGGGGGGGGTCAGACCGCAGCGGGAGCCACGTAATTGAAGCGTTGGTTGACGGCTCCGCATTCGTAAAGGTAATAACACGACTACTGCATAGTAGCCCTTCTGCTGCCCGCGAAGATGGCTTGTTTCAGTTGGAAGTCGGCACTAAAATGCGCCCCGTTGCTGTGTGTAGTGGGGGGGGGGAGGCAGACCCCAGCCACATGAAGCGGAGGGCATGATGCGGAGGGCATGATGCGGAGGGCATGATGCGGAGGCATTGGTCAACGGGTCGGCACCCGCAACGGCAACACATGGCCTCCCCAGAGGAATGCGTTGCTGTCACTACCTGGGTGGTATAGGGTGGATCTATGGGCATAGTGTCCTGTATAGACCCAGTGTGTGTGCGCATGCGGGGGTTTACCCTCACCCCTACAAGGTAGCCAGCCAGCTTCAGACTAAAACTGAGTCAAGGTGTCGGGCGCTAGCGCCGACACAGGTCTTATACATCATGACTGGTGTCACACAGACTGTAATATCCATCATCATGGCTGACGATGATGCAAACCGGCGACGCCTGCGACCGCGACCCCTGCGACACACACACACACACTCACACACACACACGCACGCACACACATGCAGGTCAAGGCGCGCATGGCAGCCGGCCTCACCGGCAGCACATGACACACACACAAGCACACACACACACACGCACACACACAACACACACACTAAGACATGCACACACACACACACACACACATACACACACACACACACACACACACACACACAAACACACACACAGGTGAAGGCGCGCATGGCGGCCGGCCTCACCGGCAGAACATGACACACACACACACACTCACGCACACACACACACACACACACACTCGCAGGTCAAGGCGCGCATGGCGGCCGGCCTCACCGGCGGTTTTGCGAGCGTCGCCTCGACCGCCGCCGGATCGTTCCTGGTGGAGAAGGTGTGCGTGCGCGCGCGTGTATGGGTGTGTGTTCCCATTAGCCAACCCGCAACCCGACAAAGTGCACTTTCAGGTTGAGATTTTTCAGTTAGCAAACCCGCAACCCGACAAAGTGCACTTTCGGGTTGAGGTTGGCTGGCGCGTCGGGTTGAGATTGCGCGAATTCCGACCCGAACAAGTGTGAAAATAGACTTTTCACACTTTTCCGCCCAAATTCGCCTCCGTCGGGTTGAGATTGGCGAGATGAGCGCGAGGCCCGGGTTGAGCCATCATTATTGTAAGATCCTTAACGGAACCACTGGTGTGGGTGCTTTGCGTGTGCATACACTGCGAGCGAGCCAGGAGGGTGCGGTGTCTCTGTCGAGACACGCTACCCAAACAAGGGGCAGTGATTTTGGTTTCAAAAGTTGTTTTGTTGATTTTCTGGAGCCATTTGCCTGAAAATCTGGCTCCCAAATCCGGCTCCAAACGCCGTAAACAAAAACGCTGGCGGGAAAGCACCTGTTTTGACACCCATTCCCCCTGGTCCCAATTTGACAGGTGTACCATGCGAGCGAGCCAGAGGTTAAGGAGGCTGTGGCGTCGGAGCTGTCTGCGGGGTGCAAGGCTCTGGAGGTCAGTGCACGCGTCATGGGGCGTGGGAGGGCTCGGCGGTTTGACAGGGTTTTGCACGTACGCGCCTGGAGGACCCCGGGGCGTGAGTTAAGGCCTAGATAGGGGGGGGGGCTACTATGTGTCTAGGGGGGCTCTACTAGGAGAACCCGCAAGGCCACGCAGTATATAGGGCTCGGCGGTGGAGGAGTGGGAGAGGGAGGGGCGGGAGGGGAGGGAGGTAGGGCCGGGGGCATGTGAGGGCTCGGCAGTGGAGGAGGGGGAGCAGGAGGAGGGGCCGGGGGCATGGGAGGGCTTGGCGAGGGAGGAGAGGGAGCGGGAGGGGCGGGAGGGCGGGAGCGGGAGGGCGGGAGGGAGGGAGGGGAGGAGGGGAGGGAGGGAGGAGGGAGGGAGGGGAGGGAGGGAGAGGGAGGGGAGGGAGGGGCGAGAGGGGCGGGGGGGGGGGGAGGAGGGGCCGGGGGCATGGGAGGGCTCGACGGTGAATGAGGGGGAGAGGGAGCCGCGGGATGCAAGGCTCTCGAGGGCAGAACACACGTGCACGCATGTATCACACATCCCACATCACACATTACAAATTACAAAGTATCAGCGTGGGCTCACACACATACACACACACACACACACACGCACACACGCACGCACGAACGCACGGCAAGCACTGGGGCCCCAGCTTGCTGCGCAGCGTGGGCGCAGACGCACGCACACACACACACACACACACACACACACATATAGATAGAGCGGGGGCGCTACGCCGTGGCGTGACAGAGGCAGCGACGCAGCCAGCGGGTGTGCTGCCTATGCGGTGGGCTAGAGGATGAGGCACACATGGTATTTGAGTGCCCTGCCTATGAAGAGGCACGGGTGCAGGCCCACAGCCTGTTTCGGTCCATCCCTCGCCCCGAGGAGGCCGATTTAGATGAGCGGATGCGGGAGTTTATGAATCCTCGGCCAGGCCAGGAGAACCCCAGGTTTTGGCACGAGCTGGCTGACTTCCTTGTCGCCTGTTTTGAGACACGCACCGCGTGCACAGCAATCATGATGGCAGATGGCATGCTAGGGGTCTAATT
Source organism: Chlamydomonas sp. UWO 241 (assembly GCA_016618255.1). Classification (NCBI taxonomy): domain Eukaryota; kingdom Viridiplantae; phylum Chlorophyta; class Chlorophyceae; order Chlamydomonadales; family Chlamydomonadaceae; genus Chlamydomonas; species Chlamydomonas priscui. Next base: position 51,500 of record VFSX01000543.1, read on the forward strand.
TTGACTGCTGCCGGCCTCTTTCCTAGGGTCTAATGCGCCATCAAAGGCGTCCGACGGACTGTAAAATCGACCACACACACACGCACACACCCACACACATGCACTCACACACACACACACACACATGAACACACGCACGCACGCATGCAGGTCAAGCACTGGGGCCCCAGCTTGCTGCGCAGCGTGGGCGCAGACGCGTACGCGCGCGACCCCGTCGCATGGCGCCGCCACGCCGAGTCCTCGACCAAGGCGCTCGAGGAGTTCAACCGGCTGTTTGGGGACTCAGGGCCAAGGGTGTGTGGGCGGGGGGGAGGGGCGGGGGAAGGGGGCGAGGCGACGGAGCGCACGAAAACGCACACGTGCACACACACGCACACACACGCACACAAACACCCCACCCCACACACTCCGCCCATCCCCCCCACCCCCCACCCACACACCACACATCCCTCCCCGCAGGGTGCCAAGGGCGGGGACGATGGCGCGGGGAAGAAGGCCCAAAAGAAGACGACAGCCGGGGCTGCTGGTGCGGGTGCGGCAGCGGGAGCAGCGGGAGCAGCCGACGAGGGTGCCTCGGCTGCGAGCGCGCTCGGAGGGAGCGGCGCGGACGAGGTCATGGCGAGCGTGCTGGGCTTCGGCGGCGACGCGAGGGGCGGCGAGCGGGCGGACGGGGGCAAGGGCGCGGGCAAGCGGAGGGGCGGCGGTGGTGGGGGTGACGACGACGGTGGCCTTGACGACCTGTTTGCGGCAGCGCTCGGCGACGCGGGCGGAAAGAAGGCCAAGAAGAAGATAACTGCGAGGGAGTAGAAGTGCGCCCCTTGGCTGTCGGCCGGTTTGCAGATGTCATGGTGGCGGGTGGCTTAGACTTGCTTGAGAGTTGCAACTCTCGGCAGCGTTGTTGCGCCGGACAGGCTATGGCCCAACCTGCATCCCCCGCGGCTGCGTGTAGCTTGCCTAGTACGTCGGTGAAATTGACGAGTCTTGATTCCGTTTGAACGCCGCTTGAATCAAGCGCCGCTTGATTCAAGCCGGAATCAAGCGCGTCGCTCTTGATTCAAGCGGACGCCTGAATCAAGCCGGTTTCAAGCGGTTACTCAGTGATAATGCGTTTTGTACGCCCAGCCTGTATCCCCTGCGCCCCCCGCGCCCTGGGAAGGCATATGTGATAACTATGTCCAGCTGAGATGGGGATGGGTGCGCTGGGGGGGGGCGCAGGGGCTAGTCCCAACTCCCTCTGAGACTGCGCGTAGTCTCGAGTGTGACTGCGTGGACACAGTGAGACTACGGTATGAGCGCCTGGACTCCGCCCACAGTGCATCCCCGACAGCCCCCGCCCCATACAGCATCTATATGGTGCATTGGCACCCCTGAAACCGCATGGCAGCGTCGTTGGTGACCGCGCGAGTGTCTGGTGTGGGGTTTGCCAAACACCTGCTTGCTCTGCTGGTCACTGTTTAAGCGAGCTCTTTAGCCCGCGCGAGGTCATGCATGACCGTATCCTCATGGTGTCGATGCCCCGCGGCGAGGCTCGCGCGCGGGTGGTGAGGTGGCGGGGGCGGGGCGGGGCGTCAAAGCTGCCGTCCAAGCTGACCCAGCGCCATGGTCCGACATGCCACGTGATCGTTGGTCGCTGAAACGACCATTATTACGGTCATCGTCATCCGGGGGGCTGGGCAGGAGGCGAGGCGACCGAGGAGACTACGTTGCAGAACGTTACGTTGTTCGCCCCGCGGCCTGCGTCGCGCTAATTACGGTGCGTGGTTGTCACACCGAACCATGCACGCGGTTGTGGGCCTGGGATGCGTGCATATCAGGCAGGTGGGGGGCTGCCATGCATGCACGTCTGTATGGCCACTCACCTTGTGCATGCTCCCACCCTACCCACGCAGTTCCCCCCACCCCCTGGCCATGCACGCCCACGCGGCTGCCGATGCTGCAAAGGTGCGCAGATAGGTTCACGCGCATGACCCGCCCCGCACTCCATGTGTGGGCCGACTGGCTCCTACTCCCCAGGGATGCCCACGCACGCACTGGACCCGCTGCCACTCACCCCCCCCCCACACAAACACACCTGTGCGTGCTGTACTATGCAGCCCCTCCCTCTCCCACCACCTCTGTGCACGCGTGCGCGCTACCCCACACACACACCCCACTGCACGCACGCTGCGCACGCACGCTGCGCACGCACGCTCACCCGACACACTCACACGCCCGACTCACCCGCGCACGCCTGACCAAAGCACGCGCCCGACAAGCAGAGCTGGCTGGTCACACACACTCACACTGCCGTCCACCATGCGTGCTCGCAGTTTGCAGCGTACGGGTCGGCAACGCGCCGCAACCAGGCAGCATGGCACACTACAAGGACGCTTTTGACAAGTACGGCCAGATCGACCCGTCTACCAAAATGGCGATGGCGCCGCCCAAGGTGATGCTCTACCAGTTCGCGTTCATCGCTTTCAAGATTGAGAACCGCCTCCTCTTCCCCGGAGGCGAGAAGGAGCAGAGGGAAGCGACCCACGCCGAGCGCATCCTTGCTGAGATGATTGAGCTTAAGGGCCTGGTCGAGGCCCCCCTTGGGCGCGACGCGGGCGGCTGCGGGTGAGGCGCCATCACTGGCGTCGACATCATCTCCGCGGAGTTGACTGCCCACCCCTTGATCACCATGCCAAACTACTGGCACACAGACTTGGCATGTCCCACCCCACCCCAACCTCCCCCAAACTGTTGAGTGGTGATAGTTACGGGTGCGTGCATGCCCAACTTGAGTTCTGATTGATCCTTGCAGTCTAGAGTGAGTGAGAAGTGATAAGCTATCCCGATCTGTAAACATGCGTGTTTGAATCCCAGTTCTACATCAGAGCTTGAGTTGCAGCTCAATCGAGCCGGAATCAGGATGGCGTGATGATGGCGTTTGAAAAAACCCTGAATCAAGCAGGCCGACTAGGGCCGAATTCCGCTTGAATCAAGCAACGTTCAGGCGAGTCGCTTAAATCCCGCTTGATTCAAGGCCGCTTGATTCAGGCGACCCCTTCGCTTGATCTATTAGTTGAATCACGAGGCCCTTTTCAAGCGACATTCCACTTGAATCAAGCGGGATTCAGCTCCTCGAATTTTACCAACGTAGGTGCCTTGCGGATGGCTCGCCGGGCGCAGTGTCTTGGGTGCGCACCGCCCGACTTCTCGCAGAGGGTCTGGCCGATTACTCCCCCCTGCCCCGTTCATCATCTACCCCGCCCTCAACACTAACCCTCTTGGTCGCCAGAAGAGGAACTGATGGGGGGCGGCGCATTGGCTGAAACAGGTGGGCCCTACGCGTGCATTACATGAATGCCTCTGTATCTTATCAAGGGAGGTCCCGTCTGGGCTGAAACACTGCCATGGAACAATAACAAGGCCAATACGAGGGAGACAGAACTCTGCTCTTGCTAAAGACCACGACCAAGTGTAAACATGTAAGGGCTCCTGCGTCGCATCCTGATCGGTTTGTTTGGCTGCCTGGTCTGGTTGCTGCCAGTTAGCTGCATGGCGCACGCACGAACGCACACACACCGCCTAGCTGCCGCCCTCAACTGCAGCACGTACTGATTGCTAACAGCTAAAGCAATAAAGCTTCCTAGCTGCAACACGCTGCATAGCTGCAGCATGCTACCCGCACGCGAGCACACACACACACACACACACACACACACACACACACACACACACACGCTGCCTACCTGCCGCATGCACGCGCAGGCTGCCTAGCTGCAGCGCCTGCCTGCTAACTGTCTGCCTGATGCCCAGTAGCTGATAGCTGCGCACAGGCAGCGTGGTTCGGTTCTCGCACTATGTCGCAGGAATGAGCAAAGCGGGGCGGGAATCGAACTCGCAACCCGCGAAATAGTGATTATACTTCGCTAGTAGGAAGAGGGAGGCAACATGCAAGAGGAGCCTACTACGAGAGCCATGCATGGCTGTCCGACAACACGTCGCATGTCGCGCACACTGCACGGCATCTTGTGCGCCGAGGGCTAATGCTAGCGAAGACTCGTGGCTATGGCTAAGCGTCGGAGATCGGGGCGACGATGGCGAACTGAGGGACCGCAACTGCTGAACGGCTATGCATGCATGGCTGTCCTACAACACGTCGCATGTCGCGCACACTGCACGGCAGCTTGTGCGCCGAGGGCTAATGCTAGCGAAGACTCGTGGCTATGGCTGTGCGCCGGAGATCGGGGCGACGATGGCGAACGGAGGGACCGCAACATGTGGAAGGCCATTTCGCGAATGCAGACATGCTGCAACAAATCGTCGCTACGCAGCGCCCTTTGCTGCACGTGCAGCGGGGCAGTGTGCGCGAAGATGATGGCGAAATGAGAAAGGGGACGACAACCCCTGCTTCTAGCTAGCTCCGCCCGTGGCACCAAGATAATCCCTTACGGTATTTACTACGTAATACCGATCGGGGATTAAAGACGAGCAATTCGGGTTGCAACTGGTACCACGACCAGGGATGAGACATACGTACGGGTATAAAACGCCTAAGTATTTATCGGGTATTAATCAGGTACACATCGATTGGGCTGATGCGTGCGCGAAAAATACCGAAGTTGTCAACTCCTTGTTTACCACTTTCTGAGCCACTCTGTGGCCACTCACACATTCAGCTTTCATCCCATTGACCCCAGCACAGCATCAGCTCACCCCAGTATACCCAGGCCCTCATCCTCGGGCAGAGCTGGTGACGGTCCTCCAGGCTGAGGGAGTCCCGCGGGGGCGTTTGTCTCAGAAGTCCATGAAGCGTGCCGTCAGCTGTCAAGGCGTGTTGTGCACACACAGACCCACACCTCCCAACCTCAGCTCCCATCAGTCCTTATGACTTCAAGTTCATGCATGGCAGGGGGGGGGGAGCTGGGCCCCAGAGGTTTGCCAGGTTGCGCTCCATCGCTCGCGAATGGCTGTGAGCTGATCAATAGTGTGGATCTCATTCTGGCTCTGAAGGGCGTCCAAATGGGGCATTGCCCTTGATTTCTTTTTTGTTATCTGTTCTTCTCCTCAAGGGCTTTCCAGAGAGCCTGTTTTCGTCGAATTCCGTCGAGTATCCAAAAAGTTGTACAGGTTTTCCCACGCCGGATCACAAGGACGCGGTATTTATCGCGTGTATTTATCGGTATTTTTCAAAATGCGGCTCCGGACGTATAATACCGGTACGCTACGTCCCAAACAGCGGTATGTCTCCACCCTGACCACGACTGAGTAAGCTCAACACGAGTTTGACCCATGTGCCAAACTCGTGAGAGAGCTGACGACTGAGCGAGCACACATGTCGGTCGTGCCGTTGTGAGGCAGTCGGGAAATCGGGTGCCCATGGGCGTCGTCTCAGCGACCAGCTCAATGCCATGCGCAAGCAAGAGCGCTGGCCGCCGCTGCTTGCACGGTTGTTGCAGCCTGGTAGGCTGGCGCGCTGCGTGGCCTTGCGGGCCCTCCTAGTAGAGCCCCCCTAGACGTGTAGTCTAGGCATTTCCTCACGCCCCAGCGTACGCGTACGTGTAAAACCTGTAAAACCTGGATGGTGTTTTCTTGTTGCAAAGGACCCTCAGCGTGTCGGTTCGTTGTTGTGCTTGGTAAGGCTCCCAAGGAACGGGTTGACTCGGGATTGGCTGCAGGAGAAGACGAACTGGGGACTGCAGCCTAGCCACGCCGGTGCCCACCTGTGTGTGGCCGCTCGCCCCACCAAACAAACTTCTACTTCCACACGTCTTCTATCCTATCTGCACTGTTAAACGTCCCCTCCAACAGCCTGGTGTCTGTAACGCCGAGCTCTTCCTCTCCTCGCCACCCCACCGCCTGACGCCGGCAGAAGAACGATTGGGTCTGTGTCGGGTCGGAGAGATGCAATGTCGCAACCAGCCATGGCCCCATTCTGTCTGGCGCCCTCTCCCTCTCCCTGCTGTCGTTACAGTTTACACATGTGCGTGCCCGGAGGACCCCTGGGCGTGAGTTAAGGCCTAGACTACACGTCTAGGGGAGCTCTACTAGTAGAGCCCGCAAGGCCACGCAGCGCGCCAGCCTACCCTGCTGTACGCGAAGGACGCTGTATAGCTTGCCGGGTGCATGTACGCTACGTTCATGCGCCCAATGCCCTGCTCTTAGCCCTGCAGCGCGCTGTGCTTGAGCATCAGCACCAGTCTGGAGAGCAGCAGCGCGTGGCCTTGGGCACCGCACGCACGCGGACCCGCAAGGTGCGACACACGACACCATGTGGGACCTATGCACTCCGGCCGTCCTGCAGCTGGCTCCAGCTGTACTGAGCACGAGGGGGGCGAGCAGCGTGGGGTGGTCCGACACATCACCGGCACGCATCTGTACTGAGCATGAGGGGGGCGAGCAGCGTGGGGTGGCCCCAAACACCATCATCGGCACGCCCTGTGTACGCGGCGCAGCAGCAGAGTGAGGCCAGCCACTGCCTCCTCCCCGTGTGCCAACCTGGCAAGCAGTGCACGTGTGCTGGCCTCTGCTGACACCGCCACTGGCACAGGCGGCGCAGCAGCAAGCCTGCAGGCGCGTTGCACCCACTCGGTGTGCTGGCAGCAGCGACGACAGCCCTTCACCCGCCTGGCAGCAGCGCGCGATCGCCCCAGGTGCTCTGGCCGGTTTGTGCGCATCCAAATTTGTGCCAATGCGTGCTGGTGGGACGTCGAGACCCAAGGTGAAATGTACTTGGGTGTGAGGCAGACAACCGGCGTCGTTACACCGTTTCCATTGCAACAACTGGAGCCCCATAATAAACTTGGGACCCATCATCATCTATCCAGCCATGCGATGTGACGCATCAACAACAACCGCCTCAACAACTCGTAACTGGCCAGTCTTCTCAAGCAGCCCGACTGCTCAGCAGCAGGGGCTAAGTTGCGAGCTCTGACTGCTCGAGATCCGCCTCGGCTGGAGGGGCCTCGACCTTGTCGCCCTGGGAAGGCACCTCGCCCTTGGCAGCGGCGCCCGGGAGCGTGCACAGCAGACTCCTCGACTGCACACGCGTGATTGAGTGGGGGCAGGTGCCAGCGCGCATGCACCGTCGTATGTACGCACGGTCGATGGCGCTAGCGCGTACGTTTACTTGGGCGCAGCGGCCTTGACCTTGTCAATGCCCTCCTTGATTTTGTCTGAGACGTTGCCTGCAGTCTTGTCGGCCTGGCTGCTGATCTTGTCAGTCGTTTTGCCAGCTTTGTCGGAGACCTTGTCAGCCACCTTGCCCGCCTCCTGCCTGATCTCGCCCGCCTCGACGGGCGACCCACCCATCACACCAAGGGCCAGGCACAGGGACACGCCCCACAGGGCGAGCCTCCGCGAAGGTGAGGCCAAGGTGTCAGCCGCGTTGCCGGTCTTGCCAATGCTGTTGAACACGACGTTCTTGGTCTGCGTGCAGGCGTGGGTAAGGGGTTGGGCACATGGGCACATAAAGCGATCCAGGGATCATGCACACACAACACACACACACACAAACACACACAGGGAAAGCGCTCGTCAGGGTGCACCTCACTGTCTCCCATGCAGGTTATAAGACGCGTGCAGGGAGGAAGAGCCGGCTGGAATGCGGAGATCGCCAAAGCCATCATCATTTGCTTCCCCCCAGCTCTCCCAGTGCCCAGCTCACCTCCTGAGGCTGCTCCTGGGCGCGGCACACCACACGGTGCGCGATCGCGCGCGCGTAGGGCCTGCATGGTGGGTGGGATGGTAGGAGGGTGGCGCTGCGCTCGGATCCGCGCTCGGACCGCAACTCGCGGAACCCATCCCAAACAACGCACCTGGGCGCCACCACGCGGACCGCCACGGTCTTCGAAGGAGCAACGGAGGAGGACAGGGAGAACATCATGGTGAATGTAGTAACGATGCTGAATACTATGACCAGCCGACTTTGAAGGGGATATTTGAAGGGGGAGATTCTAAACCCTAGGGTGTAGATATCATCTCCAGCTCTCGTCTGCAAACAGGCGCACTTGGCGTGAAGATAAGTGGATGGAGGAGGGGGGGAGGTGATGGCAGCACATAGGTCACAGCAGTCTTACAACCTGCAGGTGTAGCACAACCTGCAATGACCTCTCTCTGCGCGTCTGATTGGGAGATGAGAGTCACACGGAGGGGAGGGACTGCACCGAGCCCCACATCGTGGGCAGGGCCCCAGGCCGTATGGGTCCTTGCGGCTACGCCCAAGTTGATGATGAGAGTTTTACAAACCACTTTCAGGCGGTCACACGCTCGGTTCCATAGCTCCAGTAGGACTTAGAGGCAGCAGTCATGGAGACAGCCAGCCAAAAAAGGGGGGGAAACGCCACACACACATAGTTTCGGGCGCCAAGCAAGCGAAACCACAGTGCAGGCTCTACACTCAACCCCTGCAGTGCTCAAAAGGGGGGGGGGGGCAAGGCATCAACCATGAAGGGACCAAAAAGACCCCACCCCCCAAACCACAGGAAGCAGGGCGAGCAGCACACCCGCCGCAGCACTCTACTCAGCGACCCCAGCACACCCGCCAGCGCACGCGTGTGACGTCACCTCCCCTCACAGACCCCTGAGGGATCTAGGAAGTCATGTTCGGAGTGAGTCCGCCGTTCACCACTCCAACAAAGGGGTGGGTCGGGCCCACCACACCCGCCCATCCGCGCGGCACCACGGCGCCCGCAGCAAAGAACGCCAGCGCGTCCAAAAGATCAATCGTCGCCAGCGTCCCCGCCCGTTCAACCGCCACCGAGCGAGCAGGGGGCACCACATCATCACGCGGGCGCGTGATGCGCCACAGGTGACGGCGGCCGCGCTCCATTGCGTCCACCACGAGCACGGCCACCACCGCCCAGCACCGCCCAGCACCGCCCACACACCAGCCCGCATCCCAGCAAAAGGCCGCAACAGCCACACCTGGCAGCATGTGATGGCCGGAGTAGGGGCAGGGACGGCAGCAGCAACCGTCACCATCACTGCTGTCGCCACCCCCAGAAGCAGTGCGCAACTTGAAGGGGTGTGTGTGGGGGGGGGCGGGGCTGAGGAGCCGGCTCTGTCGCTTGTGGGATCTCTCTAAAAGTCGCAGGCGGCAGCGATATCGGCTCTGCTCATCGTGGCTGCCTGCCCTGCTGAGAACGCAGCCTGCTCTGGTGTTTGCTCCGGCCATGGTCGTGCCACTCGCTCGCAGTCTTCCCATCAGACGTGCAGGTGGCAAGTAGTGAGGGCACTGCACGCGCTGTCCCCACGCAATGCTCTGGACAGAGCCGCCGTCTCGGTCTCTGGTACCCTCCCCCCTGCAGCTGGTGCACTTGCACATCATGTCCGATGGCGTGATCCCGAGGCTGAGGTGACGGCGCAGGACTGCGGTGGCAGGCGAATACGTCCCCTACGTCTTATATTTTTTTCCCTTCGCAATCGCCCCGCAGACGACCGCAGTGGCCGCCGGCGCGACACGCGCGATGCTATTTTCACATATAGGATCATTGGCACGTGCATGGGACGGGCGGCGATGCTCGCATGCTGACGCAATGCTGATAGGGTGGGGGGGCACCACCACAACAACAGCTTCCGCCAGCTTCTTTGGCCACAGCAGAGGGCAGCAGCACTTGAGCGGCGGGTGTTTTGAGGTGCAGCCGCCAAGGTCAACGCAAAGCCTGCAAACAGGATTGGCAGGCACAGCGCACTCGGCACGTTGCTGGGGCACGCACCCCTGCCGCTGCGCGTACTTCCACACAAGTCGTACTACACGCGTGGCTGTTTGGGGAGGTTTAGTTCGGGTTTAGGGTTACAAGTTCTACCAGCCTCTCTTTCTCTCACGCGTGCGCGCGCGTCGCCAAATCCGCCAAAGGTCCTTCTGGCGATTGTGCTAAAAAGGTAGAAATGGATACTGAAACGGATGTCACTGGATCGTTGTGCACCCCATTGGGCCAGCAAAGATCTAGTTTCGGTTGCGACGCCCCAGCGTTTGTAACGGCAATCGGGCCCGGGGTGTGTGATGTGTTGTCTTGAGCATTATATATTAAGCATAGGAGGCAGTGCATTCCCTCTTGTCTATGTTCCCTGCTGGTTGACATCCCAGTTAGAAACCCGCGTCAGCTCTAAGTTTCGACCCGGCTTTTCTTCCCTTTATGGCACGTCTGCGCCACTCTCCCCATGTGGTGGGTCTCTTTCATGGCGGTTTGCGGCGCACCACTTGCCTATCGTTATTTCCTGTATGAGCACAACTATGTTCACAAGCTTTTGATACCGCTGCGGTAGGAGACCTGGGGGGTGCGCCCACGCTCTTTGCAGAGTGGGGGTTCCTTACCACCAGCAGCCAAGCATTTTCGGCGCTCGGGCCCAATGCGCCGAGCACGGTCTTGTACGTCTTCAGAGGTATCCCTGATGGTCACATCCGTCATCACCATCATAAAAAATCCTGGAAGGATATCACTGCATCACTGAACCCCAGCGAAGATCTAGACATAGGCTACAACGCCCCAGCCTGTGTGAGGGGCATGATGCGTGTGCTGAATTGTATATTATTAAGAGATGGGATGTTGTGCGTTCCCCTTTCATAATCCCCGCCCCCCTGCCACTCGCCTCATGTGGCATCAGCTGGCAGGGGAAGGGGTGCACTCAACATGAAAGGTCTTTTGGGAAAGTTCCTGGAGGAACAAACCTAGAACGTGAGACCAAGAACAGGAAGCTTCTTCTTCTTTCGTCCGCCGACAGTCCGCCTCGTGCGAAACTCGGTCGACGACGGCAGCCCGCAGTTGTCGTCTGCAGCCTCTCTCGCTCTATCTCCCTGTCGGAGACCCGCGTGCGCGCATGGCGCCATCTCTCTGACTGACTCACAACGGTGCGGCTGCCTCGGCCGACGACGGCAGCTCGCAGTTGTCGTTCGCAGCCTCTCTCGCTCTCTCCTTCTCGAGGACCCGCATGCGCGCGTGGTGCCACCTCTCCGTTTGATTCACAAACGCGCGGCTGCCTCGGCCGACAACGACAGCTTGACCAGTTGTCGTCCGCAGCCTCACTCGCTCT
>VFSX01000543.1:67500-77500 GCA_016618255.1 Chlamydomonas sp. UWO 241
GTGTGTATGGGGACTGTGAAGGGGTGGGTGTGTATGGGGACTGTGCAGGGGTGGGTGTGTATGGGGACTGTGAAGGGGTGGGTGTGTATGAGGACTGTGAAGGGGTGGGTGTGTATGAGGACTGTGCAGGGGTGGGTGTGTATGAGGACTGTGCAGGGGTGGGTGTATATGGGGACTGTGAAGGGGTGGGTGTGTATGGGGACTGTGAAGGGGTGGGTGTATGGGGACTGTGCAGGGGTGGGCGTGTATGGGGAGTGTGAAGTGTGCAGGGGTGGGTGTGTACGGGGACTGTGCAGGGGTGGGTTTGTATGGGGACTGTGAAGGGGTGGGTGTATGGGGACTGCGAAGGCAACCCCTGAAACAAATGCACCGCTGTGCGACTTGCGTGCCGCAGACGTTGGGGGCTGTGGCAGCTCTACAGGGCTGCTACCCCATATAACCCCTGAACTTGCGGCTGCGGCAGGGCGGCACAGTGCGCGCCATGTGCACACAATCACACACATAGTGAAAGAGAGAGAGAGAGACTCAGAGAGAGAGAGAGAGACTCAGAGAGAGAGAGAGAGAGACTCAGAGAGACAGAGAGAGAAAGAGAGAGAGAGAGAGAGAGAGAAAGAGAGAGAGAGAGAGAGAGAGAAAGAGAGAGAGAGAGCGACTTGGAGAGAGAGAGAGAGACAGACTTAAAGAGAGAGAGAGAGAGAGAGAGTGCCGCGCGCCGCGTGAAAACAAACCCACCATTGTGCGACGCAGAGGACGCGCGCCGCGCGCGCGCGCGCGGTCCCGCGGCCCAGGTCGTGCTTGCGCCGCTCCCACATGGCTCAAAGTCCCCCCACTCGAGGGGCCGATTCGAACCCTCGGGCACAAGTGGGCACTCGGTGGTGTGTGCCACGTAGTAGGTTGTCATCTGGCCCTTGCCCTGTTGTGGTGTTTTTGGTGGTGGGGTGAGGTGTGTGCGTGTGTGTGTGCGAGAGCGTCGCAGCACGTCGCAGCACGTCGCAGCGCAGCAGAGCGCAGCGCAGCGCAACACAGCGCAGCACAGCGCGACGGGCACGGGTGCGCACTCGGTGGTGTTTCCGACGTAGTAGGTTGTCATCAGGGCATTGCCCTGTTGCGTTGGTGTTGGTGGTGGGGTGGGGGGGAGTGTGTGTGAGAGCGTCGCAGCACGTCGCAGCACGTCGCAGCGCAGCAGGGCGCAGCGCAGCAGAGCGCAGCAGAGCGCAGCGCAGCAGAGCGCAACACAGCAGAGCGCAGCACAGCACAGCATAGCATCACGTCGCAGCGCAGCACAGCGCAACATAGCGCAGCACAATCACATCGCATGGCATCGCAGCGCAACATGCGCAACACTGCGCAACGCAGCGCAGCGCAGCATAGCAACCCACCTTGAATATCCATGCGTCTGCGCGGCTGGAGGGTGAACTCGGAGCTGGCGTGCAGAAGCTCAGTGCAGCAACAATGCAGCACAGCACAGCACAGCACAGCACAGCACAGCACAGCACAACAGCACAGCACAGCACAACAGCACAGCGCAGCGCAGCGCAGCACAGCAGAGCACAGCACAACACAGCACAGCGCATCAGAGTGCATCACAGCGCATCATCAAAGCGCAGCGCAGCACGAAGCCACATCTTCATTTCCATGTGTCCGCGCGGCTGTACCGTGAACTAGGAACAGCACAGCACAGGAGAGCACAGCACAGCGCAGCGCACCGCGCCGCGTCGCAGCACGCGCAACGCAGCGCAGCGCAGTGCAACGAGGCCCCACCTTGATATCCATGCATCCGCGCGGCTGGAGGGTGAACTCGAGGCTGGCGCGCAGCAGCTCGGCCGTCGACTCGCTGATGTGCAAGCCCTGCGCCCGCGCGTTGGTCTGCATGCGCGCAGCCACGTTGACCTGTGTGTGTGTGTGTGTGTGTGTGTGTGTGTGTGTGTGTGTGTCAGGGGTGGGGGGCGCTGCATGTGCTGTGTGCGTGTGTGTGTGTGTGTGTGTGTGTATGTGTGTGTGTGTGCGTGCGTGTGTGTGTGTGTGTGTGTGTTGTGTGTGTGCGTGTGGGATGTGGGGAGGGGGCAAAGGGTTTATGCACGGGTCAAGGGTTCAGGGGAGGGTTTAGGGAGGGGGGGGCAAAGAGTTTGTGCTCCGGTTTAGGGTTGGGAAAGGGGAGGGATGGGGGGCTGGGGGGATGAGTGTGTGCAGAGATCAAGAAACGGTCATGTGCAAGCCCCGTGCCTGTACGTTGGTCTGCATGCACGCAGCAACGTTGACTTGTGTGTGTGTGTGTGTGTGTGTGTGTGTCACACGCGTCTGTAAAATTCATCACCAAGGTACCGTACCCACGCTGTGCCTTCGCAGGGGTCCGCTAGAGGCATATTTATTTAGACGTTTTAAACATTCACGGGAGGGATTTTGACTTAATTCTGCTTGTGCGCGGCCCTTGTGGGGCCTTATAGAGCGTCCTGACACGGGTATGAAGCCCGAAGGGAACTGCTTCTCTACCTTTGCGGCGCGTTTTCCGACTTGATTTCGTCTTTCCGCTGCATTTGCGGGGCGTTTTTGGACTTAGTTAGGCGCAAAGGCACAGCATGGGTACGGTACACTGGTCATCAAAGCGCCAAAGGATGATGATGATGATGATGATGATGATGATGCTGGTGGATATTTAAGTCAGGCGCGTATGGCCGGAGCACCTTGATGAGATGGCTGGCTGGTGGTGGTAGTGAACCCCCACTCTGTGGGCAAGAGTGTGGGCGTGCCCCCAGGTCCCCTACCGCAGCGGCAGCAAATGCTTGTTGAAGTAGGTGAGCGCATGTGGGAAAACAGAAATGGAGGCAGGTTCATCGGCAATCGCCAAAAGAGAGACCCCGACCGTGAGGAGATGGGGAGATCCCCCCGTGGGGAGGATAGGTTGAGGGGGCAACTTTCACTCGAAACGAAAATAATTCGACACAGGGCGGTCTGTCCTGTAGCTATGTTAAGGGTTTAGGGTTTGGGTTTAGGGTTTAGGGTTTAGGGTTTAGGGTTTAGGGTTTAGGTTTAGGGTTTAGGGTTTAGGGTTTTAGGGTTTAGGGTTTAGGGTTAGGGTTTTAGGGTTTAGGGTTAAGGGTTTAGGGTTACGGTTTAAGGGTTTTACCCTCAACCCTAATCTATGAATCCACACCATCGATCAACACCTACCGTGAATCTAGACCATCGGACCGACTTTGAGCTTGTGGTTAAGGAGCTGGGCTGAATCTCTGACCTCCCCGATTGAAGCGATTCGACTTTGGGGTGTGGGGAACCCCCAGTGTTTGAAGGGGGTGGCCAACAGATGACTCTTACCCTTTCTTTTTTATAATAACTAAAAATGTTGTACCCGTACAACGCTGTAGTACGGGGTCGTCAACTAAGAAGTCTTCGTCTAAGTCTATACCATCGGTCAACACCTACTGTGTCTCCAATGATCGTCATGACCTCTATTAGGAGAGGGGATAAATTAATAAATGGGGTAAATAATCAATATTGAGCCTGCAAGAGCTCCCCACAGCCGCCATGCTGCATGCATGTGCTTCAGTGGACTTCGTAGGTAGGGGGTTATTATGGGCCTCCAAAGCTTATAGTTTTGGAGGCCCATAATAGCCTATTAGGTTTGGAGGCCGATAATAACTACCTACCTACTAAGCATATAGACACTCTTGATATAAATATATAAATTTACCCCATTTCCTCCTGCGTACGAATCTACACCATCTGTCAACACCTACCGCAGTGATTTCCTGTTCGTGATTTTGTTTTAATTCTTCCACAGCCGGATTTTGCTTTGACCGCGTTGAACGATGACCTCCCATTGGCCGTTTGTCCTCATACATAGGCCATTTGAAAGCTGTTGACGTGCTCTGCCTGGCGAGCTTGTCAGGTTACCAATCCACTGAATAGGTTGAGCTGTGTTCAAGGTCAAAGTACAGCCGGCATACAGCCAAATGGCTGTGTGAAGCCGAAAAGGAAATCATTGACACCTACCGTGTCCCCAATGATCGTCATGACGGGGACCTTGTTCGAGATAACTGCAGTCATGAGGTCGCCTGTGTGTTCAGGTGTGTCGCGAGTTTTTTTTAGTTTTCCGTTTTGGGGATTCAAAGTTTAGGGTTTTCGTTTCATGTGTCATGAGGTGGGCCTTGGCGGAAATGACGGCAGCCTGTGTGTGTGTGTGAGGGGGGGGCATGTGCGCGTGCGCGTGCGCGTGCGCGTGCGAGTGCGTGTGCATGTGTGTGTGTGCGTGCGTGTCTCCGATGATCGTCACGACCGTGACCTTGTTCGAGATGACTGCAGCCATGAGGTCGCCTGTATGTGTGTGTGTGTGTATTGTGTGTTTGTGTGTGTATTGTGTGTGTGTGTTTGAGATCACCGCAGTCATCAGGTTTCCTGTGTGTGTGTGCGTGCGTGTGTGTGTCTCCGATGATCGTCATGACGGGGGCCTTGTTCAAGATAACCGCAGTCATGAGGTCGCATGTGTGTGTGTTTGTGTGTGTGTGTGTGCATGCGTGTGTGTGCATGTGTGTGTGTGTGTGTGTGTGTCTGGCCGTGTCTCCGATGATCGTCATGACGGGGACCTTGTTCGAGACAACCGCAGACATGAGGTTGCCTGTGTGCGTGTGTGTATTGTGTGTTTGTGTTTATGTGTGTGTGTGTTGGTGTGTTACTGGAGCCTTGTTCGAGATAACTGCAGTCATGAGGTCGCCTGTGTGTGTGTGTGTGTGTGTTTGTGTGTGACCGGGACCTTGTTCGAGATAACTGCAGTCATGAGGTCGCCTGTGTGTGTGCGTTTGTGTGTGTGTGTGTTGGTGTGTGACTGGGACCTTGTTCGAGATAACTGCAGTCATGAGGTCGCCTGTGTGTGTGTGCGTTTGTGTGTGTGTGTGTTGGTGTGTGATCGGGACCTTGTTCCAGATAACCGCAGTGACGAGGTCGCCTGTGTGTGTGTGTATTGTGTGCTTGTGTGCTTGTGTGTGTGTGTGTGTGTGTTGGTGTGTGACCGGGACCTTGTTAGAGACAACTGCAGTCATGAGGTCGCCTGTGTGTGTTTGTGTTGGTGTGTGTGTGTGTGTGACTGGGACCTTGTTCGAGATGACTGCAGTCATGAGGTCACCTGTGTGTGTGAGTGTGTGGTCGATTTTACAGTCCGTCGGACGCCTTTAATGGCGCATTAGACCCTAGAAAAGAGGCCGGCAGCTGTCAAAATTAGACCCCTGGCATGCCATCTGCCATCATGATTGCTGTGCACGCGGTGCGTGTCTCAAAACAGGCGACAAGGAAGTTAGCCAACTCGTGCCAGAACCTGGGGTTCTCCTGGCCTGGCCGAGGATTCATAAACTCCCGCATCCGCTCATCTAAATCGGCCTCCTCGGGGCGAGGGATGGACCGAAACAGGCTGTGGGCCCGCACCCGTGCCTCTTCATAGGCAGGGCACTCAAATACCATGTGTGCCTCATCCTCTAGCCCACCGCATAGACAGCACGCCCGCTGGCTGCGTCGTTGCCTCTGTCCCGCCACGGCGTAGCGCCCCCGCTCTCTGCAGCTCATGGAGCCCCATCCTGAACCTAGCTAGAGCCGTGATCCAGGCAGTAATGTTCAGCCCTGAGCTCAAAAAGGCCGGCGGCTCGCTGTCGCTACCCGCCATCCACCGCATGTAAGTCAGCATCTTAAAGCCGCGCGACCACTCCTCAGGTACATCTCGCATGGTAGTGCCGCTCAGCAGCGCCGGTGTGCTCGTCGCGGCGGCCAGCCACGCCGCGGTCGCCACGTCCAGCAGGTTGGTGATGCGTATCAGTCCCTCCTGGTCCCAAGCCAGAGTGTGCCCCACAGTTCCGAGGCACACCTGCAAGCGTGCCGCCCAGCACGTCCCTCCCGCTTCCGCCAGCCCCCAGCTCTCCCGCATCGCATCTTTAAGCAGGTCACCGTCAGGCCGCCCCCGCGCCTTACCCCAAAAGCGCGTCGCCTGGCGCAGCCAATCTGCCGCCAGCGGCCGCCATCCCGCCTCCCGCGCCAAAATACCCAGTTGCTGCCCGTTGCTGCGGATTCCTAGGGACGCACGGGTAAATTGCAGAAGCACTTCTTCCAGGGTGCGCCATCCGTCGCGTGCGGCCTTAGCGCCCCTCCCACTCCTGCCTCTCTCCCACCGTCCGCCCGCCCCGGCAAACACGGCCCCCCCAGTATCCGCCATCATCGCAGGGCCCCACACCTCACACCCGTAATTTAGCACAGGCCGTACTTGCGTGTCAAACAGGTGGGCCTTAATGCCAATATTATTAAGGCGTATCATACAGCATCTGCGAGTTAGCGCGTATCTAGTGCGCTGGCCCCTCGAGCGTCGGGTGCCCACGTCCCCCCCCACTGCCCGCCGGTGGTGAAAGAGCATGCCCAGATATGGGAACTCGTGTGTCATGGGTAGATCTGCTCCTGCAAACTTCAGCGTTACCCTCTCCCCTGCCGCCCCGACTGGGCAGAACTGGTCATTGAACACCACCCCTGCTGACTTCTTAACGTTTACTGTTAGTGCGCGCGTGCCGCAAAAGGCGTGCAGAGTATCTAGCATGCGTTGAAGCGCTTCGGACGTCTCTGCAAACAGCGCCAAGTCATCAGCGTACAGCAGCAGCCGTAGTAACCGCCCCGCCATCTCCACCCCACCACCCGGGAGCTCTGCGTCGAGTACGCCCTCCAATGCGTCAATAAAAAGCCCAAACAGCAGCGGTGACAGTGGGTCGCCTTGCATGACCCCCTTGTGTGAAGGAAACGCGGGTACACTTTCCCATCGATGCGCACACACATTGCGGACCCATCGTACATGGCAATCAGCGCCGCCATGAACTCCCCATGTACCCTCAGGCTCCTAAGGCACTCCCAAAGCAGTGGGCGGTGCACGCAATCGTAAGCCTTCCTGAAGTCAATAAAGGCGGCGTACAGCGGTTTGCGCTGGAGGCCGCTCTTCTCAAAAAGGTGTTGCAGGATGAAGGCATTATCTGGGGTCCCCCTCTTCTTCCGGAAGCCTGCCTGGCCCCGCGCCCGGTACCCCTCCCGTTCTGCTAAGGCGTCCAGCCTGTTCATAAGCACCAAGCTGTATAGCTTGGCGAGGGCATTCCCCACCGTGATCCCTCGGTAATCGTCCCGCACGTCTAGGCTGCCTTTCGGCTTTGGCACCGGCGTGGTTGCCCCCAAGTGCCATGCAGTCGGGTACCCCTAACGGAAGACCCGATTGAGCAGGTGTGTGATCGGGCCAGCGAGCAGGTGCTCATCATCCACAGCACTCGTTGCATCGCCCCCCTCCGCCGCCCTAGCCCATGCCCTCTGATAGAACTCTATCGGCATGCCGTTTACGCCTGGGGCTTTGCCTGCGTCCATGCCCATCAGTGCCGAATACACCTCCGCCTCAGTAAATGAATTATTTAGCGCTGCCGCCCGCTCCGTGGCCGTCGTCGTGGGGGGGGGCAAACGGGGCCCCGTGCCCATGGTCAGTGGCATCATCCGTGTTAGTCGTATTAGTCGTATGAGTCGTATCAGTGGCGTTAGCATGGTTGTCCCCCAGCAAATCCCTAAAATAATATGCCCACCCCTCCACGTCCCTCAGACCGACCGCCTGGCCAGGCAGTTTCACCCGCTGCCAAAACCGCCGAGGGTTCCCCTTCCTGTCCTCAATCAGCTCGGAGTGTTCCCGGGCCTCGCTCGCGCGGCGGGAGTGCCGCGCGGTCCGCCTATAGGCCTTCCCTGCCTCTTTGGCAGCCGGTGACTGCGCCCCGTGCGCTCGTTCCGCTTCCCGGCACGCGCTGCGTGCGCCCTTGCACATTTGAGTGTACCATATGTTGTGTGGTTGCACCCCCCCGTCCCCGGTCATGGGCCGCACCAAAACCGCACCCACCTCACCCGACGCATGCAACGCCCGGGCTGCCCGCTCGACCGCGCCCTCGAGGCGGCTGAGCTCCTCATCCACCGTCGGTACCCCCCGAGCTCCCAAAATATCCGTCATCATCCCCCGCAGGAGCTGTGCGTACGCCCCCTCGCCCCCCTATGGCCACCTAAACCTGGCCGGCGTTCCGCTCGGGGCGCCGGCCTGAGCCGCAGGTACCGCAGTAGCGGGCCCATAAGTAAGGGTCAGTACTACTGGTCTGGGGCTTACCGGAATGCCCGGTTTCGGTGAACGCCACGATATACGCGTTTGCCTGCAGCCACTTGATGAGGGTGGGGTGATTGTGTAAGAGGTCAGTTACAGTTACATCGGCTTTCCAGCAAAGACTACCTCTAGTCCTAGTACCACCGCCTAGACCCAAGTCCAGTTCTGGCCCTAACAATTACTTGTGAGGGGCGGTAGCCACCAGCCGGCTGCCTGCCAACGTGTAGTCCCAGAGCAAAAAGGAGAGCTATTGTGCGACGCCTCCAAAATAGGTCCTAACTGCTTCTAGGGGATAGGGGGTCAAGTGGCGCTTGCCAATCTACTTGACCGCCGTGGTGGAGGGGCCGGCGCCTGAGGGGCAGCCGGACCGTACACCACGGCTCTCCACCCGACCCTATCCTGAGCACGCTCAAACGCCGTGTCCGAAAAAGTCTTCCAATCAGAACGAGTGCCACTAGTTTCGCCTAGCTGCTGAATCAGTAGCTTAAGAAAATAGTGTCGGGAGGAGGCTGGAGGCCGGCCTTGCTGCCGAGCCACATCCATTGTGCAGTCAAAAGTCGTACGAGGAAGACGAGAAGCCGGCATGCGCATCACATGGCCTAGCCACTGCATTGATCGCTTTGCCACAAGGCTCTCAATTGGCTCAGTGTCGCACGCCTGCCGAATATAAGTTAATCTGTGCCGGTCGACCAGGCGCACACCCAGAATGCGACGAAGGCAGTTAGAGTGGGCAACCTCCAATCGAGTCAGTTGTGTTTTAGTAGGGGCCCATGTTTCGCAGCCGTACAGAAAGTGGGGCAGCACGAGTAAGAGGTCATGTCCCCTATAATGTTCCAGTTCATGATCCGCAGGCCACTCAGCTGAGGGGGGGCGTGGTCACGCCGCAGCCCCCCGGGCCCATGCCCCCTCCCTTGCCCCCGTCACCCGTGCCGTCCCCGCCCTTCTCCCCGCCCCTGTCGTCGCCGCGGCCGCCTGCCGCCGCCGCCGCCGCCGCCGTTGCTGCGACCGCAGCCACGACCGCCCCCGCCGTCTTTCCCGCCCCCGCCCCCGCCCCACCTCCCTCTGGCTCTGGTGCTCGGCATACGGCAGGTGTGGGAAGATGGCACAGCCCGGCCGCCTCACGTTTGCCGTGCACCGCGGCAGGAGCATGCGCGCGCGGATGAACGCCGCATGCCCCTCGTTCGCGACCGTGAAGACCACCTTGCTCTTGTGGTCGTTAGCAAACATGACGCGTGCCTGCACCACGGTCACGTGATGCGGCCCCAGCAGCGTGGTAAGAGCTCGCTCCGTGCCGCGTGCGAGCGCGTGGCGAGCGTCGCAGACACGCTCCCGCACCACCACGGCGAACGTGAGGCCCCCGCCGCTCACAGCCGCCGGCAGCGGTGGCGGGCCCGGCGGCTGCGGCGACCCAGGCAGCTGCTGCTGTGCTGCCGGCACTGGCTGCTCGACCGTGACTGGCGCGCGCGCCGCCACCGGCGCCGGCGCCGCCACCGGCACCTGCCGGCCCGCCGCCTCCCCCCCCGAGCGGCTGCCTCCAGCGCCTGCACCTGCTCCGTCAGCGCAGCCACCTTTGCTGCCATCTCCCTGGACTTGCCCTGGTCCACATGGAACTGGGCCAGAGCCAGCCGCTCGTGCTTCTCCATGCGCCCCATGCGCGCATCCAGCTTGGCCACCCCGTCCTTTGCCACGCTCAGCTCTGGCACAAGGCGGAGGAGGGGCCCAAAGGCCACGTCGGCCTGGGCGAACTTGCGCCTGATGCGCGCGTCCAGGGTCGCCACCGACGCGATGACCCCCGCCACCCGCGCCTCCGTCTCTGTCACCCGCGCCGCCAAGGCCGCCATGCCCCTGCTGAACTCCTCCCGGATCAGA
>VFSX01000543.1:82500-109997 GCA_016618255.1 Chlamydomonas sp. UWO 241
TGTTTGTGCATGTGTGTACATGTGTGTGCGTGTGCATGCGTGTGTGTGTTAGTGTGTGTGTGTGTGTGTGTGCGTGAGAGTGTGTCTGTTTGTGAGTGTGTGTTTGTGTGCGTGTGTGTGTGTGTGCGTGTTTGTGTGTGTGTGTATGTGTGTGTTCTTGTTTGTGCATGCGTGTGTGTGTGTGAGTGTGTGTGTGTGTGTGTGTGAGGTCTCAGGTCTCAGTAAAAAAACGGAAACACTGGTATACCTGTGTACGAGACGATGTCAGCAAACACGACTGTGACGCCTGAGAACATCTCTGCATACGTCAACCCGAGCGCAAGCTCGTCGACCACCTGTGTGCATGCGTGTGTATGTGCGCGTGTGCGTGTGTGTGTGTGTGTGTGTGTGTGTGTGTGTGTGTGTATGCGTGTGTGCGTGTGCATGTGCATGTGCATGTGCGTGTGTGTGTGTGTGTGAGTGTGCGCGTTGGTTTCGGATAACATCTCATCGTCCTCCTCGTCACAATCGCTCGTCAACCAACTACACGATAGATGAAAGCCAGGGGGTTGGTTACAGAGAGACCTAGGGTCTCTCTGCTTACCCCAGGCTGAAAGCCAGGGGGTTGGTTACAGAGAAAGGGGCAGAGGCAACGCATGCATGTGCGCATGCGCTGCCGCATTATTCACAGACACACGCAGCGCTCAGCTTCCTCAATCCCATGCACAAACAGACACTAACGCACGCACACAAACGCAAACACACAGATGCACACACACACACACACAAACGCACACACACACACACTCACGCACACAACACACACACACACACGCATACACACGCACACACACACACCTTGCGCGGCAGCATCGCGCGAAGCATGCGTCGCCTTGACTCGGCTAAGTAGAACACTAGCAGCAGGAGGAAGCAGAGCAGCAGTAGGATGAAGGGCATTGCGATCATGAGGGGCTCCTGTGTGTGTGTGTGTGTGTGCGTGTGTGTGTTTGTGTGTGTGTGTGCATGTGTGTTTGTGTGCATTTGTGTGTCCGCATGTGTGTGCATGTGTGTGTGTGCGTGAACAAACCGACCATCCACGTATTGCCAAAGCCCGCGCAGTGCATGACGCACAGCATCTAGCACTAAATTCTAGATGAATCCAGCGGTGGTGGTGCGGTGGTGATTTCATTTTCAAGATTTTTAATTAATTAATCCACAGCCGGATCTTGCTCTGACCGCGTTGACCGTTGACCTCCTGTTGATCGTTTGTCCTCATACATGAGTCTTTTGAAAGCTGTTGACGTGCTCTTACTAGCGGGCTTGTCAGACAAACAATCCACTGGATGAGTTGAGGTGTGTGCAAGGTCAAAGTACAGCCAGAATACAGCCAAATGGCTGTGTAGAGCCGAAAAGGACATCAATGTGGTGTGGCCAGTCGTTTCTAAAAAGAGTCTCATTAAAGAAAGCTTGCTCTCTTTCTCTCCCTCTCATTCCCCCACACTCTCCCTCACTCTTTCTAAATGCTTCTCTTGCTATGTCTAATTTTCGTGCAGTCTGTCATATAGAGTCTCTCTCTCTCTCTCTCTCTCTCTCTCTCTCTCTCTCTCTCTCTCTCCCCTTACGCATAGTATACCACATCCCCAACTCCCTAGGCGTAAAAGTCAAGGCGAACGAACGGCTGAGGCGGTCCGGGGTGACGCCTGAGGCGGTCTCGGAGCGTGTGGGGCGGCGCCTGATATGCGCAAGTGGAGGCGCTGCCGCAGGCATTGGGAATGTGGTAGGGACTCTGTTTCCCCCCCCTAATCTCAGCATCCCCTCGTTGTCAAAGCCCGCCCAGTGTGCCACGCACAGCTTCCACTCAACATCCGGCATCTTGATGACTAGGAGGCCCTCTGTGACTGGCCTAGCACGGCCTGTCACATCTTTGAATTTGAAAGCTTAGCCACTGGGCCTTCATCTGTCGGAGAGCTGGGTGTGGGTTCCCGCTCCAAAAGGGTCGGATCTCGAGATGTCACACCACTCTCTGGTGTGACATAAGCACCCTATGTGCTAACTCCTTACTTGACATACGCGTGGCTGTTACACCCTCCTTCTAGTGCGGCCTGCTGCACATAGTTTCTCAGTAACGATCTCTCTCGCTCTCTTTCTGTCGTTCTCTTTCTTTCTGTCGTCCTCTCTCTTTCTATCGTTCTCTCTCTCTTATCTCCAAGCTCACCTTCCACTCGTTATCAAAGCCCGCCCAGTGTGCCACGCACAGCTTCCACTCCACGTCAAGAAGTTTGATGTCGTTGCACATTTCGTACTCAATCAGGGGGCCATCCTCCACGGGGAATATTTGGGTCCTCGCGGCCTGTGGGCGTGGGGTCCAGAGGTCAGTGTTCAGTGCTAGTGGGGTGTTGATGGGGGGGGGGGCTTCAGATGTCAGTGCTCATGCCGTACTCAATCAGGGGGCCATCCTCCACGGGGAGGATTTGGGTCCTCGCGGCCTGTGGGCGTGGGGTCCAGAGGTCAGTGTTCAGTGCTAGTGGGGTGTTGATGGGGGGGGGGCTTCAGATATCAGTGCTCATGCCGTACTCAATCAGGGGGCCATCCTCCACGGGGAGGATTTGGGTCCTCGCGGCCTGTGGGCGTGGGGTCCAGAGGTCAGTGTTCAGTGCTAGTGGGGTGTTGATGGGGGGGGGGGCTTCAGATATCAGTGCTCATGCCGTACTCAATCAGGGGGCCATCCTCCACGGGGAAGATTTGGGTCCTCGCGGCCTGTCACACCACAGTGTGGGTGTGGGGTCCAGAGGCCAATGTTCAGTGCTAGTGGGGTGTTGATGGGGGTGAAGAGGTCAGTGGTCAGTGTGGGGTGTTGAGGTTAAGGTTGAGGTTGAGGTCAGTGCTCAGCGGGGGGTTCAGATGTCGGTGTTCAGTGGGGGGTCCAGAGGTCAGTGTTCAGTGCTAGTGGGGTGTCGATTTTACACGTTTGACACGTACGCGCCCGGAGGACTCCGGGGCGTGAGTGAAGGCCTAACTTTTCGTCTGGAGGAGCTCTACTAGGAGAGCCCGCAAGGCCACGCAGGACGCAAGCCTACCAGGATAGTGGGGTGTTGATGGGGGGGCCCACTGGTGCTGATTTGTATGTGGCACAAAGTAGGGTACTATTTACAGCACCGTAGGGTGCTATTTGTGGTCTCTAGATGCCGATTGTATGTGGCACAAAGTAGGGTTTTGTTTACAGCACCGTGGGTGCTATTTGTAGTGCCCACCAGTGACCCCTGGGAAGGATTTTAGTAGTTGGTTTTTTCCGGGCACGAGCAACTTTGACTGCCCATACCAGGCACAATTCATATCGAGTGTTCACGCAACGCATGCTGTTGGGCTGCTCACAGCAAGACCTCTCCAACGCACCCCTCCACACCCTCTTCCACCAACTGAGGGGTGGTTTTCTAAGAAATGGGAAATCCGGCCCGGAGCGGTATACGGCTCGCAGGGGAATCACTGGTGCCCACTCAACACAAACATACGGGTTCCGGAAGGCGCACATCGAGGGCTTGATCTTTCCCAGCCTGCTTACAAGCACAGGTGTCAGGAACACACTGATATGCTGGGGGGAAGACACAGGGACAGCCATAGTACTGCCGAGTAGTGTGGACTGTGTGGCTCCCACAGTATGAGAGTAGTGGTCTTAGAAGTGTTAAGAGGTGTCCCTAACTGCAACATCCATCATCATTATGAGTGTTCCCACTCACGACCTGGAAGTTCCTTATAGCCGGGAAGAAGGCTGGGGAGCGACTTTGACTGCAGCGTTCTCGACGTCGGAGACGCTCACGCCGACGACTGCACGCCCGTTGTGACTAGAAGAAAAACAACACTTCTTATAGATTGACTAGGGGACCACGCTCGGGGGCCTTGAAGCGCCTCTAGAAAATGTGGAAAACTTCTAGCGAGTCAGAGTGGGAACAGACCCTAAGACAGTGCATGTGAACACTCCTGGAACGTCCGTCCGTCCGTCCTGACTGCTGCCCCTACTAACATACACGCAGCATACACACAAGCACATGCACACAAGCACACGCACGCACGCTCACCCCGAAGACCACAGTTGACACGTCTTTCATGCGAAACAGCGCAAGCTTCAGGCCGTTTTGCTCTTGGGACCTGAGTGTGTGCGTGCGTGCGAGTGAGTGTGTGTGTGTCTGTGTGTGTGTGTGTCAGTGTGGGTCTAGGCGGTGGTACAGGAACTAGAAGATGCCTTTGCTGGACAGCCGATGTTACTGTTACTATACCCAAGCCCGACCACATTCTCAATCCCTAAGCACGCTGCCTGACGTGTGTCTAGGCGGTGGTACAAGAAGATGTCTTTGCTGGACAGCCACTAGGAGATGTCTTTGCTTGACAGGGGCCCCGATGTTACCGTGACTGTACCCAAGTACCCCCACCTGAGGATGCCCGACACGAGCGAGCTCTCGACCGTCACGCCGATGAAGCCCCCAAGCACGCTGCCTGACGTGTGTCTAGGCGGTGGTACAAGAAGATGTCTTTGCTGGACAGCCACTAGGAGATGTCTTTGCTTGACAGGGGCCCCGATGTTACCGTGACTGTACCCAAGTACCCCCACCTGAGGATGCCCGACACGAGCGAGCTCTTGACCGTCACGCCGATGAAGCCCCAGAACACATTGCCGTTGGTCTCGTGTGCCGCGCAGTACGAACCCATGTTACCTCATGTTACCGATGCTGCCAATGTTACCCCCCTGATGTTGCCGATGTGACACCCACCTGAGGATGTCCGACACGAGCGAGCTCTCGACCGTCACGCCGATGAAGCCCCAGAACACATTGCCGTTGGTCTCGTGTGCCGTGGATGGAAGAGAGAGACGGATGGCGAGAAATTGAGAAACATGGGAAGCGAGGCACATGCGGCTAGGCTTTGTGAGGAGGTTGCGGCGCAGGGGTTCCCTGCCCCAAGGCGCAGATTATTAGATGGCGACGCGATCGATGCACCAGCCGTGCGGCATGGGGCGAGGCGAGGCCCCACCAGCGGGCGGGCACCATAATGGAGATGGCGGCTAAGAACGGGGAATGCGGCTACCGGGGATGAGGCTACGGGTTATGCATGCCAGGGGACGGCGGACAAGGCTAATGCGTCACGGCGCATGGATAAAGAACGGGGAATGAGGCTACGGGAGCTGGCGGGCGCGGCGCGCGCATGGCGCGCGCGGCGCATGGGGGTTGCATGGCGGCGCTCTGCGCGTGCATGCATGGAGGAGATTGCTGGCGGGCATGGAGGAGATTGCTCGCGGGCGTGGAGGAGATTGCAGGCGGCAGCATGGAAGCGGATGGCGAGAAATTGAGAAACATGGGAAGCGAGGCACATGCGGCTAGGCTTTGTGAGGAGGTTGTGGCGCAGGGGTTCCCTGCCCCAAGGCGCAGATTATAGATGGCGCAGCAATCAATACACTAGCCGTGCGGCATGGGGCGAGGCGAGGCCCCACCAGCGGGCGGGCACCATAATGGAGATGGCGGTTAAGAACGGGGAATGAGGCTACAGGGAGAGGATACGGGTTACAGATGCCAAAGGGGACGGCGGAACAAGGATCAGCCATAGGTGTCACGGGGAATGGCTAAAGAACGGGAATGAGGCGGGTGGTACGGGTGCTGGCGCGCATGGAGCGCGGCGCGGCGCATGGAGATCGCATGGCGGCGCCCATGCATGGACGAGATTGCTGGCGGGCATACAGGAGATTGCTGGCGGGCATGGAGGAGATTGCTGGCGGGCATACAGGAGATTGCTGGCGGGCGTGGAGGAGATTGCTGGCGGGCATGGAGGAGATTGCTGGAGCCAATGGCGGCGGCGGGACTAGTAGTAGAACACAGGCGCACACCAACAATGCGTTGCTGTCACTACCTGGGTGGTATAGGGTGGATCTGGGGGCCCAGTGTCCTGTCTAGGTCCAGTGCGTGCGCGCGTGTGGGGGTTTACCCTCACCCCTACCAGGTAGCCAGCCAGTTTCCCACTGAAACTGAGTTTAAGGTGTCGGGCGCTAGCGCCGACACCGGTCTTATACATCATTACTGGTGTCACACAGACTGTAAGATCCATCATCATCATCAGCCTACTTGGTCGGCCATCCTCAAAAACCCACGCCCTGAGGGAGCGTCCTGAAAACTGAAAACTGAAGGCAGGTGTGGAAAGGTGTGGACAGGAGTGGGGCAGTTCAACAGGCGTGCGACCCTCAGGGGCGTGTTGAATGGGACTTAGGCCAAGGACTAAGTAGTGTTACACATCAAAGTGTAGAAAGAGTAGTGTTACACATCCACTGCCGGCGGTCACAATCATTTCCAAAGTTCCAGCGGGACTATCAGACAGCAGGCACAAGGCCCACCAAAAGGTCAAGCTACAAAAGTAGCCCACAGTAGCGCCACCCACACTAGGTGGCGGGCGCCAAGCAGCAGCACAGGCCACAGGCACCTCACCAAAGCCCCTCTGGTGGGTGGAGGACAGCCCAAGGTATAAAACCATTAAGGGACCCCTCAAAACACCAGAAGCGGGGTTGGTAGCACACCCGCCGCAGCGCTCTACCCAGCGACCACACTACACCCGCCACCGAGCGCGTGTGATCAGCTGGTAGGCTGGCGCGCTGCGTGGCCTTGCGGGCTCTCCTAGTAGAGCTCCCCTAGACGTGTAGTCTAGGCCTTAACTCACGCCCCGGGGTCCTCCGGGCGCGTACATGTAAAAACTGTAAAAACTGTTAAAACTGAGGCCAAGGCGCTATAACAATCCCTACCACAGCCCCATCGTCTGATCCGCGCAAGTGAAGGCGGCCATAACGTCTGGGGCGGTTCGGGGTGCGCTTCAGGTGGTGGTGGGCGCCTAAGGCGGCCACGGTGGCGCCTGAGGTGGTCCGCACATCACGGCAACGCCTGGGGCGATCAGGGGTGCACATCAGGCGGCGCCTCAGGCGGCCGGCGCACCTGAGGCGCCGCCTGATCCGCGCAAGTAAATGCGCCGCCTGAGGCGCCGCCTCAGGCGTTGGGAACCAGCGGGTGTGCTACTGCCAATTGACCACGCGGAGGGCAGGGGTGAAGCAGGTTCACACACACACACACACACACACACACACACACACACACACACACACCACACACACACGGGGCATGGGATTGACCGGGGGGGAGGGGGGCATGCGACCAATTGATGGTGCATCTGGCACGCCGCCAACATGCACCGGGTGTGGCTTAGTAGTGCTAGAAGTGTAGAAAGATGGTGATTTGTCCCGGGTCCGGCAAACCTTTCACCTTTTTTTTACCTGCATGCCATGGCTACCACACTGAGTCCCATCTGACGAGGGTGGGCGCGTTGGGAAAGCTGATACTCCAGGCTACCTACTGGGTGGTACCAGATTTTTCAAATTCGAATTCGAGCGACTGTTGGGGAGCTCAAACTTGGGGGGGATTTGAAACTGGCGCCAAGAATTGCATCGGCGGCACGCCGGATGCGCCGCCGACACGCTCCGGGTGTGGCTCAAGAGGTGTATGCTCTAGGGTTTAGGATCAGTGTTTCCGTTGGCCACCCCGCAACCCCGCAAAATTGTTTTACGGGGTGAGTTTGGCCACCCCGGGCCGGGGTAAGATAGCGCAAATTTCGACCCGAAACGTGTGAAAATTGGCATTTCACACTTTTCTGCCCCAAAACTGCCTCCACGAAAATGAGCGTGAGGCGCGGGGTGAACCATCGTTTTCCCGGGATCCTTAGCACAAGCACTGCTTAGGATGTTGGGGTGCAGTACTTCTCGGCACTCCTGCGGTACTGGGACTAGAAGCAGTGGTGTCATTAAGAAAACCAAGAATGTCGTGTTTGGCCCCGCAACATAGGAGGGAACATGCCAAATTGCCCCCTCAGAGGGCGTTTTTCGCGGGAAAGTGTGAAATCGTCAAATTTCACATTGTTCGGAGCGAACGTCCCGCGCTTCGCTCCCGCAGTTTCCCCCCAGAATTCCCCGGTTTGCCCCCGCAGCGGCGTGCGCTGGGGCTGCGGGGGCGCTAATGACACCACTGACTAGAAGGTGTCTCTGTTGGGAGTCAAACGTCCCTGTTCCCGTTCCTGCTCCCGTTCCCACCTGCGGCTATCTCCCGTAGTTCCGCCAAGGTACAGCTCCTGCTCCAGGTATGGCACGCGGTGGCGCTCATCCATGCCCCACGCAGTGGGCGTCCCGTTATTGGGCAAGTACACCGCCATGGCCATACCGAATGCCGACGGCCCAGCCGGGTCCGGGTCGAGGCGGAAGGGGCCCGCCAGGATGGGCCTGCAGGGGAGGGGCAGGTCGGGGAGAGGGGCAAGGTTAGTCAGGGGTTGGGGTACGTCGGGCGGTGGGGCGGCAGGGCTGCCCTACAAACACGCGACGTCTGAGGCGCGCAAGTGAAGGCGGTCGGGGGTGCGCCTCGGGCGGTGGTGGGTGCCTAAGACGGCCGGAGCGCCTTGGGCACCGCCCGAGGCGCCGCCTGGTCCGCGCAAGTGAAGGCGTCACCTGAGGCGTTGGGAATGTGGTAGGGCGGGCACGCCTGGTTTCGTTTCCCGATCAGGGTGGGGACCCCTGGAACCCACGCACGTGTTGGTTGGCTGCATCGGCAGGGAGCAGCAGATGGCCTTCCACGGCGTCTGTTGCTCGACGGACTCCGCGATGAGGTCGAAGTTGAGGAAGGGGGCGAGGTAGGTGGTCGGCCAGGTCGCCATGACGAAGCCGAGGGGAAGCAGGAATGACGACACCCGATCCGACCAGCCGCTCGACACCTCGTTGACCCCCTCGTGGCGCACCGCACCCGTCTCCAGCGGCGTCTGTATCGACGCCCAGTGGCGATTCAGGTCTGCGACGTGGCCCTCGCTGATCTCGACCGCAGCGCGCATACTGAGCAGTCCGTTCTGCGTGCTCAGCAACTGCGACACAACAGGCATGATCCGTGAGCGAGCGAGAGTGGTGAGGGGCAGTGCTTCTTCGATTGGGCGGTTTACCGCCTAAGGCGGCTTCTGGGCGGTAATAATTATTGTTTTTTTAAGGTTTACCCACAGTCCCCATACACCCACCCCCACACATAGTTTGGACGGTTGATGTTGTTTGAGGTAGTTTGCACGCGAGGTTGCATGCGGAACTTTTCAGGTGCCTTCCTAAGATCCCCAAGAAGCCGGGAAAAAATGAAAATTGAGGGACACCATCACGGATTTCGACTTGTGTGGACACACTTGTGTGAGCACACTTGGGGGGGCAACTACCCCCAAACGTGCTCCCGGGCAGTAAAAACGCGGTGAGCGTGTCCCTAGTAAACGCACAATGACGACCAATCAGTCTCCGGGTGTCGCTGAGGCGCGAGGCGCTGCTGCATGGGCGTAACGCCCCCCATGCGACGGCCACGGCATGGGCTGCATGGGGAGTTTGCATGCACCAAGCAACCTGCCGCCGCGAATTCCTGCATAATTTAATGTTTAGAAAGATTAAGTTCCAAAAAAATCGGGGGAGACCCTCACCAATTTTGCCCCGTGTGTTCAGCTGTTTCACCCCCACACATTTCAGTCCAGAGGCATCTCCCTGTACCCAACACGCCTGAAAACTCGATGCTCGAGTCCCCAGTTTTTTTTCCCCCGATGATGACCAATCGGTCGGGGGTGCGCAGCGTGCCTGCATCGGCGTGTTGGCCGTTTTCAGCGTCAAAACAGACTGCCGGAGATTGGTACCCCGGAGAGCGCCCACGGACCCCCCAGCGCGCGGCCAGGTCCTATGTAATGTTCAGAATGATGCCATGCCAAAAAATCGTTGTGCACCCTCGGGGAAGCGGACCTGAGCGCTCAGGCCGCAAATCACAAACAGGGTCCCAGTTTTTGGACCAAACACCATGCTGGCCCCCTCTTACGGCATCCAATCTTCATAAGGGTGTCAAAGAATCGCGCCAGCGCGGCGGAGGGGTCGCTGGGGCCATTGGACGTGGCCGTGTTGCAACTGCGGTGTCCAGGGTGCCCCCACCCAGCCCCCACCCCCACGAGCCACCACACCTCTCTAGTGTAGCCATTACTAATCATCTGTCGACGTGCATTGCCTCGCGCACGACCATATGCGAAGGGCACACCCTTTCCACCCACCACACCGATCACCTCCTGAACGCTCCGGGAGGCCTCCCAGCCTCTGCCTGGGGGCACGCACAGCCTCATGGGGTCGACTACTAGACATATGCAGCGAGAGGGGGGCCACGGAGCAGGTCCAATTTGACCTCGGCCCAAGTGCAGATTCAAGTTTTGGCACCCCCCAATCGCGGTTCCGCCCACTCCCCAGGGCCAGTGGCGAGCTCGATATATTGACTGAAGCCCACATACGATGAGCCTGGGTCCGGAGAGAGCTTCGGGGTGCATGACAAGCATATGACCCCAGCTGTCGGCGTTGCCAGCTGCCCCTGAGCCCCTGCCGCCCGCCCCGCCCCACTCCGACGCGCGGGATCGATAGACTGAGATACTGGCTGCACACAGGTAGCGGTTTCAGCCAAAACCATGCAGTGTGTTCGACGGTAGAACATAAACCGTGTGGGGTGGGAACCTCCCAGTGGGGAGTGGGGTGTGTATGGGGACTGTGAGGTTTACCGCCCGATTTTTTTGCCCATTTTTGCCGATTTGGGCCCCGCCGCCAACGACCGGGCTGTAAGAATTAATTAATTAAAATCAATTGAAGAAGCACTGGTGGTGAGGGGTCAGGACCAGGGGAGGGGGCGCACACACACGGCACGCGCGCCGGTGGTGGGGTCAGGGTTGCACAACACGCCGTGTTCTTGGCATATATTATGTTACGGAAAGAACGGTGGAAGTGTGAACGGTGGAAGTTCGAACGGTGGAAGTGTGTCCGACATAAAAAACCACAACCCTATGCCGAGTCCAGAGGTTAAAGTTTCGAGGTCACTTGACTTGCCGAGGGCTTTCCATATTCATCATTTTTTTCCGCTTTGACCAAATCGCCTAGGCCACAGCCAGTCAAAATATAGCGTCGTGACGTGCTGCCCCGGCTGTAGCTCCCTGCAGGTTTGGATGCTTGACATGTGTGAACCTATGGAACCCCCCACATGAGTAGACTAGTGATGTTGGTGTGGTGCAGCCCTACCACATTCACAACGCCTGAGGCGGCGCCTCAGGCGTCCCATTCCATGGCGGTCGGAGCGCCTGAGGCGCCGCCTGAGGCACACCCCTGATCGCCTCAGGCATTATCCAAACCGCCTCAGGTGCCACCCCGACCGCCTCAGGCGCCCACCACCGCCTGAGGCGCACCCCGGACCATCTCAGACGTTATGACCGCATTCCATGGCGCGGATCAGGCGTTGGGATTTGGGTAGGGAGGATGGGAGGAGCAGCAGACGTTGGCGGTGGAGGGAGACGAGGGGGTGGAGGGAGAGGGAGACGAGAGGGTGGAAGGAGACGAGGAGGTGGTCAACTGGGCGCAGTGATTTTATTTTCAGAACTTTTAATTGATCCTTCCACAGCCGGATTTTTCTTTGACCGCGTTGACCGTTGACCTCCCATTGACCGTTTGTCCTCATATATGGGTCACTTGAAAGCTCTAGACGAGCTCTGTCTGGCAGGCTCGGAAGACTTCCAATCCACTGAATGGGTTGAGCTTTGTTCGAGGTCAAAGTTCAGCCGGAATGGCTGTGGAGAGCCGAAATGGCTGTGGAGAGCCGAAAAGGAAATCACTGACTGGGCGACACGACTCCGTCCCCGGCAACGTAGGCCTTGGCCCAGGGCCAGTGTTCATGTAAACAGGGGGGGGCTACTAAAAGTAGACAAGTGATGTTGCTGTGGCGCGCGCGTGTTGACACCACGGTGATGGTGCACGTGCTCACGCGCATGTGTGGCGCTTTAAAGCAGCGCAGCGCAGCGCCTTGTTTCCCCACCCTGTTCACCCACCGTGCTTCCCCCCCCCCCAAAATGCCGTGTTCCGTATCGTAGCGTGTTGCCGTGTTTTTTCTGCGTTACGTATTTCGTGCCACCCTGGGATGGGGCTCGATTAACGGAGGCGCGTTCTCGTTGCCGAGCCCTGGACCCAGCAATGCGACGCTGCTGGTGACGAGGATCTCCGTGCCGCTGACGAGCGGGGTAAAATACGACTGGCCCGGCTCCTGCTGGACTGCCCCTCGGTGGAACACTTCAGGAGCGGCTTGCCCGGCGCTGCCATGGCTTGGCGAGTAGCCGCGGCGCTGCCGCGGCCCGTGCTGGGAGACGGCCCTTATCCTCCCCCCATGCAGGACACCATGCGGCACCGATCTCGACGAGTTGATCGACGAGCGGAGGAGCTGGCGCCCGTCAATGCATGCTGGACATTGGTCAAGATGGCTGCCAGTGGAGGAGGGCTACCATCACGGCTTCAGCGGTGGCGACCGCCGAGGCAACACAGAGTAAATCCGCTTCACCAATCGCAGCGTTCGTCACCGCGCTCATCCTCGGGGGCGCTCGTCTGCCGGTGACTGGCGTTGGAAGGTCTTCAGGCAGCCTCCATGACAACTCTGTCGTCCATGCACCCCTGGAGGGTGGGACCTGGCCATGCATGAGGCATGGGGCGCCGGCTGAGCCCCATGCAAACGAGAGCTGGACAGCCATGCACTGCCAGGCGGGGACCGTTCCAGTCAGCGCCAGTCGGCTCTGCCGGCTTGACTGGCCACAAGGCCACTACTGTGACCCTGAGGAAGGTCCTCTCCTATATGCTCCTTGCCAGACATGTCTCTCAAAGACCGCTGTTTGGGGTAGTCTAGCCGGCGGGAGCGGTAGTCTATCGGCCGGGAGCCGGCGGTACGTCTAGTACTTAAGTGTGCTGGAGTATCGGCGGGTGTCTCTAGTAGAAGAGTAGCCTGCTTAGCTGGAAACCCCGTGTTACTGTTACTGTTACTGGGAGGCGCACCCCATACGCCCATACGCCCATACGCCTACAGGGCGTGTGGCCATGAATGGCGCGCACACGTGCATGTGGCGCGTGTGGTGCGTGCTTGTGTACATGTGCGTGCGTGTGTACATGTGTGTGCGTGTGTACATGTGCGTGCGTGTGTTCATAAGAGCACGCCCTCGTACTAGCACAACGGGCCCCTATGCACTCCCATGTGCATGGCTGCAGTGCACATTGAGTGGGTGCTCCCACCCACCTCGTTCTCTAGCCATTGCTGGCTGGCGTGTAGCATGTTGGACACTTGGATCGTCTGCAGCGACATCGCGTTTGCTGCCGCCTGTGAGGGGCGGTTGGTGTTGCTTTGAAGGGCGGTTGGTATTGCTTGCGTAACGCAAGCTCGTATCTCGGACTTGCGCGTGCGTGCAAATCTCGTCCTCTGCATCCTGAGACTTCATGCCACTCACGTAGTAGATGGATAGCTCCACAGCGAGGAGCAGAGAGACGAACGCAAGGAGCGGCCAAACCCACACGCGGGGGGTTGAAATCACGTCTTGTGACATTGTCTTCCACCAGCGCCACCACCGCGACCCGCCTTGACACACGACTTGTGGCACTTGCTCTGATCTGCTGTGAGCATGGCGCCCTGCTGTGGCCAGTGCCTCTGCCTCCATGGAGGCCAGCGTGTCGATATGTGCGCCCACGTCGCCGCCACTCGCCTCGCTCTTGTTAGCCATCCTGCTGAAGGCAGATGTCCCTTTGGCGAGATCGCGCCTCGATGCACGACGTGGTGGCGCGTAGTCGCTCCGTGCGGGTGAGGAAGGGACAATTGGAGGGACCACCACCACTACCGAACACGCTGCAGACGGCGGCTCCCCAGCCACAGCCCATTCCGTCTCGGATATCACGTGTGACGGTACAGCCGTGCTGGGATGGCCAGGCCGTTGTCGGGTGGGCATTTGTGGACAAAAACAATCAGAAGTTTCTCCAGTTCAGAACGCATCCGTTGTTTCAGGTAATGCACCGACTCCTTGGAAGAAGTCGACAAACACGGGCTAATACGCGTGTGCTAATCTGGGGTGGCCCACAGGTGCGAACTCCACACCATACCGCCCTGCAACTTTTGTGCGCGTGTGTGTGTGTGTGTGTGTGTCGCGGCCTCGACCTCGCGGAGCATCGACGTCATGCTTTTGAAGACGTCGCCTGCGCGTGTGTGTGTGTGTGTGTAAGTGTGTGTAAGTGTGTGGGGGGGGGGAACTGGTCAGGGGCTTGTGTGTGTGTAAGAGAGTGTGTGCTTGTGTGTGTGTGTGTGCTTGTGTGTTTGTGTGTGTGTGTGTGTGTCGCCGCCGACGACGCTGCCGCTGCTGCTGGCGGCGGGCAAGTTATGATGTTATTTATACATACGCGTGGTCGCGCACTTGGCGCACCTGCGCACGGGGCCCTGGCCCAGGCGCAGCAGGCAGCGCAGCATTGCGGCCAATGATTTTATTTTCAAGGATTTTAATTAATTGTTCCACAGCCGGATTTTGCTTTGACCGTGTTGACCATTGACCTCGAGTTGACAGTTTGTCAACATATCTAGGTATTTTGAATGCTCTTGTCAAGCTCTATTTGGCGGCCTTGCCAGACTACCAATCCACTGAATCGGTTTAGCTGTGTTCAAGGTCAATGCACAGCCAGAATACAGCCAAATGGCTGTGTAGAGCCGAACATGAAATCACTGATTGCGGCTTTGACCTCAAGGAGCATCGACGCCACGATTTTGAAGACGTCGCCTGCGTTTGTGTGTGCGTGTTTGTGTGTGTAAGTGTGTGTGTGTGTGGTAGCTGGTCAGGTGCTTGTATGTGTGTGAGAGTGTGTGCGTGTGTGTGCGTGTGTGTGTGTGTGTGTGTGTGTGTGTCGCGGCCTCGACCTCGAGGAGCTTCGACTTCATGCTTTTGAAGACGTCGCCTGCGCGTGTATGTGTGTGTGTGCGTGTGGAAGTGTGTGTGGGGGGGAAACTGGTCAGGGGCTTGTGTGTGTGAGAGAGAGAGTGTGCGTGTGTGTGTGTGTGTGTATATTTGTGTGTGTGCGTGTGTATGTGTGTGTGTGTGTGTTTGTGTGTGTGTGTGTGTGTGTGTGTGTGTGTGTGTGAGGTTGGTTTGGGTGGGGGAGGGGTCCGAGTTGGGACAGGGAGCCCGATGCGCGGAGCTTGCCAAGCTGTGGTGTGTGTGTGTGTGTGTGTGTGTGTGTGCCGCCTTGGGACCATAAAGTTAGGGCTTCCCTCTGAAGGGGACGCGGTGGCAGGGCACGGAGGCGCTGCTGTAGGCCCGTTTTTCATCGCACTGAAGTTATACGAGGGACCATTTTTCTTGTGTGTGTGTGTGTCTGTGTGTGTGTGCGTGATGCGTGTGTAGGTGAGGGGTCCGAGTTGGGACAGGTAACCTGATGCGTGGATCTTGCTTACAAGCTGCTGTGTGTGTGTGTGTGTGTGTGTGTGAAGCCCACCAAGCCATCAAGAAGGCCACTACTGCGAAGCTGTCCCAGCTGAGGATAATCTGTACACCATCACATGTCCAATGATCCCGTCATGGGGTGAAGCAGGCAAGGCAGGGCGGGGGGGGGTGAAAAAGTTCGGACCCCACGTTTCCACTCATTTCGTACCCCCATGGCATGCCCCCCTACACACTTCAATTTGCAAAGCTCTTCGTCACCATGGTGCAGGTGCGGTGGCGGGCGTCAAACCACTCACTCGTGTGCAGCGCAAGCGCAAGGCATGGACCATGCACTCCCCCGCCGCCTGCAGCCACTCCCCCGCGGCATGGAGCGACCACTGTGCTGTTTCAGATAGGGACGGGGGGAGGTGCTGCTGGGGGGGCGTGGCAGTGAGGGCTGTACTCACCCAGCGGCCCATGCACCGCACGCACCTGCGCAGCTCGTGAACACCCTCCAGGAGTGGGAGGCTCTCATGGCGGATGTTAACGCAGTCTACGCCGTCGACTTCTATGCGGACTGTGGGTGATGCCAGGGCTGCATGCAACGCCATGCACGCTCAACTCGCCGCGTTTGTCACGCGGTCTCCCAGTCATCACAGGACCCCTCTACCTCCCACTACCCACGCTGAACTGGGCGTGATCGTCCGTGCTGTGTGCAGGGTGCGGCCCATGCAAGCTCATGGCGCCCGAGTTCGTGAAGCTGTCTGAGGTGACACCAACGATCAAGTTCATCAAGATCGACTGCGACGCCAACGAGGTGGGGTGGGGAAAGGGGTCCAGCTACAGGGGGGGGGCTGGGGGCTGGCAGAGGGGGCATTGCATTGCATGAGCTCCAGTCACATGAGACCCGTGCGCTCGCTGCAGGACGTGGCCACTCTGGCCGGCATCTCGGCCATGCCCACCTTCCAGATCTGGAAGGCCGGTGCCAAGGCGGACGAGATGATCGGCGCGTCCAAGGAGAAGCTGAAGGTGCGTGCATGCCGTGCAAGGGCGCCGCGCCGTCGTGCATGGGGCGATGCATGCACCGGCATGGACGCATAGCTACGCATGTTGGCCTCCCCAGCAACTGTCAGGTTGCGTGCACGAGCGCATGCTTGCACTTCGTTCCCATCCAGCCACACGCGCGCCGTCACGCCCCCCCAACCTACGCCCGCACGCAGGCGCTCGTTGGCAAGTACGCGTGAGCTGGAATGCGAAGCAAAGTACGGGCACGTGCGCCGTGGCGTGTGCGGGCGCCGTGTGCGTGCGCGGGCGCCCTTCGAGTTGTGTTGACCTGACTTCGCCAATCAATCAGGCTTGCGATTAGGATCATGACTCTGCGCTTAGGCTCACGACGCTGCGCTTAGGATCATGTTGACTGTGCATCGTGTAGCATTTCATGTGTTGCGCGCACCTGAATCGTCTCTACTTCGCCTCAGGCGCCGCCGCTCTTCGCCCAAGGTGTCGGCAGGCAGGCAAGTGCCAGCTGCCAGCAGCCCAGGGAAACAGAGGACGCGACACGCGATGTAATGCCCTTACATTTCAGGCGCCAGCTGCCAGCAGCCTCAGGCGCCAGCTGCCAGCAGCCAAAGGAAACCGAGGACGCATCGCGAGATGCAATGCCCTTGCATTTCACGACGTATTGGCGTGCAGCACCCGTGCTGCCGCGTCACTGCAACGCTCTTTCTTTTCGCTCAAGACGCCCGTGTTTGGCCACGCAGCGAAGCACAATATCTCTGCCTGTTCTCGTTTGCAGCAGGCAAACGGTTTCTTTGGATGATACCGAGCTGGCACCGCTCGCCACATGTGTGGTGCCAATGGGCAGGGACCCGTTGAGTGGGACCAGCCAGGTCTTGCCGGCATGTTGTGCGATGGAAGGCCAATGATCAGTGACCTTGATCACCCTGATCCGCAGCTGCCGCATGCCACAAGTGAGGGCGCAGTGAGGGCTGCATTGCCAATCTCATCAACACCACCGTCTTCCACGCACATTGAAGTGCACGCTGCGGACCGACTCGATGTGACCCGCCACGTCACCCTGCCGAAACAGCTGCGCATGACAGCTGTGCAGCCTCGCCGTCGCACGCGCCGTCCACGTCGAGGAGGCACTGTGACACGTTCGTCGCATTCAGTTACTCTACGCATCCGGCAGCACTGCCGCCACCGTCGGCACTGCCGCCGCCGCCGCCGCCGCCGCCGTCGCCGCCGCCGCCGCCGCCGCTGCTGCTGCTGATTCTGCCGCGGCTGCGGCTGCTGCTGCTGCTGCCGCTGCCGCTGCTGCTGCTGCTGCTGCTACTGCTGCTGCCGTCGATGCCGCTGCTGCGATTCTTCGGGCTGCAGCCCAAAATCATGACGAAACCGTTTTCGAGAAAACCGAAAGGATGACTGACCCCAAGGAACCCCCTGGCACGCACACGCGCAACAGCCCTGCACGTGCCGCTCGCAAGCAGCACAGCGCGCTTGCCAGCCTGCCAGCAGGTTTTACAGTCTTTACATGTGACGTGTGTGTCAGCTGGTGGAGGAAGAGCAGTTGCTGGAGTAGCAGTGTGCGTGTGTGTGCAGCAGCAGCAGGATGAGGAGGAGCCGCGGAAGCAGCAGTGTGTGTGAGAAAAGCAGGAAGGCACTTACGCGCCCTTCTTTGCACGTACGCGCCCGGAGGAACCCGGGGCGTGAGTATAGGCCTAGACAGCACGTCTAGGGGACCTCTACTAGGAGAGCCCGCAAGGCCACGCAGCGCGCCAGCAACCTGCCAGCAACCTCACAAATCAGTCCCAGCCCAGCGCAACCCAGCCTGCCCTGGACCATTCCTTCCTCGGAGAGGCAGTAAACCGCCATCGGCGGCATGGAGGCGGTAAATCATGAAGGCCTGACAGTTGGAGAGCCTGACAGTCGAAGAGCCTGACAGCCTCCGGAGATCGAACGAAAAGGGCAAAATTTGCTCCGTTATTTTGCTCTAAAGACATCAAAGTCCTGCGCGTGTGTAGGAGAGTGAGAGCAAGAGTGACAGAAGAGTGAGATGAGATTGGGAAAGTGAGAGTGAGTGAGCGAGTAGCAGAGAGTGGGTGCAGCGTCACCCCACGTCCGACCCGTTGCCATTGCTGCCGCGTGTGCATCAAAGTCTTGCGTGTGTGTAGGAGAGCGTGAGAGCAAGAGTGAAAGCGAGGAGTGAGATCAGGGTGGGAAAGTGAGAGCGAGTGAGTGAGTGAGCAGCAGAGAGCGGCTGTAGCGTCCCCCCACGTCCGACCCGTTGCCATTGTTGCCAGGTATGCATCAAAATCCTGCGTGTGTGTAGGAGATTGAGAGAAGAGTGACAGAGCAGAGTGAGATCAGAGTGACCGAGAGAATGAGAGAGAGTGAGAGAGTGAGAGTAGCGTGAACTCGTCCCCCCGCATCCGACCCGTTGCCATTGCTGCCAGGTATGCATCAAAGTCCTGCATGTGTGTATGAGAGTGAGAGCAAGAGTGACAGAGAAGAGTGAGACCAGAGTGACTGGGAGAGTGAGAGAGAGAGTGAGACTGAGAGCAGCGTGAGCTCGTCCCCCCACATCCGCCCCGTTGCCATTGCTGCCAGGTTTGCATCAAAGCCCTGCGCGTGTGTAGGAGAGGGTGAGAGCAAGAGTGACAGGCGAAATTTTGATTTGACCGGATTTTGCTTTGAACGCGTTGACTGTTGACCTCCCGTTGACCGTTCATCCTCATGTATGGATCATTTGACAGCTGTCGACATGCTCTCTGGCGGGCTTGTCAGACTGACAATCCACTGGATGGGTTGAGTTGTGTTCAAGGTCAAAGTACAGCCGGAATACAGCCAAATGGCCGTGGACAGCCGAAAAGGAAATCACTGCAGCTCATGGTGACCATCGTGTGCAGTGACTGTGTGTGTGAGCGTGTGTGCGTGTGCGTGGGCTTAGGCGTGCGTGTGTGCGTGGGCTTAGGCGTGTGTGTGCGTGTGTGCTCGCTCGCGTATTTGCGTGTGTGTGGGGGGCGTGTGTGGGTGCGCGTGTGTGTGTGTGTGTGTGTGTGTGTGTGTGCGTGCGTGCGTGTGTGTGTGTGTGTGTGTGTGCTCGCACCCCACCCCATCTTGTGCCCCCCGCCCCTCCCCCTCTCCCTCCGACTACCCTCCCGCTGCCTCCCTCCCACTGCCTCCCACTTGCACAACTACCGCTGTTCGGACACGACTTTGCTCTATGCCGGCGGCGCCATCACCTTCTGCCGGCCCACGCCGGTGACTTTTGCGCCCACTCCGTCACGTTCTACGCCCTCCGCAAACATCCATCTCTTCAACTTCACACGCGACATCCCCGAGCGCCCCGAGTTCGCCGAGCGAGTCACCACCGAGTGGATCATCTTAGCATGATTTCCACAACTGTGGAAGTCCTTCTGCCGACACCTAGTTTAAACTCAGTCGAGGCGGATTGACGAACACAGCCGTCAATGACCCGCCACTGCCCCTTTCCCCCACTGCTTTACGAATGAGGTTGTTCACCCTCTTGCTGGCGCACGGTTGGTCTCCCGCCTTCAAACGGAATTTCCTCAATTGATGACTAGAAACAGCCTATCTAGGTCTGCCGTGCAGAGTTCTCTGTAACGATATCTCTCTCTCTCTCTGTGTGCTCGCACGTGTGAGGGTTTCGTCGTCGTCTTCGAAAGCGTAACACAAAGGGAGCCTCCAAACCCTGTGTAAAAACACAAGGCCCGAAAAAATCTAGTAGCCAGCCAGCAGCCAGCAAGGCTTCAGCAAAAGGCTTTGCGAGGAGGGAAGAGGGTATGTGTGCGTGCGTGTGTGTGTGTGTGGGTGTGTGTGCGTGTGTGTGTGTGGGTGTGTGTGCGTCCCCAGGTGGGGGAAGCAGCACAAGGGACCCCTGAGCTGAAGATTGAAGATGCCCACTTGCGCACCACCTGCTGACCGGCCCCCTTGCTTGCCAGGACGGTGACTCATAGACTCCCCACTTGCTTCGCCCCTCGCCCCCACATCCACCCCAGCAGCCGGACACCACTTGCATATATTATATCATAGCTAGATTTTCTATGTCGGCAGCAGGGGCCCCTGATCGGCAGATCCACACACACACACACACACGCTACGGCGTAGTGTGGATTGGACGATGGAAGCGCACACAGCCTGCGTGCGACTGCCATCATCATGGTTCGTCACGAAAGCAGGCAGGGCCCACGCTTCTCCGTGGCGCCGGGCGTATGCGCTGATGGTGGAGCGTCCACGTCCGTATCGGCGGCGCATGGTGATGATGCATGGGCGTAGGGGAGCGTGCGCGTGCCCCAGCGAATGCGCCATGCCACGCCATGCATGCACGGATGGGGCCCGCCAAGACGCACATCGCCATCTCTTGACCATCACGGCGTGACTCATGCAGGGCTGGGCGCTGCGCCAGCAGCGGTCACCATGCACTTCCAGCAGGGAGCAGGCGTGCGCGGCGGCGCCCCTGTGCTGCTGCGCCGCCTGGCGTCCAGCGCGCGCGCGCAGCACCAGCGGCACCAACACCAGCCACCGGCCGCGGCCACGCTCGCACACCCGTCGTGGCGAGACTGGGGCGCGGGCAGCGGCGGCGGTTGGTCGCCTGCCACCCGCGCCGCTGCCGCGCCGTGGGCGTCGGTGCTCACCAGCCTCGGCGGGCTGCTGTCCGCTGTGCGCGGCACGCAGCAGCAGCAGCAGCACTCTGCCTGCACCGCGCCCCAGCCGGTCGTGCCGGACCTCGCAGACGCTGGCGCCGGTGCCGGTGCTGGCAGCGGCAGGGCTGGAGCGGGAGGTGGCGCAGCAGCGGGCGACGTAGGCAGCCGAGACAGCGTGCGCGGCCGCATGGCGAATCGCACGGCCGGCGACGCGCCGCTGCGCGCCGCCGCGGCGGCGGCGGCGCAGCTCGGGGGCGGGAATGGCGGGGCCGGCGACGGCGCGGACGGAGGCGAGGGCGATGGCGGCAGCGAGACGACGGAGCCGTTTGACACGCTGTCGCAAGTCGACAAGCGCTCGGTGCCGCTGTTCTGCAGGTGCGGGTGCGGGTGCGGGAGTGGGTGTGGGTGCACGTCGACAAGCGCTCGGTGCCGCTGTTCTGCAGGTACGGGTGCGGGTGCGGCTGCGGCTCCGGCTGCGGCTGCAGGTGCGGGTGCGGGTGCGGGTGCGGGTGCGGGTGTGGGTGCGGGTGCGGGTGCGGATGCGGATGCGGGTGCGCGAGAGAGAGAGTGCGTGTGCGGGTGCGGGTGTGCAAGAGAGTGTGAGTGCACGTGTGTGTGTGCGTGTGTGCGGGAGAGAGGGTGTGAATTCCTTGTTGACGACCTAACTTTAGGGGGTAACACTTCAATCCCTAGTCTATACACACATGCACACAAACAAACTCACAAGCACAAATACACGCACGCACACTCACACACACACACACACACATGCACATGCACATGCACACATGCACACATACACGCACACACACACAAACTCACGCACACGCACACGTACACGCAAACACACACACACACACACACACAAGTAACAAGTAACAAGTAACACGGGGTTTCCAGCTAAGCAGGCTACTCTTCTACTAGAGACACCCGCCGATACTCCAGCACACTTAAGTACTAGAGTACCGCCGGCTCCCGGCCGATAGACTACCGCTCCCGCCGGCTAGACTACCCCAAACAGCGGTCTCTGAGAGACATGTCTGGCAAGGAGCATATAGGAGAGGACCTTCCTCAGGGTCACAGTAGTGGCCTTGTGGCCAGTCAAGCCGGCAGAGCCGACTGGCGCTGACTGGAACGGTCCCGCCTGGCAGTGCATGGCTGTCCAGCTCTCGTTTGCATGGGGCTCAGCCGGCGCCCCATGCCTCATGCATGGCCAGGTCCCACCCTCCAGGGGTGCATGGACGACAGAGTTGTCATGGAGGCTGCCTGAAGACCTTCCAACGCCAGTCACCGGCAGACGAGCGACCCCGAGGATGAGCGCGGTGACGAACGCTGCGATTGGTGAAGCGGATTTACTCTGTGTTGCCTCGGCGGTCGCCACCGCTGAAGCCGTGATGGTAGCCCGCCTCCACGGGCAGCCATCTTGACCAATGTCCAGCATGCATTGACGGGCGTCAGCTCCTCCGCTCGTCGATCAACTCGTCGAGATCGGTGCCGCATGGCGTCCTGCACACACACACACGCATACATACACACACACACACACGCACACACACACACACACACACACACAAACTCACTCACACACGCAAACACACACACCCCACACACGCATCCCCCCCAACCCAACCCACACACACACCGGGAGCAGCTGCCACAAGGGCGTGCACCGACATGACGACGGCGTCGCGGCGTGATCCAGATGCCTTTGATGGTGCTACCCACACACGCGCACACACGCATACATTCACACACGCACACGCGCGCACGCGCGCACACACACACACACACACACACACGTGCACGCGCACACAAACACACACACGCACACACACACACACACGCGCACACACACAAACAAACTCTCACACACACATCTCCCCCCCACACACACACACGCACCCCCCGCCACACACACACACACAAACACACACACACACACACACACCGGCAGCGGCTGCCACAAGGGCGTGCACCGACACGACGACGGCGTCGCCGAGTGCACCGGATGCCACCGCTGGTTCCACCCGGCTTGCCACCAGCGCCACCACAGTGGGCGGGCGCCACCCAGCAGCCAGGCTCAGGAGGGGGAGGAGCCGTGGTACCATGATGGGCGATGTGAGAAGGTGGGGGTGTTGGGGGGGGGGGTGATGCAAGCTTGGGCCTTCTTGAAGAGGATTTGATGTTGCAGTTTGTCTTGTGTTTGGGGGGGGGGGGTCTTAGCAGCCAGGCTCAGGAGGGGGAGGAGCCGTGGTACCATGATGGGCGGTGTAAGAAGGTGAGGTGTTTATGGGCGGTGTTGAAGAGGATTTGAGGCTGCAGTCTTATTGTGTTTGGTATGTGTGTTGGCGGGGGGGGGGGGGTTGGGGGCTAGTAGCCAGGCTCAGGAGGGGGAGGAGCCTTGGTACCATGATGGGCGGTGCGAGAAGGTGAGGGAGGGTTGCGAGGGATGTTGACGAGGATTGTCTGTTGCGGTTTCTATTTTGTTTTTTAGGGGAATGGCGGATGCCGCCCCCAGTAGCCAGGCTCAGGAGGGGGAGGAGCCTTGGTCCCATGATGGGCGGTGTGACAAGGTGGGGTTGTTTGCGGGGGGGGGGGAGAGGATTTGGTGCAGCAGTTTTTATTGTGTTTTGAGGTGTGTGTTTTGGGGGGGGGGGAGTAGCCAGGCGCAGGAGGGGGAGGAGCCGTGGTACCATGACGGGCGGTGTGAGAAGGTGAGGGGGGGGCAGCATTTTTTTTGAAGAGGATTGTATGTTGCGGTTTATTGTGTTTTGGGGGGGGGGGCGTAGCCAGGCGCAGGAGGGGGAGGAGCCGTGGTACCATGACGGGCGGTGTGAGAAGGTGAGGGGGGGGGGGCATTTTTTTGAAGAGGATTGTATGTTGCGGTGTTATTTTGTTTTTTTGGGGGGGGGAGTAGCCAGGCGCAGGAGGGGGAGGAGCCGTGGTACCCTGACGGGCGGTGTGAGAAGGTGAGGGGGGGGCAGCATTTTTTTTGAAGAGGATTGTATGTTGCGGTTTATTGTGTTTTGGGGGGG
The DNA here is from genome assembly GCA_016618255.1 of Chlamydomonas sp. UWO 241. NCBI lineage: Eukaryota > Viridiplantae > Chlorophyta > Chlorophyceae > Chlamydomonadales > Chlamydomonadaceae > Chlamydomonas > Chlamydomonas priscui. The sequence continues at coordinate 106,478 of VFSX01000543.1, forward strand.
GGGGCGTAGCCAGGCGCAGGAGGGGGAGGAGCCGTGGTACCATGACGGGCGGTGTGAGAAGGTGAGGGGGGGGCAGCATTTTTTTTGAAGAGGATTGTATGTTGCGGTTTTATTGTGTTTTGGGGGGGGGGGAGTAGCCAGGCGCAGGAGGGGGAGGAGCCGTGGTACCATGACGGGCGGTGTGAGAAGGTGAGGGGGGGGGGGCATTTTTTTGGAGAGGATTGTATGTTGCGGTTTTATTGTGTTTTTTGGGGGGGGGGAGTAGCCAGGCGCAGGAGGGGGAGGAGCCGTGGTACCATGACGGGCGGTGTGAGAAGGTGAGGGGGGGGGGGCATTTTTTTTGAAGAGGATTGTATGTTGCGGTTTTATTGTGTTTTGGGGGGGGGGGAGTAGCCAGGCGCAGGAGGGGGAGGAGCCGTGGTACCATGACGGGCGGTGTGAGAAGGTGAGGGGGGGGGGGCATTTTTTTTGAAGAGGATTGTATGTTGCGGTTTTATTGTGTTTTTTGGGGGGGGGGGGCAGGATGCCATGCGGCACCGATCTCGACGAGTTGATCGACGTGCGGAGGAGCTGGCGCCCGTCAATGCATGCTGGACATTGGTCAAGATGGCTGCCCGTGGAGGCGGGCTACCATCACGGCTTCAGCGGTGGCGACCGCCGAGGCAACACAGAGTAAATCCGCTTCACCAATCGCAGCGTTCGTCACCTCGCTCATCCTCGGGGTCGCTCGTCTGCCGGTGACTGGCGTTGGAAGGTCTTCAGGCAGCCTCCATGACAACTCTGTCGTCCATGCACCCCTGGAGGGTGGGAGCTGGCCATGCATGAGGCATGGGGCGCCGGCTGAGCCCCATGCAAACGAGAGCTGGACAGCCATGCACTGCCAGGCGGGGACCGTTCCAGTCAGCGCCAGTCGCCTCTGCCGGCTTGACTGGCCACAAGGCCACTACTGCGACCCTGAGGAAGGTCCTCTGCTATATGCTCCTTGCCAGACATGTCTCTCAGAGACCGCTGTTTGGGGTAGTCTAGCCGGCGGGAGCGGTAGTCTATCGGCCGGGAGCCGGCGGTACGTCTAGTACTTAAGTGTGCTGGAGTATCGGCGGGTGTCTCTAGTAGAAGAGTAGCCTGCTTAACTGGAAACCCCGTGTTACTGTTACTGTTACTGGGGGGGGGGAGTGGCAAGGCTCAAGAGGGGGGAGGAGCTGCGGTACCATGACGGGCGGTGTGAGAAGGTGAGAGGGGGGGGGGGCATTTTTTTTGAAGAGGATTGTATGTTGCGGTTTTATTGTGTTTCGGGGGGGGGGAGTGGCAAGGCTCAAGAGGGGGGAGGAGCTGTGGTACTATGACGGGTGGTGTGAGAAGGTGAGGGGGGGGGGCATTTTTTTTGAAGAGGATTGTATGTTGCGGTTTTATCGTTTTTTTGGGGGGGGGAGTGGCAAGGCTCAAGAGGGGGGAGGAGCTGTGGTACCATGATGGGCGTTGTGAGAAGGTGAGGGGGGGGGATGCAGGGGGGTGTTGAAGAGGATTTCGTGAAGTTTTTGAAGTTTTTGAAGTTTTGGTGGTAGTGTGCATGTTGGGGGGGGGGGAGTCTAGCAGCCAAGGGCAGGAGGGGGAGGAGCCGTGGTACCATGATGGACGGTGTGAGCAGGTGAGGGGGTTTACGGGGGGGTGTTAAAGAGAATTTGGTTTTGCAATTTGCTTGTGTTTGGTTTGTGGGGGAGGGGGGCAGCAGCCAGGCTCAGGAGGGGGGGGGGGGCTGCGATTTTGTTTTTATATATTTTAGTTATTTTCTGGGAGCAGGGGCGCGGACTAACGTCTCGTTGACCGCCTTGACTGCTGCCTTAGCGTTGACCATTGACCGTCAAATATAGGCCATTGTCAAGCTCATGACGAGCTCTATCTGATGGGACTGTCAGACCATCAAGCAACTTGGTTGGTTGAGCTCTATCTGATGGGATCGATACGAGCCAAATGGCTCCCAAAGGCTCCCAGAAGCCCAAAACAAAATCACTGGGGGGGGCGTGGTACCACGATGGGCGGTGTGAGAAGGTGAGGGGGGTTTTCGGGGGGGGTGTTGAAGAGGATCTGATGCAGTTTTTTTTGCAGATTTTCTTGTGTTTGGGGGTTGTGTGTTTTGGGGGGGGGGGGAGTAGCAGCCAGGCTCAAGAGGGCGGAGGAGCCATGGCGCCATGATGGGCGGTGTAAGAAAGTGAGACAGTGTGGTGGTCGTGCTGCAGGGTGTGTGTGGGGGCACTTTGAGAAGCAAGGCAAAATTGCGCACACACACACACATGCACACACACACACACATAACACACACACACATAACACACACACACTCACACACACACTCACACACACACACACACATAAACACACACACATACACACACTCACAGGTGCTAAAGTCCCTCGTGGATCTCAGCTCGTCTGGGCTGCGCGAACTGCCCGCGTGCGGTCGATCTGGTGAGTCAGGCCTGATTGTGTTTTGAAGAGGGAGGGGGGCTGTGATTCCTGGATAGATTCTGGTGTATTCTCTTTTTTACCGCCAGAGGCACCGTTTGTTTGCAAAACAAATGTGAAAATTATCGATTACGGTACTTTGAGGGGCAAGGCTCCTTTCCTACGCGCGATTTCCGGCGGTGGGCTGACCATCGGCCGACCATTCTTTAGCGCGGCCATACCGCCCAGGGCGGTCAACCGCCGCTCCGAGGAAGCACCTGGGGAGGGCAGGAGTAGCTGCCGGTGTGTGGGTGCTCTGGTGAGAAAGACGGACGTGCTTGTGCTTGTGCTTTGATGGGGGAGGAGCTGCCGGTATGTGGGTGCTCTGGTGACCTAAACCCTGAACCCTAAACCCTTAACCCTAAACCCTAAACCCTAAACCAGAGACAGGCGTGCGAATGCTTTGATGGGGGAGAGGGGGAGGAGCTGCCGGTATGTGGGTGCTCTGGTGACCTAAACCCTAAACCCTAAACCCTTAACCAGAGACAGGCGTGCGTATGCTTTGAAGGGGGAGGAGCGGCCGGTGTGTGGCTGCTCTGTTGAGAGAGCCATGCGTGATTGTGCATTGAAAAGAGGCGGGACGAGAGGGCTGCCCACACGCGGTCGCCCTGGTGAGGCAGTCCTGATTGTGTTTTGAAGGGGGGGGGGGCATACACATGCACACGCGCACGCACACACACACACACACACACACAAGGAGCAGCAGGAGCAGCAGCTGGCGGCGACAACAGCGACAACAGCGGCGCCCCGCGCGAGTGGCGCCTCATCTTCTGCCGCTGCCCCCCCCCCCACACACACACACTCTCTCGCACACACACAAGCACACGCATACACACACAGCAGGAGCAGCAGGAGCCGCAGCTGGCGGCGACGACGGCGTCAACAGCTGCGCCCCGCGCGAGTGGCGCCTCATCTTCTGCCGCTGCCCCCCACACACACACACTCACTCTCGCACACACACATGCACACACGCATACACACACACAGCAGGAGCAGCAGGAGCAGCAGCTGGCGGCGACGA